>JARQOD010000002.1:335020761-335128158 GCA_033576555.1 Oophaga sylvatica | reverse complement strand
TGTTAAATCCCTGCAACAACTGCAAGAAGCTCGGCTAGTGTTTGAAGATGCCAGTAGGTATTGTGGAAATCATTAATGCTCGTGATGTAAAGTGCAGGTATGATTTATTATATTTTTTCGTATTCCTTCAGTTTGTACTTCGGCTATTGAAGCGAAGAGCAGAATAACCAAACTAGGCCATCAGTTTATGACTTTTCAAACTTAAGATTGTCCTAGATCTCTGGAAGTGATGGTACTTTTCTCTGATGTAGCTAATGGGATGGAGATGGTGACCATCACTGGCTAAAGATATTGAGCAAGTTAGTTTTTGCTTTATACTTCTCTCTTTAGTTGGTTCGTGGTTTGGTTTAAGAATTGAGGCGGAGTAAACTTGCTGCTTAAATTATATTGCTGGAAGAACTGATCGTAATTATGTTTGAGGAAGTAGGAATATACCCAACCAAAGTATTAAAGGGGTTGTCCGGTTTGGGATGAAAATCCGTTGTATTAAGCCTGGCCACACACATCGAATTGGAATGCGGACGGAAAAATCTGCAAATCACATACTTGACCTTCGCATTCTCCAATGGTACCAGAGAATCCTAACCGCGTGTGATGCACACACTGTAAGGATTCAGAAGTCTGCAGACACACAGTGAATGTAGACTTTCATCCTAAACTTGGAAAAAACCCCTTTTAAACTATATCAAAGTCTATTTACAAAGTGATATCTTAATCTATAGTTTGCCTTTTATTTGCACAAAACTAATCAGACTTTGTAGCTTAACCCAGTTGTGGAAAACTGTAGTGGTCAATAGTAAATTGTAGTGAAAATAATTTAAATTACCTCATTTTTTTTTACTATTAGATGCACTTTTTAGCAAGAAAAATTGTTGCAAAAAGGGGGTGCATCGTGTAGTCTAAAGTGTCTCTTCAGAGCGAAGAGGACTAGAAATTTACTGCCACTTAGGAAGTAGCAATCCTAAAAGTCAATATTGACTCTCTAAACAGCCTCGTCACAGGACTTAGGATAAAAGCCAAAATCTCAGTTTGCACTGATGAGGGCAATACCCCGAAACAGTGTCTCCCAAAGTGAGAGATCTGGATTGGCTGGGTAAGAGGCGTCTGTCCGGAACCAAGGGGGGGGGTAACATTTCTCCTTGAGTAGAGTGACCTGTCAAGTCATATAGTCCAGACACACGCCCTATGAACAAGGAAACCCTGACATGGTGCTCCTTCTGATCACTGAAAGTAAATTGCTGTTGCACTGCTTTCTTCTCCTGCCCAACACTGATCAGTGCAAGGCAAGGGGGAAGCTATCAGTACCTGCACTTCAACTCAGGATTAGTTGGAGGACCTTTCATTTCACATGCCTGGAACATAAAATGTGGTAGTATTTACACTTAACTTTTAAGATAAGATCACCACTAATGATGAGCAAACGTGCTTGGATAACGTCTTATCCGAGCATGTTTGGGTATTATCCAAGCATCTAGGCGTGATCATCTATTATGTTGGATTCCCTGAAGCTGCATAAATTTGCAGTTAGGGAATCCCCACGAGTTGAGACTGTCTAACAGGCAATCCCTGCATGTGTTGAAGGGGACGATAGGAATAAATCTGAGTGCTATACCTGGACCTGCTCCTGAAATGTCTTTCTGTTGCCAGGCACCGCTGTAGTTCTGCAAAGCCAGGAATGTGACTGTGTAGCAGACCTAAATGTGTGCATGCAGTAGGGTTGTTTATATCTCTGTGCTGAAGAGTGTTCATACATGTGTGCTGTAAAACTATATATGATAATATATATGCTGCAGAGAAGCATTAAAAATAGATCTGTTATCCCTATTCTACCCAAGTGCATTAATATTACTGATATTGACTCCTCCACTTTGCATCTGCAGGGAAGTTTGTATCAGTAGGAAATGTTTTTCCTTTTTTGATATCTAAATCTGTGGTGTGTAGTCTAGTAAGGTGCAACATATAGTTAGAAAAATACGTTATATGCTGCAATGCATAAAAAAATAAGTACCGTATATACTCGCGTATAAGCCGAGATTTTCAGCCCATTTTTTAGGGCTGAAAGTCCCCCTCTCGGCTTATACGCGGGTCATATACGGGGGTCGGCGGGGGAGGGGAGCGGGGGTGTCGGATTATACTACCTCTCCACCGGCGCGGTCTCTGCAGCCCCCCTGCTTCTCCCACGATCTCCGGCTCCTTCCTGCAACGGTCACATGGCACCGCTCATTAAAGTCATGAATATGCACATATTCATGACTTTAATGAGCGGTACCATGTGACCGCTGTAGGAAGGAAGCGCTGTGGAGAGCGCCGGGAGAAGATGAGAGGCTGCAGGGACGCGCAGCGGAGGGGTGAGTATATGCTATATTTACCTGTCCCCGTGCCACCGATGCGCACTGTTCCCTCGGTCCTGGCTGTGAATGTTCAGGCAGAGGGCGCGATGACGTCGTTAGTGAGCGCCGCGCCCCCTGCTGATCATTCACTGCCGAGGACCAGGAAGAGGACGCAGCGCTGCAGTGCAGAGAGGACAGGTAAATATCTCAGGTGCCGGGGTCCTGAGCGATCGGTGACACCGGCACCTGTCCCCCAGCGACGAGAGGTGAGTATGTCATTTTTTTTTTTTCTTGCAGCATCATATGGGACATAATCTGGAACATATGGGGGCATAATATGGAGCATATGGAATCATAATATGGAGCATATGGGGGCATAATATGGAGCATATGGGGGCATAAGCTGTGGAACATATGGGGAATAATCTGGAGCATATGGGGGCATAAGCTGTGGAACATATGGGGGCATAATATGGAGCATATGGGGGCATAAGCTGTGGAACATATGGGGGCATAATCTGGAGCATATGGGGGCAAATATGGAGAATATGGGGGCATAAGCTGTGGAACATATGGGGGCATAAACTGTGGAACATATGGGGGCATAATCTGGAGCATATGGGGCATAATCTGGAGCATATGGGGCATAATCTGGAGCATATAGGGGCATAATCTGTGGAGCATATTGGGCATAATCTGTGCAGCATATGGGGGCATAATCTGTGGAGCATCATATGGGGGCATAATCATTTTTCACCCTAGGCTTATACACGAGTCAATAAGTTTTCCCAGTTTTTTTGTGCAAAATTAGGGGGTCGGCTTATACACGGGTCAGCTTATACATGAGTATATACGGTATCTTGTGCAAATACAGTTGTGCTCATAAGTTTTCATACCCCAGCAGAATTTTTACTTTCTTGGCCTTTTTTCAGAGAATATGAATGATAACACCAAAACTTTTTTTTCCACTCATGGTTAGTGGTTGGGTGAAGCCATTTATTGTCAAACTACTGTGTTTTCTTTCTAAATCATAATGACAACCCAAAACATCCAAATGACCCTGATCAAAAGTTCACATTCCCCATTTCTTAATACCGTGTATTGCCCCCTCACATCAATGACAGCTTGAAGTCTTTTTTGTTTATTCTTTATTTATATGAATATGAACAAGATTACAGATAACATTGAGAGAATGTCCACTGGACAGAAATGTAACAACAATAACTGAATAACCAAAAATATCTCAAAGTCCATGATCTATCCCATTACATTACATAAACCGGGAACAAAGCTTGAAGTCTTTTGTGGTAGTTGTGGATGAGGTTCTTTTTTTCTTTTTTCTCAGATGGTAAAGCTGTCCACTCTTCTTGGCAAAAAGCCTCCAGTTCCTGTAAATTTCTGCGTTGTCTAGCATTAACTGCGCGCTTGAGATCTCCCCAGAGTGGCTCAATGATATTGAGGTCAGAAGGCTGAGATGGCCACTCCAGAACCCTCACATTGTTCTGCTGTAGCCAATGACAGGTCGACTTGGCTTGTCTTTTGGATCGTTGTCATGTTGGAACGTCCAAGTACGTCCATGCGCAGCTTCCGGGCTGATGATTGCAAATTTGCCTCCAATATTTGCTGATAACTTGCTGCATTCGTCTTTCCTTCAACTTTGACCAAGTTTCCTGTTCCTTTGTAGTTCACACATCCCCAAAACATCAGCGATCCACCTCCATGCTTTACAGTAGGAATGGTGTCCCTTTCATGATAGGCCTTGTTGACCTCTCTCCAAATGTAATGTTTATGGTTGTGGCTAAAAAGTTAAATTTTGGTCTCATCACTCCAAATTACCTTGTTCCAGAAGTTTTGAGGCTTGTCTCTGTGCTGGTTTGTATATTGTAGTCGAGATACTTTGTGGCTTTTGCGCAGTAATGGCTTTCCTCTGGCGACTCGACGATCCAGCCCGTTTGTCTTCAAGTGCCTCCTTATTGTGCATCTTGAAACAGTCACACCGCTAGTTTTGAGAGTCCAATATTTCAGCTGATGTTATTTGTGGGTTTTTCTTTGCATCCTGAACGATTTTCCTGGCAGTTGTAGAAGAAATTTTTGTTGGTCTACGCTACCTGACTGTGGTTTTATTTTTACATTTTTTTAATTACAGTTTGAACGCTGCTGACTGACATTGTCAGTTCCTTGGATATCTTTTTGCATCCATTTCCGGTTTTATACAGTTCAACTACCTTTTCCCATAGATCCTTTGCCAATTCTTTTGCTTTCCCCATGACTCTGAATCCGGAAACGTCGGTGGCTAGATGAAAGATGCAAGAGTCTGTCTGGATCCCAGAAACACACTCCGCTTTTATGCACACACACTGATTAAAGGGAACATGTCACCTCATTTTTAGTATATAAGCTGCGGCCACCGCCATTAGGGGCTTATATACAGCATTCTATAATTAGTTATACCAAAATATGTCCCTGTATGTCACAACAAGTATGGCACTTCAAACAATGTACTATCACAAACGGACTTACCAAACGAGTAATCCAATGAAGCGAATCATAAATATTAACAGCACTAAATTTTATTAAAGATCATTAAAATGTATAAGACAAAAAAATAAAGAAACAAACGCCCCCGGAAGAAGCTAGCGCCAAACGCGCATTGGGGTGAGGGGGGGGGGGGTCTCTCGGTCGGCTCTGGCATTGGTTTCTATTTTGCTGTACTGCTGGTAATGTTCTTAACCTATTCTTACCATTTACCCGTAACTACTTTTGGTGTGAATTGTTAGGATCATTCAGCCATGGAGGGTCCTTGTTGGAGTCGGAGTATCCCCGTAACAAGAAATACACAGACACGTAGTGTATAATCAGGTACTGGGAAGCCCCTGAGCGCGCCCGCTCTATGGATGCTATCCCTTTATTTATACTAACAAATCATAAGATATTGTCGCACAGGCGCAGTAAAATTCCTTTGTTCCATAAGCAGCAAAGTGATTCATAACAGTGGAATGTTGATAAGAAAGTTTCATAATTAGAAAAGTGATAATTCATAGTAATAGAAGGTTGCTGAGACAGCTAAAAACAAGTTACAATCTAGTTTCTGGGCGTCAGTCCAAATGTCCAGATAAGGGAAGAATAACTTCATCTGTGTCTTACATCGTAATTTTGGGTGAAGTATAACTCCTACCATCCTCTCAGTCCCCCCTTTGATTCTTCCTTATATATGTTGATAGTGAATTTTCTCCTGAAGTTTTTTCATCTTCCTTGCCACCCGTCGGTACACGAATATATTTAGCATAGTTAACACAAATATAAGTAATACTAATATAACAAGGGGATAACAAAAAACTTGAATAAAGTGTGTGGCAGTAGGGGACCATCCACTAAATATATCATACCAATGATGTTCAGTTTCACTTTGAATTGCAGACCCTAAATTAATCAATTTTTCTGAGTCTATATATGCATTTACCAGGAGTTTGTTCAAAGAATGTTTAAACTCAGTAATATGAGCATGCACTTCCTCTGATCTATTAATCAATTCTCTTAGCTTGGTACAGTCTAAACTAACAGGTATGTTAGGCAACATTTTTACAAAGTTCATTCCTTCACTTATTTCATTGTTTATTTCAGGTAAAAAGAAATAAGTGCTTCCTTTCCAGTTTAGAGTAGTAATATTTTTAATACATCCAACATATGGGGTATTTAGGTGCAGGGGTCCTGTGGTATTTTTATCGTTGGTCACTATACAAATATATTGTGGCCCTAGTTCCATAAATGTTTCCACTGTGTTAAGGGGAACTCGTAATAGGGGACATATATTAGTTTGATGTTGTAATAGACATGGCTCATACATGGGAGTACCCTGTCCGCAAACATAACCTTTGTTAGTCTCGTGACAGCTTGAGAGATCATGTGTCTGATTGTTAGTGTCCATATAGGTACCCTTAATTTCTGGGTACCAAAATTCCTCTTGTATAACTATGGGCATTACAAATATTTTACACATTACCATAGTGCTATTAGCGCGGATTTTAAAGGCTGTGAAAGTACCCGTACACCATAAATCTAAACACTGGACCTCTTTCCCAGTGACCGTGAACCAGGTATCTGACTGGGAAATATTAAATATTTTTGCCCACTCAAAATAGTTTCCAGACATGAGGCCAGCTTGTGCTCTGTTTTTCTGTATTTGCCAATTTATTATTTCGAAACCACATTGTGTTGCATTTATTAATGATGAAATATTTTCCCATGATTTTTCTGTTAAGAATAAACTCTGATTAAAAATACTATTAATATCATTAGGGATCTGCAATCCAAGTCGGTTAACTTTTAAGGAAGTTGGAATCCATTTACCATTAATTTTTACACTTTCTGCCATATCCTGTCCTGCTCTAGACCATTTATTGGCCATAGACTCCATTTGCATGCTATTCATAATTCCCATTCCAGTACCCGTTGCCCCCAGCAGGGTGTCATACCAAGCCCTCTTATGCCTTGAACACGTAGGGATAAGTGGAAAAGATACATTGAACTGAACTTTTACCTTTTGATGTATCGTAGAAGTGTTAACACAGGTGCTCGGGATGGGGATAAGAGAGTGGTTGCTGAAATGAGGCAGGATACTTGCGTTATACACATATATGCCTATGGCAAACCAAGGTCCTCCCTTTATTTCAGACGTGTTACCACAAACATAATACCCAGGGGCATTTAGAACAGTGGTGTTTGAGTTTTGATACTTGCTGGTGTAATATATCGCAAAATTCCTAAAATTGTGGTTAGTGATCTCTGTGGTATTCACAAATGAACATACATTGTTCCCTTCTACTGTGGAATTAATGGTTATATTAAAACCCGTTTTTACATGTATGAGATATCGGTTATACCATACTTTAGACTTCTCCTGTCTGAATATTGTACAGGGGCCAGTGATTTTTATTGTCATGGTCAAGCATTCTGTGTTTGCTCTGCAGGTATAGTTATTTTGCGTCCTATTTTGTGTATGGCTTTTCCATTTCCAAAGGGAAGAGTAGGTCTCCCCTTCTTCCAGTTCTTTTTCCTTGGGGATGGATGTCCCAGGTGTCCAAGCAACAGTGTAGCTTACCAATATCGCTATCAACGCAATGATTTGATAAAGAATTCTCATTTTGCTATCTTACAGTGGCTAGCATGCACCCATGCAGCCTTTCCTTCTAATTTTAATGCAGTAGGCGTGGTTAGTAACACCTGATAAGGACCCTCGAATCTGGGTTCTAGTGTCCTTCTGTTATGTCTTTTTACATACACTTCGTCCCCTGGTTGTAGCTTGTGT
Organism: Oophaga sylvatica; assembly: GCA_033576555.1. NCBI lineage: Eukaryota > Metazoa > Chordata > Amphibia > Anura > Dendrobatidae > Oophaga > Oophaga sylvatica. The sequence continues at coordinate 335,120,523 of JARQOD010000002.1, read as the reverse complement.
GTCCCTTCAACGGAATCTGGATCTGGAATAGAAGAGAACACTAAAGAGTGTGTTTTAGACACATGTTTACATAAGTTCTGTACATATGCTGTTAAACTCTCAGTTTCTAGCATTAAAGTCTGTGGGAAATACAATCCTGTATTGGCAATTCTACCAAACAATATTTCATGGGGGGTGAGTTTGCTCTTTCCCTGGGGGGTGTTTCTGACTGAATACAATGCTATTGGAAGACACTCAGTCCATGGTTTCTGTGTCTCTGCCATAGCTTTCTGTATTTTCAATTTGAGTGTCCCGTTCATTCTCTCAACCTTACCAGAACTCTGTGGGTGGTAAGGGGTGTGTAGTTCACTCTTTATACACAACATTTTCATTACATTCTGAAAGATCTCTCCAGTGAAATGTGTACCTCTATCTGACTCGATCACTTCTGGGATACCATAACGGGGTACCAGTTCATGTGCTATTTTTACTGCAGTGATTTTAGCCGTGGCTCTATGAACTGGATAAGCCTCCGGCCACCCCGAAAACATGTCCACACATACCAGTACATACTCATAGTGTCCATGCTTAGGCATCTGGATATAATCGATCTGAAGTCTCTGGAACGGATATAGTGGTCTTACATGGTGCTTCTGGGGGGTCTTAATAGTCTGTCCTGGATTGTAGGCTAAACAGATTTCACAAGAACCACATTTTGCTCGAGCTACCTGGCCGAACCCTGGGGCTAACCACTTCTGTCTGACCCTCTGTATCATACCGTTTGCAGACACATGTGTAGGTCCGTGGGCTTCACTGACCACAACAGGGTACCACGCTCGGGGGAGACAAAGCTCATCTCCTTTTCTCCATAGTCCTTCTTTTTCTTCTGCCCCCTGTTTCTGCCACTCTTCTTTTTCTCTACTCACCTGCTGGTGGGCTTCTTTGAGCCGTGTAATTAAGTCAAATTCTGATACTGCACTAATAGTGTGGTCAGTTGTCAGAGGTTTTACTGCAGCTCGCTTAGCAGCCTTGTCGGCTCGGTCATTACCCCTAGCTATCTCTGTGTCGAGTCTTACATGTGCAGGTACTTTCATTATTGCTACTTGTTTAGTTAAGGCAGCTGATTCTAGAATTTGTTTAATCATTTGTCCATGTTTTACTGGTTGACCTGAAGCTGTCATGTAACCTCTAGCTCTCCATATGCATCCAAAATCATGTACAATGCCATATGCATATCTAGAATCAGTAAAAATATTAGCGGTTTTTTTCTTTTGCTAATTGTAATGCTCGTATTAGAGCTAATAGTTCAGCTTCCTGGGCTGAACAGCTGGCTTGCATTGGTTCAGCTTCAATAACATCATGGTCTGATACAACAGCATAACCTGTGTGAAAGTTACCAGCTTCATCTGCATACCTGCTACCATCTATATACATTTGTAAGTCTGGATTGTCAAGAGGGATGTCCTGTACATTAGGTAACCCTTGTGTTTCTTGTTCTATACACTGTAAACAATCATGTATTCCATTATTTTGTTCATGAAATTGTAAAAAATTTTTATCTTCATAGTCTCCTTCCACCCCCCCCTTTGTCTCTAATGGTAACAGAGTGGCTAAATTTAGAGACAATATACGGCGAAAAGTGAGGTTTGGTGGCATTAGTAAGGAGCATTGTAATCTAAGATGTCTAGCCATTGAAATGTGTTTTGGCAATACCTGATTCAGTATGCCATGTACATCATGTGTCGTTTGTACTATTAAGGCATGGTCTAGTACTATGTCTGAGGCTTTTTCTACCAAAAGAGAAACAGCTGCTACTACCTTGACACATGACGGTGCAGCTTTGGTGACATTATCTAATTGAGCAGAGTAGTATGCGACAGGTCTTTGTTTATATTCATGTTTCTGTGTTAGTACCCCTGTAGCATGATTAGATATTTCTGCAGCCATTAATTGGAATGGTTTGGCGTAGTCTGGGATTCCCAAGGCCGGGGCTGACATGAGACCTTTCTTGAGGTCTTGAAAGGCTATGAGCGCTGATTCAGTTAACTGGAAAGGTTCGATTTTTAAACAATGATATAGAGGTTGCATAAGCTGACTAGCATGTATAACCCATTGTCTGCAGTGTGATACTATTCCCAAAAATGCTCTTAATGTTTTGTAGTTCTTGGGAGGAACAAGATCTCTAATGATTTTTAGTCTGTCGGCGGTGAGGTGCTGAATACCTTGTGAAATGCAGTGTCCTAGAAATACTATCGTAGTCATACAAAGTTGTATTTTCCTCTTGTTAACTTTACAGCCCATGTCTGCTAGAAATATTAACAACCTTATTGTGTTGCTGTCTGCGGACTCTTGATCAGGGGCACATAACAATAGGTCATCAACATATTGGAGAATTACAACCTCATCCGTAGGTTTAAAATTTTGTAGAACTGATCTCATAGCTTCTGAGTACAAGGTAGGTGAATGTATCATACCCTGTGGTAATCTTGTCCATGTTAATTGTCTATTCTTGAATGTAAATGCAAACAGCTTGTAACAGTCTGGGTGTAATGGTACTGAAAAGAATGCATTTGATAAGTCTATGACAGAAAATACTCGTGCTGTTGCTGGAATCTGTGATAGCAACGTGTGTGGATTTGGCACAACAGGAGTAATAGGTTCCAAAATTTTATTTATCTCTCTTAAATCATGTACCATCCGGTACTTAGCAGCTGACCCCTCAATAGATTTCTTTTTTACGGGGTACAACGGTGTATTAGCTGGTGACTTTACTTCTATCAGTACTCCAGTTTCTAGATAATCTTTTATCTGTTCTCCTATGGCGTGTTCTTGTTGGGCACTAATAGGATACTGTCTCAATTGGGGTAGTGTCACACCTGGAACAGGAGTGACTTTTACAGGAGCTATTGGCATTAGTCCTACATCGGTGTCATGTTGTGCCCATAATTTTTCTGGTACCTCAGAAAGATCCAAAATAATTTGGGTAGGGCAGGATCTTTCTCATCCTCTAAGGCTTGGACTTTTACAATGTTTTCTAGAGACTCTTGGTCATCAGGCACCAAAATTTGGACTCTACCATCTTCCAAAAATTGGATATTCATTCCTGTCTGTTTTAGTAAATCCATACCTAGAAGACAAGTAGGTGCCCCTTTAACAAAAAGGAATTTTGATAAAAATATTTTAGATCCTATCTTTGTTTCAAGGGGAATACTATATGGGAGTGGCCTGATTCCTCCATCATACCCTTCGGTATAAGTTACATCATCTGATAAACAATCAGCATTTGGTAGGGCGTCTTCATTGAGGACGGAGGAAGTTGCTCCGGTATCTATTAAAAAAGGACATTGCTTTCCTGCTACTTTTACTTGAATTATTGGGCGCCTTCCAGTCAAAGTGGTTTGCATTACGTCTAGTCACTCGCTAGCTGCAGGAGCAGAAGCCTGTACTGTCTTTTCTTGTGATTGTCTTGGGACATAAATACCATTTTCTATATCCCTGGCTTTTTTCCTGCATTCTCTAATCCAATGTCCTGGTTTCTTACAGTAGTGACATGGATTAGTTTTCTTATCCAAATTCCCTTTGTCATAAGTTTGATTTGATCTGTTGTTCTTATTAACCAGACTGTTATTTGCCGCCACTCTGACGGGTTTGGATGCTGCCTCACGCATATCCATTTCTATCCCTAATAGTTTTTGTCTGACTTTCTGGGGATCATCTAGTGTTCTCCAATCAGGAGTTGCAGCCTTGAACTTTTCCCTAAGTTTTGGGTTGAGATTCTCTATAAAAGTTTTAGTCATCAGTCGAATGACTCCTTCATTAGTAAGATCCATTCCCTCATCTCTGTAACTGTTCTCTACCGCTAGGTAGTATTCATCTACTGGCTGTCCTGACTTTTGGGAAACAGTTCCTGAAGTCCCTCTCATTCTTTGCTTGGTTCTCATAAACTCTAGTAGTCTCTGCACAAAATTCTGTCCTGACAGTGCGGTATTTGGATCCTCACCATCTACTGGTTGAGGTCTATGAGGTTCTATAACTGTCATCAATTCCTGATACAACCCTGGTGTCATTTTCATTCTACATAATTCTGTTCCATCTGACCATGTTCCATTATGGGTGTGTATTATCTGTTGTATGTACGTAGCAAATCTTAGTGGGCATTGTATCGGATCTGGTGCATTCTGAAGTAGGGACATTCCCTCAGCGGGGGTCCATGGAAAATATTGTCTAGTCTGATGGTATCTAGTTACTCTACGCGGTGGATTGCCACCATCTTCTTCTCTGTATGGTCGACTGAGGATACGCACTGGTGCCAACATATCATGTGGTTGTGGTGCTCCACATCCTGCACATGTGTCTCTCCAGTCTGGATTCTGGAGTCCACAGTTTGTACATGTCCATCCACCCGGACCCCGAAGATCAGGATACAGTGTGGGTTCTGACCTGGGCTGATATGGTGGTGCCAATGGGTTCATTTGTTTATTGTTCTCAGTTTGTACAATGGGACCCTGTCTGACTGGAGTTCTCCATAACCCATTGTCTTTATTAAAAGACCAATGGTCTGTTTCTGCTAGTTTGGATAATTTGACCATAGAGTCAACCTGCTCTTGCCATCCTTTATCCCTTATTACTCCCGCTTTTCTAACCTGAATGTCCTCCCATATCTTCCTGTTAAACCTTTCATGCCTTGCTACCTGAAAAGTTTTGCAAACTTTCCCTAAATTCTTAGTTGCTTCTACACCACACCTTTCTTTCACGATTGTATAGACATCTTGTTCATCATTTGTGGTCTTAGTCTGTTTGTTGCCCATTTTTCCTGACTATTCCTACCTTAGGAGGCTTTTTTGGGTTAGATAGAATATATTCTATATTCTACCTTTCCTCGTTACCTATTCTGTCCTAAGGAGCCAGTATCTGAAACGGTTTATCTGAACCGTTTTGTCTGAAGTGTAGAGTAATTCTAACACACATATATATGGCAACAAGGGCAAGACCAACAATACATAAAATGAACCATACAGTCTCCATTACATATCGTGTCCCTGGAGTATTATCATTACTTCCATGGGCTCATTCTATCAATCTCTTATCCGTCAGAAAGGAGGACAAAGGTTCGGGAGTTAAGCGTGAGCGAAGGTTTCCCCGAAAGGACACAACCTTATGACTCAGTTAGGCAATCTCCGTAATACTTATGTCATCTACCTTAGTGCGGCTTATGAGGCTATTCCCGACATCCACATCTCTTTCATACCATACATTTTCATGACCTTCTCTGACCTCTCCTTTGGCAGATCCTACAGTATATACATGAATGACCCGAGCTATAGGTATTCTTCTCTACTAGTTCCTCAATCCCAACACAAGATATGCATGAAATTTACGGACTATCGCAGAGCAGATGTAAGAGAACTAACAGTGTCTCTTACCTGGCCAGGTTTGTCATCTGCTGTTCCAATGTCCCAATCTCAGCGGTTACTCGTGCCGGTCGATGAACTTGAAGGAATACGCAGACCTCGGGTCCCTGTTCGGGCGCCAGGAATTGTTAGGATCATTCAGCCATGGAGGGTCCTTGTTGGAGTCGGAGTATCCCCGTAACAAGAAATACACAGACACCCTAGTGTATAATCAGGTACTGGGAAGCCCCTGAGCGCGCCCGCTCTATGGATGCTATCCCTTTATTTATACTAACAAATCATAAGATATTGTCGCACAGGCGCAGTAAAATTCCTTTGTTCCATAAGCAGCAAAGTGATTCATAACAGTGGAATGTTGATAAGAAAGTTTCATAATTAGAAAAGTGATAATTCATAGTAATAGAAGGTTGCTGAGACAGCTAAAAACAAGTTACAATCTAGTTTCTGGGCGTCAGTCCAAATGTCCAGATAAGGGAAGAATAACTTCATCTGTGTCTTACATCGTAATTTTGGGTGAAGTATAACTCCTACCATCCTCTCACCATTATGGAACCTATGGCTGCAGCCTTGCAGCACTGGAGTCCTGGGTTCAAATCCCACCAAGGACAACATCTGCAAGGAGTCTATGTTCTCCCCGTGTTTGTGTGGGTTTCCTCCGGGTTCTCCGGTTTCCTCCCACATTCCAAAGACATAATGACAGGGAATGTAGATTTTGAGCCCCTTTGGGGACAGCGATGATAATGTGTGCAAACTGTAAAGCGCTGCGGAATATTTCAGCAGCAGAACGGAAGGAAAGGAGACACACTAGTCATAACTAGTGGGTAGGCGGAGCCCAGATGAGATAGACACCTCAGATTAAAAAGAGTGTTGACCGGCCCCTCCAGCTCGGGCTCCTCCTACTCAGCTGTCCAGTTTAAAATTTGAGGTCTCAGAGGATAGTCGCTGCTGGAAGCAGCTCCTCAGAAGATTTTATTATTTTTTATCGGACAAGAGACTTGGATCACCAGAGGTGGTCTAGAGGTCTCAGGGGTCCCAGCGCTGCTGGACCCCAACCTCTCCCTTGGCGGATCTGTATTACCCTATATGGTGGTCCCTGCAGAACCCTGCCGGCCCGGGGGGATGAGGATGGCTTCCCTGGCGGGGACGCAAACCGCGCTGCAGGGGTCACTGCGTTCCCCGCCCTGGGGGGAAGCGATGGGCACGGCGCCACAAATCCCTGGGGGGCCCTGTGGCGCTCGGCGGGGTGAGTACTCCACACTTTAATATGTGTTTGAGTGCTTCAGCGCTGCTGCGGCAGCCACTGTTACAGTGCATGATTGGTGACTGTTGTTTTTTTGTCCGCAGGTGGATGCCTGCAGGACGGGGAACGGGGACGGGACCGGAGAATGGAGGAGTCCCGCGCTTTTTTTGAAGGCGGCGGGGGGTGTGGCTTCACGCTTCCCGGGCAGGAAGCGCTTCTAAGCGCGAGATTCTCTGCCTTTCTCTTCCGGCTGCCTCCTCAGCGCGGCGGCCATTACAACGCTCCGGGCTCCTCACTCTCCGCTCCTCCCGTACTAAGAAAACTGGAACAGCACCGCGAAGCTCTGTGAGTCGCTTCTGCCTACCAGGGCAGAAGCTTAAAAATTCCTCACCCCTGCAGCGCAGAGCACTTTCCTGGGGTTCTGGCACACTGAACGCCGCTAAGGTCAGGATAGCGACGGCTTTTAAGTCGCATAGGCTTTTCTTGAGATGCGCAAAATAGCGCAATATTTAAGCGATTTGTCTGTTTAGTGTGGCATACCTTGAGGACTGTACTGCTGTACCTGCTACTTCTTAAGAGGCACCTGGGGCTCGCACACCCGTTACATTAATACAGGTTGTGGGGAGCTGGTAACATTAACCCCTTCTTAGGCGGTTAACCCTTATCTGTGGGACTGCTGGGGTAGCTCTCTCTTTAAGAGCTTAACCCTTCAGCGTTCGTTTTTTGCTTCTTTTAGAAACCACACTGTTCTAGTTACTGTCAGGTTTAACCTGCCATTGTACTGGGTAAAGACATGTCAGATCAGGACCCAGGTGCAGACCATCTCCCGGCTCCGCTACGAGATCAGTCTCGCGTATCTGACACGCAGACTTCGACCGCGTCGAGTGCAGCGGTCGGAGGCCCCAGTGATGTAAAAATGGAGGCTCTCACTCGTTCGATTAATAGCCTGTCTAACCTTATAGGTTATTAGGTGTCAGCCAAACCTTTTCATGGCAGGAAAGACACAGGCCGGTGACTTCTTTCCCATGTAGCGACTCAGAGAGCTCTGATATGGAGGGTTCCCCTTTAAGTTCGGGGGGGATATCCGATTCGGATAAAGAGGATCGGCAAAGGCAATCTGCCTCTTTTTCGGGCCGTATAGAAGCTTTTATTGAAGCTATGAGGGAGGCGTTACAGTTACAGGAGGAGGTAACTGCTCGCCCTGGTAAGTCGGCCCGGATGTTTCAGGAGTCGCGTAGGTCGCTTTCGACCTTACCATCCCTGGATGAGCTTAATCAAGCAGTGGAAAAGGAGCGTCTGTGTCCACAAACGTTTTCAGGGGACACGCCTATTTGAGTCACTGTATCCGTGTGCTACGGAATTGATTGATAATTGGATTCCTTCTCCTGAAGTGGATGTCCCTTTATCTCAGCTTAGCAAATCTTCTTTACTTCCTGTTAAAGGGAAGGCGAGTCTGCAGGATCCGCTGGACAGAAAAACGGAGACGGCGGCAAAGTCCATCTACGAGGCCGCGGGTCATGGTTTCAGAGCAGTGCTAGGATCCATGTGTGCTTATAAACCCTCTCTGGTCTGGTTGGACCGTTTACGGAGGAAATGTGAACCTGTTACCCGAGGTGGATGGACTGTTCGAATTGTTGGAGAGTGCAATTCAATATGGTCATGATGCAGGTCTGGATACTGCGTCACTGCTGTCCAGGACACAATCCTCGGCGGTCACAGTCAGGAGAGCACTGTGGCTTAAACAGTGGACAGGTGATGCGGTTTCCAAGCAAGGTTTGCTATCTTTGGCTTACAAGGGTGGTCAGCTTTTTGGGTCTGACCTCACGGAGCTTATTGCCAAGGCAAAGGCAAAAGAAGCAGCTTTACCACAGCGAAGAACTGTGGCGTCTACGTCTGGCAGGCCTGGTACCAGTAGTGGTCGACGGTCCTTTCGGTCCAGGGGACGGTTCGGTCAGCCCTCTTGGGGGTCGGGTCGTCCCGCTTTTTCAGGAAAAAAGACCTCTCAGAAATCCCGCACTCCCTGGAAACAAAGTTTCCGTCAAGACAAGAGGGAATCTGACAAAAAGCCCGCTAAAACGGATTGACGCCAGGGTCCCGCTCGAGGGCTCTCGAGTGGGGGGTCGCCTGCTTCAATTCAAATTGACTTGGCTTTCCCGCGTCCCAGACTCCTGGGTGACGCGGGTTGTGTCGGCAGGCTACTTCATAGAGTTTTCTTCTCGACCCCCGAACAGTTTTTGCCAATCTCGCATCCCATCAGAGCCCGAGCTATGTGCCGCTCTACTGCGAGAAGTCGACTTTCTTCTGCAGAAGCGTGTGGTGGTACCGGTTCCACCAGAGGACAGGGGAAGAGGGTTTTATTCCAATCTCTTTGTGGTCCCCAAAAAGGAGGACAAATTTCGCCCCATCCTGGATCTCAAAAGATTGAATCGGCATGTCCACACCCGAAAGTTTCGAATGGAATCGCTTCGCTCCGTGGTGGCAGCCTTGTCGCAGAACGACTTTTTGGTGTCAATCGATATTGCAACGCTTATTTACACGTTCCAATCGGAAAGGCTCACCAACGTTTCCTTCGTTTTGCCATAGGCCAGGACCATTACCAGTTTGTGGCTCTGCCGTTCGGGTTAGCCTCAGCGCCCAGAGTTTTTACAAAGATTCTGGCGCCTCTCATGGCGATACTCCGAAGACAGGGGGTCAGATTCTTCCCTACCTGGACGACCTTTTGATTGTGGCGTCCTCAAAGGAGGAGGCGGTGACGGCTCGCAATCTATCCCTTCAGCTCCTGGAGGACTTCGGGTGGCTGGTCAATTGGGAGAAGTCGTCTCTGGAACCGTCGCAGTCAATCCTGTTTTTGGGGATGCATTTCGACACAGTACGAGCAGTGGTGTCCCTGCCTCCAGACAAGCAAGCATGTCTCCTTCGACATGCACGGGTTATGAAGTCTTCGACAGCAATGTCCCTTCGAAGCTGTATGCGCCTTCTGGGGTTGATGGTGGCGTCCATGGAGGCTCTTCCGTTTGCCCAATTTCATTCCAGGGCTCTCCAAAGGTTCATTCTGAGCCGTTGGGATCGGTCGCAGGCCTCACTGGATTGCAGTGTTATCATCTCCCACAGGGTACGAGAGTCTCTAGGATGGTGGATACGTCCGAAAGAGTTATCCCTGGGGAAGTCCTTCCTCCTCCGAAGTGGTCGGTCATAACCACCGATGCCAGCCTAACAGGCTGGGGGGGTGTCTGGAACAATCTCTGGACTCAGGGAGTATGGTCATCGGAAGAGTCTGTTTTGCCGATCAACATCCTCGAATTGAGGTGATTTTCCTTTGCCTCCAACACTGGACGGTCCCTTTAAGCGGTCTACCTGTCCGAGTGCAGACAGACAATGCGACGGCGGTCGCATATATCAATCACCAAGGCGGGACAAGGAGTTCCAGACTCATGGTGGAGGTATCTCGGATCCTGGTATGGGCAGAGACCAGAGTTCCAGCCATCTCTGCGATCCACATTCCAGGAGTTCAGAATATCACGGCAGACTTTCTAAGTCGCGAGAAATGGATCCCGGAGAATGGAGTCTTCATCCGAAAATTTTTGCACTGCTGTGCTCTCGTTGGGGAACTCCCCAAGTGGATCTAATGGACATCCAGATTCAATGCCAAGTTACCGACTTTCATGTCCAGGTACAAGGATCCGAAGGCTGTAGCGGTGGATGCTCTAGTGGCTCCGTTGGACCAATTCGAACTAATCTGTGTTCCCGCCGATTTCCTTACTTCCTCTGGTGCTCCGTCGGATCAGACTAGAGAGAATCTCGGCTATATTGATAGCCCCAGATTGGCCAAGGAGAACGTGGTTCTCGACACTAGTGTCACTCCTGGCGGCACCGCCATTTCCACTTCCTCTTCGCCCGGACCTGTTAACCCAAGGGCCCGTTCGTCATCCGGACCTGAAGTCTCTACGTTTGACGGCGTGGCTCTTGAGACCGAAATATTGACCCGTCAGGGTTTTTCAGCCGAAGTCATTGCCACTTTGCGAGCTGCCAGAGGTCCGGCTACTACTAGGATTTACCACAAGACTTGGGAAGCCTTCTTTTCATGGTGCTCGGGTTGTTCAAGGAACCCGAGGATTTTTTCCATTCCCAATTTGTTGGACTTCCTGCAATTCGGACTGGACAAGGGTTTGGCAGTGAGCACTCTGAGGGGTCAGGTTTCTGCTCTGTCATTGCTGTTCCGAAAGGCTATCGCCTCACGTAGGGACGTACGTTCTTTTTTTCGCGGAATAACCCGCCGGTTTCCGCTGCGGAAGGCGCCGGTGTCTCCTTGGCGTCTCAATCTCGTTTTGGAGGCTCTTCAACACGGACCTTTTGAGCCTATGGACTCTGTTAAACTTTCTTTGCTTTCTTGGAAAGTTGCCTTCCTAGTGCGGTCACCTCTTTGAGAAGGGTTTCTGAGTTGGCGGCTCTTTCTTGCTCGCCTCCCTTCCTGGAGTTTCACCCGGATCGCGTAGTACTTCGCACGCGGGGTGACTTCCTACCTAAGGTGGTGTCGCAATTCCATGTTAACCAGGATATTGTGTTGCCCTCTCTTTGTCCGAGGCCAAGGAATGCGAAGGAACGGGCCTTGCACACATTGGATTTGGTGCGGGCTTTGAAGTTCTATTTGTCCGTTACCCAAGGTTTTCGGAAGTCGGACTCTTGTTTGTGATTCCAGCAGGTCGTCGACGTGGTCAACGAGCTTCCAAGGATTCTATAGCTCGTTGGATTCGGTCAGCCATTTTGGAGGCTTACCGACTTAAGGGTGAACCTTGCCCGATTAAGGTTCGAGCGCACTCCACGAGGGCTGTGGGCTCATCGTGGGCTTTCCATCAAGGGGCCTCGGCAGCCCAGCTCTGCCGGGCGGCGACCTGGCGCTCCGTCCACACTTTTACAAAGTTTTATAAGGTGGACGTTAGTGCTTCCGCTGATGCAGCCTTAGGACGAAGGGTCCTACAGGCGGCGGTAGTTTAAAGTTCTCGTTAACTTGTTTTTTAGCACTAGTTGCGCATTTTCTTAGGTTGTTAGGTTCTGCCTTTTTTCTGGTTTTTTTCCCACCCTTTATTTTTGGACTGCTTTGGGACGTCCCACTAGTTATGACTAGTGTGTCTCCTTTCCTTCCGTTCTGCTGCTGAAAGACGGATTTTGGTAAGAACTTACCTGTAAAATCCTTTTCAGCGAAGGAAGGAAAGGAGACACAGCTCCCTCCCTTGGCAGAAGTGTGTTGTTGTATTTACAGATGCGGCGTGACCTTTTCTCTGATCGCGTTTATCTGGGCTGAGGTCGACGCGCTAAGGCTCTTTTCCAGCATTGCCAGCTCATCGCAGTGGTCAGGTCCAGTGAGTAGTACCTGAAACTGTGTGGTTTTTGCCTAAATGCATGCATAACCTGTATTCTTGTGCTTTTTTGTCTCTGAAGTCCTTAGAAGGGGTTATGTTGCTCCGCTGGTGATATTGCTCTTCCTTAAGCTTGTGTACAACTGGAGAGCTGAGTAGGAGGAGCCCGAGCTGGAGGGGCCGGTCAACACTCTTTTTAATCTGAGGTGTCTATCTCATCTGGGCTCCGCCTACCCACTAGTTATGACTAGTGTGTCTCCTTTCCTTCCTTCGCTGAAAAGGATTTTACAGGTAAGTTCTTACCAAAATCCGTCTGTTAGCACTATATAAAAATTAAGATTATTATTGGACAAATGGAGCATTCACTGCATTATTTATATCAGCTATATGAAAATGATTTCATGTATGCTGTGAGCTCCTTACTTTGATAGTACTTATGCCAGGGTTACTTAAGCTCCATTTAATTTGTACAGATATTGTTTACCATATTTTCTATTGCAATATTTATCAATAGTTGTTGTACATTGGTATTTTATTATTATTTACTTGGCGCTATAGACATACTATTGCTATGTGATTTTTTTTTTTTGATTTTTTTTTTTTAGGCCGTTAGGAGGACACTTTTGTTTCTTTATTTTTTGTCTTATACATTTTAATGATCTTTGATAAAATTTAGTACTTTTAATATTTATGGATTACTGGTTTGGTAAGTCCGTTTGTGATAGAGCATTCTATAATGCTGTAGATAAGCCCCCGATGTAACCTGAAAGATAAGAAAAACAAGTTATATTCTACTCACACGGGGGGCGGTCCGGTGTCCGGTCTGGTCCGATGACCGTCGCGGTCCGGTCCGGCGCCTCCCATCTTAATGCGATGACGTTCCTTCCCTTGCTTCTGTCGCGGCTCCTGCGCAGGCATAATTCTCTCCCCTGTTAAGGGCAGAGCAAAGTACTGCAGTGCGCATGCACTGGGCCTCTCTGACCTTTGCCTGCGCACTGCAGTCATTTGCTCTGCCCTCAACAGAGGCCTTTTACATTTCTCCTAACTCAAGCTAGAAAAAAGATAAAAAAAAAAAACACCATTCTACGCAGAACTGTACAGGCTTTCACCAGATATGTCACAAGAGTATCTTTGTTAATATTTTACCCATGCAACCGCAAAATTTTAAAACCCATTTCCGAAAAAAGCGTTTAATTTAAAAGTCAAAAAATGTACATGTGCCTGCTATGCTCCTAGCCACATCTCTACCGAAATTCAAGTTGGGATCACGATGGAATCATATTTAAAAATATAACTATTACAGTGTCAATTCAAAAATCTTGAATTCAGATCTGTTCAGCCTGTGGTCTAAAAGTGTGGGGTCTACATTTACCAAGTAATCCATGATTTTTGGATATTACTGTTTTTTATTATGTTACAGTTTAGAAGCAGGAGAGGACAGAGGAGAAAGCTTTGTTAGGGCTGAGAATGAACAGGGGTAGACAGTGAATGCAGAGCAGATGCCAGACCAGCAGCTCTGTCACTCATGCTAAGTATCTGCCCACCTCAGAGTCAGGAAGTAAGACCGAGCTTCAGAGCTTTCATGTCCTGACATGAAGTGGTAGAAGGCGGCACAAGATTGGCAATGGATGACATAACTGGTTATGTGACCTGTGAATATGATTGGCGCTGGTGGCTGGCTACTGTACTCTCCAAAGATTGTGAAAATGAAGAAGTAGAATTGACTTCTTTGCATCCTTCTGGTCCAGCGCCATCCTTTGTGTATCCAAGAAAACCAGACATTTTAAAAGTTAACAAAAATCAGATATTAACTCAGGTGGAGCCGAACACCATGACAGGCTGTACATACTCTTTGATACAAAAGGAAATGGCCATTGCAAGTAAGCGCTTATGGACAAGATTACATTTCCCCCACTAGAAGGGACAAATTGATGATAAAAGGCCAGTTTAAAAACGTACTATTAATTGATTAGTTCATATTTTATAGAACGAGGATTTGACTACTGTACTATTCTTAACCCCTTCCTGACCTGTGACGCCACTTAGGCGTCATGAAAGTCGGTGCCTTCCCGACTTGACGCCTATGTGGTGTCATGGGGAGATTGCGTTCCTGCGGGTCGGGTGACCTGGGTCACTCAAAGGTCACCCGACCCGTAGGCACAAGACCCTTTGTGCTTCACCACAGGGGGGTGGCTTAACCCCCACATGGCTACGATCGCTCTGATTGGCTGTTAAAAGTGAAACAGCCAATCAGAGCGATTTGTAATATTTCACCAATGAAATTTGGTGAAATACTAAAATCCAGCCATGGCCGAAGCTACAATAGCATCTGCCATGACTGGAGACCGAGATCCGACACCCCCCCCCCCCCCCCACACACACACACACACCGATTGACGGCGGCGATCGGCCCCTGCCACCTATTGATGGCGGCGATCTGTCGCCACCGTCACTACATGCTCCCCTCCCCCCGCCTTACGATTTCCCCCCCCCCCCTCTCACCTCCCCCGGTCCTCCGATGTCCCTGGGTCCGTCCCGGCGTCCCTCCCGGATTCTTCATGGGCACCATCTTGCAAAATGGTGGGCGCATGCGCAGTGCGCCCGCCAGCAGGCAGATTCCATTCATTTATTTTGATCACTGTGATAAACTCTCACAGTGATCAAAATTAAAAAAAAAAGTAAATAAACTGCCCCCTTTAACAACCCCATAGGTAGAGACAAGTAATAAAGAAAATATTTTTTATTTTTCCATTAGGGTTAGAACTAGGGTTAGGGTTAGAACTAGGGACAGGGTTAGAACTAGGGACAGGGTTAGAACTAGGGATAGGGTTAGAACTAGGGATAGGGTTAGAACTAGGGTTAGAACTAGGGATAGGGTTAGAACTAGGGATAGGGTTAGAACTAGGGATAGGGTTAGAACTAGGGATAGGGTTAGAACTAGGGATAGGGTTGGAACTAGGGATAGGGTTGGAACTAGGGATAGGGTTGGAATTAGAGTTAGGGTTGGAATTAGAGTTAGGGTTGGAATTAGAGTTAGGGTTGGAATTAGGGTTAGGCTTGTGGTTAGGGGTGTGTTGGGGTTAGGCTTTGGCTTGTGGTTAGGGTTAAGGTTAGGGGTGTGTTGTGGTTAGGGGTGTGTTGGGGTTTGGATCAGGGTTAGGGGTGTGTTGGGGTTTGGATCAGGGTTAGAGGTGTGTTGGGGTTTGGATCAGGGTTAGGGGTGTGTTGGGGTTTGGATCAGGGTTAGGGGTGTGTTGGGGTTTGGATCAGGGTTAGGGATGTGTTGGGGTTAGGGTTGGAGTTAGAATTGAGGGGTTTCCACTATTTAGGCACATCAGGGGGTCTCCAAACGCGACATGGCGCCACCATTTATTCCAGCCAATTTTGCGTTCAAAAAGTCAAACAGTGCTCCCTCCATTCTGAACCCCGACGTGTGCCCAAACAGTGGTTTACCCCCACATATGGGGTATCAGCGTACTCAGGAAAAATTGCACAACTTTGGGGGTCTAATTTCTCCTGTTACCCTTGGGAAAATAAAAAATTGCGGGCTAAAAAATCATTTTTTGAGGAAAAAAAATGATTTTTTTATTTCTCCATCGCCTCATTGGGGGACACAAGACCATGGGTGTTATGCTGCTGCCACTAGGAGGACACTAAGCAATACATAAGCAAAGAGGATTAACTCCTCCTCCTGCAGTATACACCCTCTGTTGGCTCAATCCTGAACCAGTTCTTGCTTAGTGTCTGTAGGAGGCACTAGAGTCTGCTCCCAGACCCCACTTTTTTTCATTTTTTACCTTTTTTATTATTTTTCTCTCTTCACGCACGGAAGGGCGACGGGGCTTAATGAAAAGTCCCGATCTCCCAAAAACCATCAACAGGCGGCATCGTGGAGTGTCGCCTCCACGTACCCCTCCTGCTACGCTACCATGGGGCGACAGATCCCTTGAATGGGCCCGCTCCCCATGAGATACCCCTCGATGTGGGCGATGTGATATGGCATGGAACATCGGATGGAACCCCTCACCACCTTACGGAAAGCGGTGGCGGTATGGAGGCAGATTAAGATCCCTCTCCACCCCCATATCAAAGGGGACGGTGGATTGAGGAAGTACGGCCACATCTGCCGTAGTACCTGCGGAGGCCCCCCTTCATCTTCGGGGGTTTGTTTCTTCTCTCCCCGCAGTGAGTACAAGCACCTGGGGTATGCGGCTCCTATATCTGGGCCCACTGCGACTGCTTTTTCTGTGCAGCGGCCGTCTGTCACCGCGGCCGCCTCTGCGTTGCGCCGCGGCCGCAGCCATAAATTTAGTCCCCGGCTTCGGCCCGGGATAGGCCGCAGCCATAAATTTAGTCCCCGGCTTCGGGCCGGGATAGGCCTCAATGGGGGAGGGCTGGCCGTGTGACTCCGCCCACATCGCACGCCATTGGCCGGCTTCACATAGCATGGGATCCCTCCTGGTTCCTCCCCCTCTCCTCCTACTGCTTCTGGCGCTTCTCGTGTCATACGAGAAGCGCTATTCTAATCTCGGGCGCCATCTTCCCAGTGGGACAGCGCTGCAGACGCCATTCTCCCTTTACCTGATTCAGACTCAGGACCTGGGTAAGTGCACGCTGCGACTAGGTCTACACAGCGCTTGACCCTTCTCCTGCAGCAGGCTTAGGGCAGAAATATGTCGCAATCAAAGGGTGCTAAAAAGGCTGACAAAAACTACACTGTAGTATATGCCGCCTGCGTTTCATGCAACGCTTCCCTGCCATCAAAGCATGGCTCCCAATTCTGTGCATCATGTGCCCAAGAGCCCACTGCTTCTACCGCTCAGGAGCCCCCTATTACCGTTCAGGAGCCCCTACCTATTCCTGATCCCAATGAGCCGGGTACTTCAGGGTGGCCTGCGTTTCAGGCGCAGTCCGTGGATTCTCTGACTAGGGCCTTGGATACCTTGCGTGGCTCCTCTTCTAGCCAGGGCGTCCCTTTTCCAGACAGGGGCCCGTTAGCCTTCAGAGAGACCTCATCAGACAGGGGCCGACCCACGGCGTCAGCAAAGCGGTCGTCTAGAAAACGCCGCCATAATGCATCTCCCAATCCATCTAGTGGTTTGGCATCGGCGAGTTCACGCTCTCGCTCCCCTCTCCCAGAGATCTTAGTGATCATGATTCTGAGTACGAGTCGGATACTGGTGATGACCCCAACTCGCCAGAGTTTCAAGAGTCTCTAGATTCTCTCATTGAGGCGATTAATAAAATCCTCAAGCTCGGTTGAGACCCGGGTTCTCATATAATCATCCTATCTCTTTCAAAAGAGCCAAACGTCCTCACAAGGTGTTTGGTAACCACCCGGAGTTTACGGACATTGTTCAGGGACATAGAGATCGTCCAGACAAACGTTTTTCATGACTGAAGTCTCTGAAAGCACGATACCCATTTTCAGCAACTGTAGAAAAAAAGTGGACTGAATCTCCAGTGGTAGATCCACCAGTATCTCGCTTAGCTTCAAAAACCCTGCTCTCCGTTTCAGACGGTTCATCCATTAAGAACCCCTCAGATAAACAGATCGACAACCTCGCCAAATCAATTTTTGAGGCTGCTGGAGCATCTCTCTCCTTCCTTTGCGGCCACCTGGGTAGCAAAGGCCATGGTGGCCTGGGCTGAGAATCTAGTTAAAATTACTAGTGATATCCCTCTTCCCCCCCCCCCCCCGAGGCACGTAATCTGGCCTATCAGATTACTCGGGCAGGCGACTACATGGTCCATGCGTCCCTAGATGCAGCTAATTGCGCTGCACTCACAGACGCCAATGCTATCGCCATTCGGAGGTCTCTTTGGCTCCGAGAGTGGCGTGCAAACTCTGCTTCAAAGAGGACTTTGACTTCGCTGCCTTATCTTTCAGGGCGTCTCTTTGGAGATCGTCTTGATCAGATTATTTCTGACGCTACATATGGCAAAAGTAAATTTCTTCCGCAGCGCAGAATCAATCGGCCTTTTCGGTCTCAATACCAAAGTCGTTCCCGGCCATTTCGTAGTTCCTTTAATTGGTCTCTGCCTCGACCTCGTCCCGAGCACCTCGTTCTTCTCGCAGAGACAGGGGCTCACAACCATCATTCAGGTCCTCTCAGCCCTGGAGAAACAGATTCTCCCAGGGGGAAATAAGAGCTCCTCCTCTCGCAAATTATCTTCCCAATGACTCCTTGCTGGGGACGGGGGACCCAAAAAAGGTAGGCGGCGCCTACTCTTGTTCCGCGAGGTCTGGGGGTCAGTCGTTCAAGACCGGTGGGTCCGAGATCTTGTACAATCCGGCTACAAGATCGAATTCTTGTCTCTCCCCCCAAGGCGTTTCTTCCAGTCTCGCCCCCCAAAGTCCAAGGATCTCGCAATTCGTTTTCTTCAGGCCCTGAACATACTTCGTACCAGCGGGGTCATCGTCCCAGTTCCTCACAAGGAAAGATTCAAAGGGTTTTACTCAAACCTCTTTGTGGTTCCCAAGAAGGACGGCTCCTTGCATCCTATTCTGGACCTAAAATTGCTGAACAAATTCATCAGGGTCTGCCATTTCAGAATGGAATCCCTCCGTTCTGTTGCCACATCCCTAGAAAAAAAGAATACTTGGCATCTATCGACATCAAGGATGCGTATCTACACATTCCGATTTTCAGAGGCCATCAAAGGTTTCTGCGTTTTGCAGTCGGAGAGGATCATTTTCAATTTGCCGCCCTGCCCTTCGGACTCGCAACCGCCCCCAGAGTGTTCACAAAAGTCATGGCGGCGCCATGTCAATTTTACACTCTCGGGGTGTGGTGGTCCTCCCGTACCTGGACGACCTGCTCATCAAAGGACCGACGTTTCGGGCCTGCGCAGAGAGTGTCAATCACTATCGACACCCTCTCCCGCCTGGGTTGGCTAGTCAATCTGGTCAAGTCTTCTCCCATACCCTTCCAGAAGATTCCTTTTCTGGGAATGATTCTGGACACCTCCCAAGGGTTGGTATCTCTCCCTCCAGAGAAGATTGCTTCTCTGAGGCGGGGAGTGCTCCTGTTGTCTCTAGGCCGCTCCCACTCTCTGCGGGGCGCCATGCAGGTCCTCGGGAAAATGGTAGCCTCCATCGAGGCAGTACCGTTCGCCCAGTTCCACCTTCGACCTCTTCAACAGGAGCTAATATCAGTCTGGGTCAGGAATCCAGCGTCCCTAAGTCGCCGCTTTCGTCTTTCTCCCAGAGTCAAAAGCTCCCTGAAATGGTGGACAAATGCTTCATCGCTGAATCAAGGGAATTCTTTTCTGCCTGTCCATTGGCTGGTGGTGACCACCGATGCCAGTCTCCTCGGATGGGGAGCGGTGTTCCTTCACCACACTGCTCAAGGCCGCTGGTCTCTCCCAGAGACCCGTCTCCCGATCAACATCCTGGAGATCAGAGCTATCAAACTAGCTCTCTTGCAGTTCCATCATCTTCTGGCCGGTCGTCCCATCCGGATCCAATCAGACAACGCCACGGCCGTGGCGTACATCAACCATCAGGGAGGCACTCGGAGCAGAACAGCGATGCTCGAGGTATCACACATCCTGCGCTGGGCCGAGGCAAACCGCTCCTCATCTCAGCGGTTCACATCCCACAAGTGGACAATTGGGAGGCTGACTTCCTCAGTCGCCAAGGCTTAGACTCAGGGGAATGGTTCCTGCACCCGGAAATGTTTCAACTCATTTGCCAGCGTTGGGGCATGCCGGATGTGGATCTCATGGCATCCAGGCTGAATGCCAAAGTTCAGACTTTCATAAGTCGATCTCGCGATCCACTAGCCATCGGATCGGTTGCGCTAGTCATCCCTTGGAGTCAATTTCGCCTTCATTACATCTTTCCACCTCTTCCGTTAATCCCCAGGGTGATTCGGAAGATCAAGGCAGAAGGCGTTCCTCTCATTCTGGTCGCTCCGGACTGGCCTCGCCATCCGTGGTATGCGGAACTAGTGCGTCTGGTCGCAGACGTCCCTTGGAAATTACCAGACCATCCGGACCTTCTTTCACAGGGTCCGATTTACCATCACAATTCGAAAGCGCTGAATTTGACGGTATGGCCATTGAAGCCTGGATCTTAGGTCAGGCTGGTTTTTCTCACAAAGTTGTCTACCACAATGGTCAATGCCAGGAAGCCGGCTTCCGCCCGCATTTATCATCGTGTCTGGAAAACATTATTTTCCTGGTGTAAGGACAAAGGTCGTTCCCCTTTGGTTTTCTCTATCCCTTCCATTCTGGAATTTCTCCAAGCAGGAATGGACTCGGGGTTAGCACTCTCCTCCCTCAAGGGGCAGATTTCCGCTTTGTCCATCCTTTTCCAACGACGGATCGCATCTAAGTCTGAGGTCAGGACTTTTATTCAAGGAGTGTCACATCTTGCTCTGCCCTACAAGAGGCCTTTGGAGCCTTGGGATCTTAATCTGGTCCTCAGTGCCTTACAGGAATCTCCCTTCGAGCCCTTGCCGGAAGTGCCTTTATCTCTTCTTTCCTGGAAGGTTGTCTTCCTAGTGGCAATTACCTCTATCAGGCGGGTATCGGAGTTGGCAGCTTTGTCTTGTAAACCTCCTTTTCTCATTTTTCACCAGGACAAGGTAGTCCTTAGGACTTCTCCTTCTTTCATACCAAAAGTCGTTTCAGCTTTTCATATCAATGAAGAGATAGTCTTGCCCTCGTTTTGTCCGACGCCGATTCACCGTACTGAAAAAGCCCTTCACACCTTGGATTTGGTGAGGGCTCTCCGAAGGTACATTTCGAGAACTGCATCTTTCCGTAAATCGGACACCCTGTTTGTGCTTCCGGAAGGACGCAGACAGGGTCTTCCTGCTTCCAAGGCCACGTTAGCCAGATGGATCCGTTCGGCGATCCAAGAGGCGTATCGTGTAAAAGGTCAGCCTATCCCGGCTGGGATTAAGGCACACTCCACTCGGTCTGTGGGGGCCTCCTGGGCCATTCGGCACCAGGCTTCGGCACAGCAAGTGTGCAAGGCTGCGACTTGGTCCAGTCTTCATACTTTTGTCAAGCATTACCAAATCCATGCTCAAGTTTCTTCAGATGCGGCACTTGGCAGACAAATTCTGCAATCAGCTGTTGCGCATCTGTAAGTTGTCCGTTGACTGTTTAAGCGTTTTATGCATGTGGTTCACGAGGCTTCATCTACTGTTATGGCTTCCCACCCAGGGACTGCTTTGGGACGTCCCATGGTCTTGTGTCCCCCAATGAGGCGATGGAGAAAAGGAGATTTTTGTGTACTCACCGTAAAATCCTTTTCTCCGAGACGCTCATTGGGGGACACAGCTCCCACCCTTGTTTAGCCTGTAGCCTCGTTGTTTTCTTTGAATTGTTGACATATTGCACTGTTATGAGCTCCTACTGCTTTGGCACCGAACTGGTTCAGGATTGAGCCAACAGAGGGTGTATACTGCAGGAGGAGGAGTTAATCTTCTTTGCTTATGTATTGCTTAGTGTCCTCCTAGTGGCAGCAGCATAACACCCATGGTCTTGTGTCCCCCAATGAGCGTCTCGGAGAAAAGGATTTTACGGTGAGTACACAAAAATCTCCTTTTTCATGGCTCTGAGTTATAAACTTCTGTGAAGCACTTGAGGGTTCAAGTGCTCACTACACATCTAGAAAAGTACCTTGGGTGGTCTAGTTTCCAAAATGGGGTCACTTGGGAAGTTTCCACAGTTTAGGCACATCAGGGGGGCTCTGCAAACGTAATAAGGCCCCCTCTGACCATTCCATCAAGTCGCCATTTCAAAACATCACTACTTCCCTTCCGAGCCCTGACGTGTGCCCATACAGTAGTTTTCTCCCACATATGGGATATCAGCGTACTCTGGACAAATTTGACAACAACTTTTGGGTTCTAATTCTGTTACCCTTGGGAAAATAAAAAAATTGGGGACTAAAAGATCATGTTTGTGGAAAAAATATTTTTTTATTTTCATGCCCGGGCGTTATACGTTTCTGTGAAGCCCTTGGGGGTTCAAATTGCTCGGGGTGGTCTAGTTTCCAAAGTGGGGTCACTTGGGAGTTTCTACTGTTTAGGCACATCAGGGGCTCTGCAAACGTAACATGACGCCCGCAGACCATTCCATCAAAGTCGGCATTTCAAAATGTCACTACTTCCCTTCCAAGTCCCGACTTGTGCCCGAACAGTGGTTCCCCCCACATATGGGGTACCAGCGTACTGAGGACAAACTACAACTTTTGGGGTCCAATTTCTCCTGTTACCCTTGTGAAAATAAAAAATTGCGAGCTAAAAAAAATTTTGAGGGAAAAAAATGATTTTTTATTTTCATGGCTCTGCATTATAAACTTCTGTGAAGCACGTGGGGGTTCAAGGTGCTCACCACACATCTAGATAAGTTCCTTGGGGGGTCTAGTTTCCAAATTGGGGTCACTTGTGGGGGATTTCTACTGTTTAGGCACATCAGGGGTTCTGCAAACATAACAAGATGCTCGCAGACCATTCCATCAAGTTGGCATTTCAAAGCGTCACTACATCCCTTCCGAGCCCTGACATGTGCCCAAACAGTGGTTCCCCCCACATGTGTGGTATCAGCGTACTCAGGACAAACTGGACAACAACTTTTGGGGTCTAATTTATCTTGTTACCCTTGCGAAAATAAATAGCGGATTAAAAAATCATTTTTGAGGAAAAAAAAATGATATTTTTATTTTCACTGCTCTGCGTTTATAAACTTCTGTGAAGCACTTGGGGGTTCAAAGTGCTCACTGCACATCTAGATAAGCTCCTTGGGGGGTCTAGTTTCCAAAATGGTCACTTATCGGGTTTCTACTGTTTAGGCACATCAGGGGCTCTGTAAACACAACATGATGCCCGCAGAACATTCCATCAAGTCTGCATTCCAAAATGGCGCCCCTTCCCTTCTGAGCTCTCCCATGTGCCAAAACAGTGGTTCCCCCCACATATGGGGTATCGGTGTACTCGGGACAAATTGTACAACAACTTTTGTGGTCTAATTTCTCCTGTTACCCTTGTGAAAATAAAAAAAATACAATGCTAAAAAATCATTTTTGATAAAAAGGAGATTTTTTGTGTACTCACCGTAAAATACTTTTCTCCGAGACGCTCATTGGGGGACACACAGACCGTGGGTGTTATGCTGCTGCCACTAGGAGGACACTAAGCAATACAAGCACAAAAGATTAACTCCTCCTCTGCAGTATACACCCTCTGTTGGCTCAATCCTGAACCAGTTCGGTGCCAAAGCAGTAGGAGCTCATAACAGAGTGCAATATGCCAACAATTCAAATGAACAACGAGGCCGCAAGTTAAAACAGGGTGGGAGCTGTGTCCCCCAATGAGCGTCTCGGAGAAAAGGATTTTACGGTGAGTACACAAAACTCTCCTTTTCTCCTTCGCCTCATTGGGGGACACACAGACCATGGGACGTCCCAAAGCAGTCCCTGGGTGGGAACTCATCAACAGATGAAGCCTCGTGAACCTCATGCATATAACGCTTAACTAGTCAACAGACAACTTACAGATGCACAACAGCTGATTGCAGAATCTGTCTGCCAAGAGCCGCATCTGAAGAAACTTGAGCATGAATTTGGTAATGCTTGACGAAAGTATGAAGACTGGACCAAGTCGCAGCCTTGCACACTTGCTGTGCCGAAGCCTGGTGCCGAATGGCCCAGGAGGCCCCCACAGAACGAGTGGAGTGTGCCTTAATCCCAGCCGGGATAGGCTGACCTTTAACACGGTACGCCTCTTGGATCGCAGAGCGAATCCATCTGGCTAACGTGGCCTTGGAAGCAGGAAGACCCTGTCTGCGTCCTTCCGGAAGCACAAACAGAGCGTCCGATTTCCGGAAAGGTGCCGTTCTCGAAATGTACCTTCGGAGAGCCCTCACCAAGTCTAAAGTGTGAAGGGCTTTTTCAGTACGGTGAATTGGCGTCGGACAGAATGAAGGCAAAACTATCTCCTCATTGATATGAAAAGCCGAAACGACTTTTGGCGTGAAAGACAGAGAAGTCCTAAGGACTACCTTGTCCTGGTGAAAAATGAGGAAAGGAGGTTTACAAGATAAGGCTGCCAATTCCGATACTCGTCTGATAGAGGTAATCGCCACTAGGAAGACCACCTTCCAGGAAAGAAGCGATAAGGACACTTCCGGCAAAGGTTCGAAGGGGGAGTCCTGTAAGGCACTGAGGACCAAATTAAAATCCCAAGGCTCCAAAGGCCTCTTGTAAGGTGGAACAAGATGAGACACTCCCTGAATAAAAGTCTTGACCTGAGACTTAGATGCGATCCGTCGTTGGAAAAGGACGGACAAGGCAGAAATCTGGCCCTTGAGGGAAGAAAGGGCTAATCCCGAATCCATTCCTGCTTGAAGAAACTCCAGAATGGAAGGGATAGAGAAAACCAAAGGGGAACGACCTTTGTTCTCACACCAGGAAAGGAATGTCTTCCACACACGATGATAAATGCGGGCGGAAGCCGGCTTCCTGGCATTGACCATTGTAGAGATGACTTTGTGAGAAAACCCAGCCTGACCTAAGATCCAGGCTTCAATGGCCATACCGTCAAATTCAGCGCTTTTGAATTGTGATGGTAAATCGGACCCTGTGAGAGGAGGTCTGGCCGATCTGGCAATCTCCAGGGAACGTCTGCGACCAGACGCACTAGTTCCGCATACCACGGACGGCGAGGCCAGTCCGGAGCGACCAGAATGAGAGGAACGCCTTCTGCCTTGATCTTCCGAATCACCCTGGGGATTAACGGAAGAGGAGGAAAAATGTAAGGAAGGCGAAATTGACTCCAAGGGAGGACTAGCGCATCCGAGCCTACGGCTAGTGGATCGCGAGAGCGACTTATGAAAGTCTGAACCTTGGCATTCAGTCTGGATGCCATGAGGTCTATGTCCGGCATGCCCCATCGCTGGCAAATAAGATGGAACACATCCGGGTGCAGGGACCATTCCCTGAGTCTAAGCCCTGGCGACTTAGGAAGTCGGCTTCCCAATTGTCCACACCTGGAATGTGAACCGCGGAGATGAGTGAGCGGTTTTTCTCGGCCCAGTGGAGAATGTGCGACACCTCGAGCATCGCTATTCTGCTCCGAGTGCCCCCCTGACGGTTGATGTACGCCACGGCCGTGGCGTTGTCTGACTGAATCCTGATGGGATGACCGGCCAGGAGATGATGGAAGTGCACGAGAGCTGACCTGATAGCTCTGATCTCTAAGATGTTGATTGGGAGACGGGACTCTGGTAGAGACCAGCGGCTCTGAGCCGTGTGATGAAGAAACACAGCTCCCCATCCGAGGAGACTGGCATCGGTGGTCACCACCAGCCAATGGACAGGCAGGAAAGATTTTCCATGATTCAGTGTGAGGCATTCATCCACCATCTTAAGGAGCTTCTGACTGTGGGAGACAGACGGAAGCGGCGACCTAGAGACGTTGGGTTCCTGTCCCAGACTGATATCAACTCCTGTTGAAGAGGGCGGAGATGAAACTGGGCGAAAGGTACTGCTTCGATGGAAGCTACCATTTTCCCGAGGACCTGCATGGCGCTCCGCAGAGAATGAGGGCGATTTAGCGACAGCAGGAGCACTCCCCGCTTCAGAGAGATAATCTTCTCTGGAGGGAGAGATACCAATCCTTGGTAGGTATCCAAAATCATTCCCAGAAAAGGAATCTTCTGAGAGGGAATGGGAAGAGACTTGTCCAAATTGAATAGTCAACCGAGGCGGGAGAGGGTGTCGATAGTGATTTTGACGCTCTCTTCGCAGGCTCGAAAAGTCGGACCTTTTATGAGTAGGTCGTCCAGGTACGGGAGGACTACCACACCCCGAGAGTGTAAAATTGACATGGCGGCCGCCATGACTTTTGTGAACACTCTGGGGGCGGTTGCGAGACCGAAAGGCAGAGCGGCAAACTGAAAATGATCCTTTCCGACAGCAAAACGCAGAAAACTTTGATGTCCGCTGAAAATTGGAATGTGCAGATACGCATCCTTAATGTCGATAGACGCCAAGTATTCTTTTCTTTCTAGAGATGCGACAACAGAACGGAGGGATTCCATCCTGAAATGACGAACTCTGATGAATTTGTTTAGCAATTTTAGGTCCAGAATAGGACGCAAAGAGCCGTCCTTCTTGGGAACCACAAAGAGGTTTGAGTAAAACCCTTTGAATTTTTCTTTGAGGAACTGGGACGATGACTCCGCTGGAAAGAAGCGTGTTCAGAGCCTGAAGAAAAGGCATTGCAAGATCCTTTGACTTGGGGAAGCGAGACTGAAAGAAACGTCTTGGGGGAAGGGACAAGAATTCGATCTTGTAACCTGAGTGTACTAGGTCGAGGACCCACTGGTCCTGAACGACTCACCCCCAGACTTTGTGAAACAAGAGTAGGCGGCCACCTACCTTGTTTGGGTCCCCCATCCCAGCAAGGAGTCATTGCGATGACAATTTGCGAGAGGAGGAGCTCCTGTTTCCTGCCTGAGAAAACCTGTTTCTCCAGGGCTGAGAGGATCTGGACGATGGTTGCGAGCCCCTCCTATCTCTACGAGATGACCGGGGTGCTCGAGCGGAGGACGAAGCAGGGGACCAATTAAAGGAGCTACGAAAAAGCCGGGAACGACCTTGGTATTGAGACCGAAAAGGCCTATTGATTCTGCGCTGTGGGAGAAATTTGCTTTTGCCCCCAGTAGCGTCAGAAATAATCTAATCAAGGCGATCTCCAAAAAGACGCCCTGAATGATAAGGCAATGAAGTCAAAGTCTTCTTTGAAGCAGCGTCTGCACGCCACTCACGGAGCCATAGGGACCTCCGAATAGCGATAGCATTGGCGGCCGAGAGAGCAGCGCAATTAGCTGCATCCAGGGACGCATGAACCATGTAGTCACCTGCCCGAGTAATCTGATAGGCCAGATTACGTGCCTCGGGAGAAAGAGGGATATCACTAGTCATCTTGACTAGGCTCTCAACCCAAGCCACCATAGCCCTTGCCACCCAGGTGGCTGCGAAGGAGGGAGATAGAGATGC
The DNA here is from genome assembly GCA_033576555.1 of Oophaga sylvatica. NCBI lineage: Eukaryota > Metazoa > Chordata > Amphibia > Anura > Dendrobatidae > Oophaga > Oophaga sylvatica. Next base: position 335,093,517 of record JARQOD010000002.1, on the reverse strand, counting down.
TCCAGCCGCCTCAAAAATTGATTTGGTGAGGTTGTCAATCTGTTTATCTGAAGGGTTCCTAATGGATGAACTATCAGAAACAGAGAGTAGGGTTTTTGAAGCTAGACGAGATACTGGAGGATCTACAACAGGAGATTCAGTCCACTCTTTCGCCACAGTTGCTGAAAAAGGGTATCGTGCTTTCAGAGACTTCAATCCTGAGAAACGTCTATCCGGACGCTCCCTATGTCCCTGAACAATATCAGTAAATTCAGGGTGGTTACCAAACACCTTGTGAACACGCTTTGCTCTCTTGAAAGAGATAGGATGATTCGGCTGAGACCCAGGTTCTTCATCTAGTTTGAGGATTGTGTTAATTGCCTCAATTAGAGAATCTAAGGACTCCTGAAAACCTGGCGAGTTGGGATCATCACCAATGTCCGACTCGTATTCCGAATCATGGTCACTTATATCTCTAGGAGAGGGGGAGCGAGAACCTGAGCTCGCAGATGCTGAGCCGCTAGATGGATTGGGGGAAGCATTATGGCGGCGTTTTTTGGACGACCACTTTGCGGACGCCATGAGGCGGCCCCTGTCAGATGAGGCCTCTCTGAAGGCTAACGGACCCCTCTCAGGAAAAGGGGCGCTCTGGCTAGAAGCAGATCCCCGAAAGGTATCCAAGGCCCTAGTCAGAGAGTTCATGGAGTGCGCCAGATATTCTGGCCACCCTGAAGGACCTGGCTCAATGGGATCAAGAATAGGTAGGGACCCCTGCTCGGTAGTAGGGGGCTCCTGAGCAGAAGAAGCCATGGGCTCCTGGGCACATGATGCACAGAATTGAGAACTATGCATTGACGGCAGGGGAGCGTTACATGAAGCGCAGGCGGCATATACTACAGAGTAGTTCTTGTCAGCCTTTTAAATTCCCTTGGATTGCGACATATTTCTGCACCCGAAAGCCTGCTGCAGGAGAAGGGTCAAACGCTGTGTAGACCTAGTCGCAGCGTGCACTTACCCAGGGCCTGTGAGTGTGCACCAGGGAAGTCAAAGGATGGCGTGTGCAGCGCTGTCCCAGGAGAATATGGCGCCCGAGATTATAGAAGCGCTTCTCGTGTGAAACGAGAAGCGCCAGAAGCAGTGGGAGGAGAGAGGGAGGAAACAGGGGAAGTCCCCTGTTAACTGACGACGGCCAATAGCCTGCAATGTGGGCGGAGCCACACGGACCGCCCCCTCCCCTTGAGGCCTATCCCGGCCCGAAGCCGGGGAGTAAATTTTAAAGTTGCGGCCTACCCTGGGCCGAAGCCGGGGACTAAATTTGAGTCCGTGGCCGCGGTGCGATCGGAAACGCCAGCGGTGCGATTCTGTGCTGCGGCTGCGCAACGCCATGCGGGCGCAGTGCGCATAAGCGGTCGCGGTGACCGGTATTACAGTGCCCCTCATATACTCACTGCGGGGAAAGCCCGAAGATGGAGGAGGGAGAACTCCACAGCACTACAGCGACTATGGCTCTACATCCTCTATCCACCAACCCCTTTCAATAGGGGGGTGGAGAGGGCTCTTACATGCCTCCAGACCGCCACCGCTTTCAGGAGAGGTGGTGGGGGTAACCATCCAAGGTGCCACGCAAAATCATCATCATCATCCTCAAGTAAGGGTATCTCATGGGGAGAGCGGCCTGTTATAAGGATCTGTCGCCCCATGGTAGCGTGGCAGGAGGGGTACGTGGAGGCGACACTCGCACGATGCCGCCTGTTGGTTTTTGGGAGATCGTGACTTTTGTACAAGTCCCGTTGCCCATCCGTGCGTGAAGAAAGTAAAATAATAAAAAGTTTAAAAATCAGAAAAAAATCAGAAAAAAAGTGGGGTCTGAGAGCAGACCCTAGTGCCTCCTACAGACACTAAGCAAGAACTGGTTCAGGATTGAGCCAACAGAGGGTGTATACTGCAGGAGGAGGAGTTAATCTTTTGTGCTTGTATTGCTTAGTGTCCTCCTAGTGGCAGCAGCATAACACCCACGGTCTGTGTGTCCCCCAATGAGGCGAAGGAGAAAAAATGATTTTTTTATTTTCACTGCTCTGCGTTATAAACTTCTGTGAAGCACTTGGGGGTTCAAAGTGCTCACTGCACATCTAGATAAGCTCCTTGGGGGGTCTAGTTTCCAAAATGGTCACTTGTCGGGTTTCTACTGTTTAGGCACATCAGGGGCTCTGTAAACACAACTTGACGCCCGCAGAACATTCCATCAAGTCTGCATTCCAAAATGCCGCCCCTTCCCTTCTGAGCTCTCCCATGTGCCAAAACAGTGGTTCCCCCCACATATGGGGTATCGGTGTACTCGGGACAAATTGTACAACAACTTTTGTGGTCTAATTTCTCCTGTTACCCTTGTGAAAATAAAAAAATACAATGCTAAAAAATCATTTTTCAGAAAAAAATGATTTTTTTATTTTCACTGCTCTGCGTTATAAACTTCTGTGAAGCACTTGGGGGTTCAGAGTGCTCACAACACATCTAGATAAGTTCCTTAAGGGGTCTAGTTTCCAAAATGGTGTCACTTGTTTTTTTTTCACTGTTTAGGCACACAGGGGCTCTCCAAACACGTCATGGTGTCCGCTAACGATTGGAGCTAATTTTCCATTCAAAAAGTCAAATGGCGCTCCTTCCCTTCTGAGCCCTGCCGTGCGCCCAAATATTACGGTACTCAGTAGAAATTGCCCAACAAATTTTAGGATCCATTTTATCCTGTTGCCCATGTAAAAATGAAAAAATTGATGCTAAAAGAAAATTTTTGTTGGAAAACTTAAAATGTCCATTTTTTCCATCCATGTTGTTTTAGTTCCTGTGAAGCACCTGAATGGTTAATAATCTTCTTGAATGTAGTTTTGAGTAGCTTGAGGGGTGCAGTTTTTAGAATGGTGTCACTTTTGGGTATTTTCTGCCATATAGACCCCTAAGAGTGACTTTAAATGTGAGGTGGTCCCTAAAAAAAAAATGGTTTTGTAAATTTTGTGGTAAAAATGAGAAATTGCTGGTCAACTTTTAACCCTTATAACGTCCTAACAAAAAAAAAATTGTTTCCAAAATTGTACTGATGTAAAGAAGACATGTGGGAAATGTTATTTATTAACTATTTTGTGTCACATAACTCTGGTTTAACAGAATAAAAATTAAAAGTTTGAAAATTGCGAAATTTTCACCAAATTTCCGTTTTTTTCACAAATGAACGCAAAAATTATCGACCTAAATTTACCACTAACGTGAAGCCCAATATGTCACGAAAAAGCAATCTCAGAATTGCTAGGATCTGTTGAAGCGTTCCTGAGTTATTACCTCATAAAGGGACACTGGTCAGAATTGCAAAAAATGGCCAGGTCTTTAACCCCTTAATGTCCACTGACGTGCAGAGTCCGTCATGGCAAGGTGCCAGTTCCGGCACCAGGACGGACTCTGCACGTCATGCCTTTGATCTACCACTGCGTGTAAACACGCAGTGGTAGATCAGTGCCGACAGCTGTCACAGACAGCTGACAGGCACGGCAAGCGGTGCGGGGACCTTTGCCGTCGGTCCCCGCACCCACAGCGCTGTGCTTGGTCAGTCAATCTGACACATTTAGATGAGTTCTTTGAGGGGTCCAGTTTCCAAAATGGGGTCACTTGTGGGGGGTTTCCACTGTTTAGGCACACAGGGACTCTCCAAATGCGACATGGCGTCCAATCTCAATTCCAGCCAAAAAAGTCAAATGGCGCTGCTTCCATTCCGAGCTCTGCCATGCGCCCAAATAGTGGTTTACCCCCACACATGGTATATCGGTGTACTCTGGAGAAATTGTACAACAAATATTGTGGTTCATTTTCTCCTGATACCCTTGACAAAATTTAAAAAAATTGTGTTGAAAGAAAAATTTTGGGAAAAAAAGTTAAATGTTCATTTTTTCCTTCCACATTGCTTCAATTCTTGTGAAGTACCTAAAGGGTTAATAAACTTCTTGAATGTGGCTTTGAACACGTTGAGGGGTGCAGTTTTTAGAATGGTGTCACTTTTGGGTATTTTCTGTCATATAGACCTCTCAAAGTGACTTCAAATGTGATGTGGTCCCTAAAAAAATGGTTTTGTAAATTTTGTTGGAAAAATGAGAAATTGCTGGTCAACTTTTAACACTTATAACTTCGTAACAAAAAAAAATTTTGGTTCCAAAATTGTGCTGATGTAAAGTAGACATGTGGGAAATGTTATTTATTAACTAATTTTTGTGACATATCTCTCTGATTTAATGGCATAAAAATTAAAAGTTTGAAAATTGCAAAATTTTCAAAATTTTTGCCATATTTCCATTTTTTTCATAAAAAAACGCAAGTTATATTGAAGAAATTTTACCACTATCATGAAGTACAATATGTCACGAGAAAACAATCTCAGAATCGCCAAGATCCGTAGAAGCGTTCCAGAGTTATAACCTCATAAAGAGACAGTGGTCAGAATTGTAAAAATTGGCCTGGTCTTTAACCTACAAAATGGCTTGGTCATTAAGGGGTTAAGGTCAAAATAGGCTGGGTCATGAAGGGGTTAAACACTTCATAAATGACATGTTTAGTGACATAATAGAAAAAAAATGTTACATGTATCAATAGGTGTTAAAAATATTGGTTCTTTTCATCTTATTTTTAACATAATTAGGATGAGACTATTTAGAAAATCATTTGAGGATCACCTTTTTTGTTTTGGTTTGTTCAATGCATTCAGGTTGAAAATGCTGAGCAAGTTGTGTTATGATGATGTATTTATTCTGGCACTTACGGTCTTTGGTTTTTGTGTTGTTGCATATAAATGTTGAATTCAGTAAGTTGTAATTTGAAAAGTTAAAAGGAAGAAACTCAAACAAAAACAAATGATTCAAGGCTTAAAAAAAAAAAAAATTGATGGGTCTGAAGTTGAATCTCTGTACAAAAATAAACAAGAACACAAGTAACACACATGCAATTTTACACAATTTAAAACATACGTTTTTTCACAATTGCTCATCAAAAATATGAATTTGATTTCTCAAAAACAAAATCTAAAAAAACAGTCTTGTGACATATCAAATGAAAGCCGGTACCGTTCTGAGAAAAATGATGCCTCTCCCACCTCTATCTTAATTCTAGCCCAAGATATGATAAAAAAAATGTAAAGCCATACCAGGCAAAAATTTGCGCTTTTTCAAAACTTTAGAAGTCTGTAAAAAAATAACTGATGAAAAAAAAATTCAAAACTTTTAATTTGTAATTAACTTAAGTTGTACTTCATAAAAAAAAATCTAAAGACGTCAGGTAAAAAAAATATTCAGATTTGGATCACTTGATATGGAATGACCCTTAAAAGCAAACAGGTCACAGGTGAGAATGTTGCATTTAGGAGCCATTCAAACCCATTTGTGTTAACTTCTGTGCATGTTATCAGGCCAAAATCAGCAGGGTATGTTTTGGGTTGTCATTATGATTTAAAAAGAGAAAACACAGTAGTCATATTCTCTGAAAAAAGGCCAAGAAAGCAAAACTTCTGCCGGGGTATGTAAACTTTTGAGCACAACTGTAATTTTGATTAGAAATGATACTGCTTTGTGTGTACATTCCTAAGAAGTCCAATGTAGTTTTTCCATGGTTTAAAACTGTATACAGACCCCGGTGTAGTTTAATCATACAGTCACTCTTTTATCTATCTCCTACTTTTTGGTAATTAAAGCCCCCGTCTCACACAGCGATCTCGCTAGCGAGATCGCTGCTGAGTCACTAGTTTTGTGACGCAACAGCGATCTCCCCAGCGATATCGCTGTGTGTGACATTCAGCAACGATCAGCCCCCCTTGCTGGGTATCGCTGAATGTCCTGGACATTTTTTTGATCGCTGGTCTCCCGCTTGCCAGCACGCATCGCTGCGTGTGGCAGGCAGGAGACCAGCGATCAGCTGGTAACCAAAGTACACATCGGGTTTCCAGGCGCCGGGCGGCGCCTGGAAACCTGATGTGTACGTTGGATACCAGCGCACTGCTGCAGGGGAGCTGGTAACCAAGGTACACATCGGGTTTTCAGGTGCCGCGCAGCGCCTGGAAACCCGATGTGTACCTTGGTTACCAGCTCCCTGCACCAGCGGGCTGGTATCCAACGTACACTGCGGGTAACTAAACGACATTACCCGCAGTGTCGCTGTCCTGATCGCTGCCTGTTTGGCAGCTCACCAGCGATCCTGACAAGTGCATATCGTTGTCGGGATCGCTGGTGTGACGGGGCCCTAACAGAATGTGTGTATATTTGCATTAAGCGGGGATAAATGGATCCAGATTAGCCTTTTAAGTCTCTAACTGTGTAGACACCTGTCTGCATAGGAACTGCAGACATAAATGAACTTTGCAAACCATCTTTATTAAAATAAAGTGTTTAAAGGGACTCTGTCCATTTTTCGTATATCAGCTGCAGCCACTATCATCAGAGGCTTATCTACAGCATTCTGGAATTCTGTAGATAAGCCCCTGATGTAACCTGAAAGATAAGAAAAACGAGTTACATTATACTCACCCGAGTGGCGGTCCGATGGGTGGCAATGTCCGGCGCCTCCCATCTTCTGGCTATGTGTGGATTCTGCTGAGGAATTTTCCGCGCAGATTTTGGTAAATCCGCAGGTAAAATGACCTGTGTTTTACCTGCGGATTTTACTCGTTTTTTGTGCGGATTTCCCTGCGTTTTTAGACCTGCGGATTTCTATTTAGAGCAGGTCTGACAACGCTGCGGACCTGCACAAAAGTGACATGCTGCGGATATAAATCCGCGGAAAAATCCGCAGCATGTGCACTGTTTTTTTTTTTTTTACATTGAATCTAATGCTACTGTACATCACTTGCCGTTCTGCTGCGGATCTGCAGCAGAATCCGCAACGTTTGCACAGGCCCTCTAGCGATGACGTCCTCTTCCTTGCTTCTGTCGCGCTCCTGCTTAGACGTACTATATCTGTCCTGTTGAGGGCAGAGCAAAGTACTGCAGTGCACAGGCACTGGGCCTCTCGAACTTTCCCGGCACCTGTGCACTGCAGTACTTTGCTCTGCCCTCAACAGGACAGATATAGTACGTCTAAGCAGGAGCGCGACAGAAGCAAGGAGGACAACATCGCTAGAAGATGGGAGGCGTGACGCCCATCGGACCAGACGGGCTCCTCCCCGGGTGAGTATAATCTAACTCGTTTTTCTTATCTTTCAGGTCATTCCAGAATACTGTAGATAAGCCCCTGATGGTGGTGGCTGCAGCTGATATACGAACAATGTGCTGACTGATTCCCTTTAAATGTATTAATTAGTTGAGCAGAAAGATTCATAGGACCAGAGTGGAGCCCTGTAAACCTCCTCCAATCTGCCAGTGCCTCATCTGAGTAGTAGGCTGGGTGTAACGTCATCATTCGCCATACACAGTGTGATTATTTACAATTGTGTGTTTTTTTTCTTAGGTGTTGGGTAAAGTGCCAACAATATCCATTAATAAGACTGATGGCTGTCATGTCTATCTAAGCAAGGACAGCCTTAACTGTGAGATAATCAGCGCCAAATCGTCAGAAATGAATATTTTGGTCCCAGGCAGTGGAGGTGAATTTGTAAGTATGGCTTGCCGGTCCATTGCATTGCCATTAAATGTTTGGGATTTTTTTTATTCTTTATAAGTATATAGCATGTCTTTCTTAGTGGACATTTTTCAAATGGATAAATGGTAGCTTTATTGTCTGATTGCTAATTCTTCTGTTCAATTTCTCCTAATTATGTACTTGGCTTTTTTGCAGAGTGAGTTTCCGGTACCAGAACAGTTCAAGTCTGTTTGGAATGGTGAGAAGCTGGTGACTACAGTGACTGAGATAGCAGGGTAGAAGCAGTAACCCGCCTGCAGTGACATGGGCTGGACACCATGTCCTCTACAGCCCTCTGTGTTCTCTCTGCTGCTTCTTTCTTGAGGATTACTCTAGCTGTAGGTAGAGACCCGATCCTCACAGCTCTATTCTGATAATGTCCTACTGTACCACACCTAATTAGTGCCAGAAGTCCACTGAGAGCTGCTTATGCTAATCTGCTGTCCTACCCCTCCTGTGCCAATTAAAAGGGAGAGGTTCTGACTGTCAAACGTAATTCTGGGTAGTGGCTGGATGACCGGTAAAATGTTAATTGGACCAAAGTTTAAATAGCTAATGAGCACTTTGCAAATGGATCTTGTTCGTTTCATACACAGGGAATAATACAACTCCTGACTATTGGCCGACGCTTTTCAGCACTTCCAGGGTTTACTTTTTATACATAAGTATTTTCAGAAATATGCAATGGTTTTCCCTCTTTGAATTACTGTCTTGGCCTGTCACTTCTGTATTGATCCTAAACTAATATAATGCCAATGTGTACTGAACATTTCCAACATGTTGTAAGCAGGTTCTGCTCTGATATTAAGGGAACAGATGCAGTCCTTGCACAGACTGTGGAATACACAAGTTTACAAATTAAGCATTTTATTAAAGATTCAAAATAAAGGAAAAGTCTGCTTTTTGTTTTTATGAGGGAAAGGGGATGGCTTCCAACAATACAACATCAAGGCTCTATTAACTTGCTTTTTCACCAGACAACCAGTAAGTGATACCCACTATCGATCAGCAGAACAGGGAACTTTTATCCCCATTAGAAAGGTGCAACACTGTGCAAGCTCAACCACCACTCTGTTCCCTATAGGGCTGCCGCGCTCTGCACTATGCACTTAGCTTTTTCCAGGAGCCCCATAGAAAACGACTGGATCAACGTTCATGCATATCAACCTATCGCCGTATTTTGTAACAGGGATAAAAATTCCTCCTTCAGCCAACAACTGTGGGTCACAGCAGTTGGACACCCACCAATCAGTAAGTTATCCTGCACATATATCCTTTATTTTTACTAGACAACCCCTTTAAATCTTACTTGCCAAAAATGGCATATTCATGACTCTTCTACCATTCTGTGCAACACTGCCTCCTGCAATGATGATGTGTGTTGAGTCCAGAGGTTTTACAGGATGGGTTGTACAGTGATCAGCAGTGGATCGTGCTAGGGAACACTGGTGTGACTGAATATACATTTTATTTTGGACTTAAGATCGTGCAATACCCATGGAACTCTATTGGTAATATCTGACTGATCAGCAGATCAAATTGGCTTGCTGTAGGTTAAAGACCTACACCACATTTGTGTACAGATTTTCATGTAATGTATGGATTTTCATCCTTCAAATTCACATAAAACAGATGCTGTAGTTTTTTTTTCTATGTGAACATAATCTGAACTTGGCTGGTGACCAGCTCTAGAAAATAGACTGAGCTGATTACTGTGTGCCCACAACCTCTTCTAACTAGCCATGGATGTATGCCTCTGGGGATTTTTTTTTTTCCATGTACCTAATGTGTATGGCCAGCTTGAAACAGATAACATTAGAAAATATTTTATTACACATGAATTTTACCAAAACCAGAGGCATATTCTCCTCCCATTAACACTGTTGATCGAGCATAGGGAGATCGGGTGGTTTGTGCAAACTCCAGAAGTGATCACAGTCCAGGTGGCACAGCAATTAGCTACTAGAAGAGATGTTCCTTTGGCTGCAGCAGGTAGGTGATAAGAACAACTCAACAATCACAGGCTTCAGTGTTCCTGTAAAATCTGGACAATGCAGTCATTTCCAGAGCTGGCATAGACCATCAGAACTGCATGCTCTAGATTCACAGAGGTGAGGGAATGAAAATATACTTCAATTGGTTATTTTGGATAAATGTATAACATTTTTTCATCTTCTACTCCTTTGCGTTTGCCAATTGTGGTCAATGGTTGGAAATTTAAAACGTGGCTAACTTTGAGGTGTCTTTTCCCATACAGTAAGGTAAATAAGATCTACCAGAAACTTTTGGCAGTTATTTCTTTTTGAAACAAAATTAGTCACGTTGAAATCTAACCTACCCAATCGTAGCTTGATTTATCAGTTATTTCTTTTAAACGCTGTATCCTGAAAAAAAGGCCATCTTATTTTATTACAACTGTATGCCATAATAGAGAAAGCTGTATAAATGCATCCTTATGTAGCTCTTTGCCCTGTACATAATCATTAGTACAGGAAGAACTCAGGCAGATGTCTGAGGACCTTTGTCCAATCATGGACCGCAATGCATGGTCTGGCTGCAAGTCTCCCGACTCCATCATGACAGCCTTATCAAGCTATTTAAATCTGTCATTCTCTGGTCAGGAGACCCATGACCAGTCATGGCTTGCGGTCTGTGGTCAGACAGAAATCCACAGACATCTGCATGAGCCCTCAGTTGGGTTTTGCAGTCATTAGAGCCCTCTAAACCTGGCATTATAGGAAATTTCATATAGATAAGACTAGAATCACATCCACAGCAGTTAAAACAATGTCACGAAGGGATCTAAAACTTCCCTGGTAAAGATTGTAAAAAGAGGGAGTGTTATTTTCAGATTAATGCCTTTTATAGCCAACAGTTAAATTGTACTAAAATTTCTCCAGTGCAATTGATAGAAGCTTTTTGCCAAAAACAGTCTCCATACAAAAAAGTCAACGGATAAATGGTATGATGTTCTCATTGAACCATTTTTCTGAAAACTGCAAGTGGTCTCCATCTGCGGCCAAAAACACCAACTTTCCAGCCTTGTCCATTTCTCTCAAACCCAAACGATCCTATGACAAAAAAAAAATTGATAAAGCATTAGAAAAGAGATTTAAATGCATAGTTCCTGCTTTACCATTGGGATACCTATAACAAAAACTTCCCTAACTTCATTGAGTGACACAATGGCAAGGTTTAATAGGCCCTTCCACTATGAGACTGACACCAGTTGAGTGGGGAGGGGGAGAGTGTTGGGGCTACCCTCTCTACTTACAAACTAGAATGATCAGTTTCACCTCAGCAGCATTCCAGCCCTATGTGCCATTTGCACTATTGTCTAGCAAGTAGGGTTGAGCATTCCGATACCGAAACCCGGTTCCGATACCTGAAATCCAATGTAAGTCTATGGGAACAAAATATCGGAATATTTTTAATTCCGATATTTTGTTCCCATAGACTTACATTGGATTTCAGGTATCGGAAACGGGTTTCGGTATCGGAATGCTCAACCCTACTAGCTAGAGGTGGGGGGGCAACAGATCTCCTTAGACCGCTAAAAAAAATGGTTTTGTACAATTTGTTGTAAAAATGAGAAATCGCTGGTTAAATTTTAACCCTTACAACTTCGTAACAAAAAAAAATTTTTGTTCCAAAATTGCGCTGATGTAACGCAGACATGTGGGAAATGTTATTTAGTAACTATTTTGTGTGATATATTTCTCTGTTTTAAGGGAATAAAAATTCAAAGTTTGAAAATTGCAAAATTTACCAAATTTTCACCATGTTTCCATTTTTTTCCATAAATAACCGCAAGTTATATCGAATAAATTTTACCAGTATCATGAAGTATAATATGTCACGAGAAAACAATCTCAGAATCTCGAAGATCCGTTCCAGAGTTATAGCTTCATAAAGAGAGAGAGAGTGGTCAGAATTGTAAAAATTGGTCCGGTCATTAACGTGCAAACCACTCTTCGGGGCCATAAACTGTTATATTTGACTGAAGACTGTATCTCCATGTTTTTTGTGGAACAAGAGACAAATGTAGCAGGACAAAAATGCAAGAAAAAACAAGCAAAACCTGCTGGAAAAATGCCTAGTGTGAACATAGCTTTATTATTTTCCTTTCCTGAGGTCAGTTGTCCTGATATCTTTGGGATTTCTTTTCCCTTTTTGACATGTTGCTCTCCTACTGTATATAGTCTACTAGGCAGAGACAATACGTTTTTTTTTCTACCTAGTGCTAGGGACTATATCTACAGTACAATTCAACAAGAAAGTTATTTTATGGCAAGTACAACAATCCAAGTATTGCAGTGTAAACTTCCTACATTGCAGCAATGCTAGGAGCAGCTAAAGGCTCGTTTTTGCTACCTACAATTGTATATCTGCCGACCAAACCAGGTCCAGAAACCTCCATCTACAGCTAAAAGGCTCAGTCTGAAAGATTAGACCAGCGTTCCCATGAAAGCTACTTTCATGTGTAAACAGGCTGCTGATCATCTGATGAAATGAAAGGTCAGGTGAAATGATTTTCCAGCTTTCTTAAAAATCATTGTTCTCAACAGCGCACTGTCCTGAGTAAACAAGACTTGTGCTGCCGCGAAGAATGGCAGCATCATTTTGCGCGGTCAGACTGTAAACAGGCTTTAAACGACCGCCAGTTATTTAGTGCTGCTGTTCGGTTTGTGTAAGAAGTGTATATGAAAATATGTTTTGTTTCACAAAGTAAACTAAAATATACCAGTGCACTAGGATTAAAGCGAATATATCAACACAAGTCTAAAGAGCTTTACACAGAAGTTTGGAAGGTGATAAAATATAAATATTTAGGCCATTACCTCTGTATACAAAGAACTCTCTTGTAATGCAATAGTCTCTTTGCTTTGTCCAGGTCTATAGAATCCGAACCACTAGAAGAAGAAGAATCATACGTGAACATTCCTAACCTGGGGCTGAGACAAAGAAATTTAAATCATTAGGATTATTCAGGCTATTAATTTATTACAAACCTCAGAGTCTACAGGATCCACCATTGAGTCCTTGAGGAATTTCACCAAAACAAACTTTTCCAGAGTTTGAAGATTGCGCTTGTAACTCTCATTTATACCCTGTTAAAATATAACAAATTAGGAAAAAAAAATACAAGCTAAAATAACTTATTATAACTACTACTTTCGGAGCCAAAAGTTTGGAGACTGACGCAAATTATGGTTTTCAATGTTTGCTGCTTCAGTTTTTATGGTGGCAATTTCCATTAACTCTGCATTGTTAGGATTAGTGAGCAGATGAGTGGGAAAACTCAATATCAATCCTCAAAAAGGAATGGACAAACAGATACAGAAATTGTGAAACACTGCCAGCACTGATTAGGCAAGAATGGGTTGTCAAGCGTCAGGATTTGGCCCAGAAGCCGATAGCCAACATGCTGGGGGGAATTGTATAAATCTTGAAAAATAAGGGTCCACACTGTAAATATTATTAAGTCTTTGTGTAAAACTGATAAACTTGTCAAAGTGTAAAAACTTATGAAATGGTTATAAATGCACTTCTGTAACCGTAGAAACATTAAGGCTGGTTTCACACTAGCGTTTGTGTACGAAGCATAGAGCCGAGTACATCTTTGAATAAAAATTCGCATACATCCGCATGCGCCTTGCGTACCTATGTACGCAGGGACATGTGTTGTATGTGGATGCGTCCCCGTGCGTTGAGCGGGCACGTCAAAACGCCGCACGGGGACGCATCCACATACAACACATGTCCCTGCGTACACAATGTTAAACATTGGTATGCAAGACGCATGCGGAAGTAGGCGGAGCTAAGGAAAGAAGTACGCAGCCATACGCTGCATACACAAACGCTAATGTGAAACCAGCCTAAAAGATTGAAACAGCAGACGTGGGTCCCCCAATAATATATAGCAAGAAAGGCTATGCAGACAGCTGCGGGCTGATATTCATAGCCTAGGAAGGGGCCATGTAGCGGTGGGATATGGGGTAATAAAGGGTTAATGTCACCTTGCTATTGTAAGGTGACATTAGGCCCGGTTAATAATGGAGAGGCGTCAATAAGACGCCTCTCCATTATTAATCTTATAGTATCAAAGGGTTAAAAAAAAACACATAAGAATAAAGTATTTTAATGAAATAAAACACAACACAGGTTTGCCATCTTTATTGCACGCCCAATACATGCGATGCCATCGTTCTCCTGTAATAAAAAGTAAAAAAATAAACCAACCGTATAGTCCCTGTCCGACGCAGTCCAATTAATAACGTGTCCCACGACGATTTCCCTATAGAACAGTGACATCAGGTGATGTCACTGCTCTATAGGGCCTCCAAGTGATGAACTGACAGGAGACAATGGCTCCTGCAGTGCATCACAGGGGTTACCGAGTTCATTCTCTCACTTTACGGCAATGCTGCGTGGGAATTTTCTCACCCAGTATTGCCGATGAGAAAATGAACTTAAGTGACCTCACTCTCTCGCGGCGGCGGAGGGATATACACCGCGGAGGATTACCGCCGCTGTCAGTGCATCGTGATGTCAGTGTGTTTCTACACCGGAGATCGTCGTGGGACACTCGTTAATAACTGGACTACGGCGGAAAGGTAAGTATAGGTTGGTTTTTTATTTTTATTAAAGGAGACGAGGGCATCGGAGACTACGTGATTGATTGGTAAGTATGTACTCTGATATGTGTTGTGTGTTATGTATTATGTGTATGTTTTTTTTGTTTTTTTTTTACATTCAACACAGCCGAATGGATGGGACTACTGCTGTGCCATCATTGGCTAATGTGTCACTCACTGTCACTGTAGCAGGCATAGCCAGATGGAACTTGTAGTCCCATCGGACGATGCCTGCATACATATGTAACACACACACACACACCCTAGGATAGCCCTGGCCAGCCCCGCAGACCCCATGATAACACCGGCAACCCCCCCGGACAGCCCCGGCAACCTCCCACACACGCACACAGTCAACGCCCACATATTTCCCTCCCGATCTGCAGCGTTTCATCTGCAGCAAAACCGCAGATCTTTTTTAGAACTGCAGTTTTGCTGCGGATGTGCCCGACAATGCAAGTCAATGGGTGCAGAAATGCTGCAGTTCCGCACAAAGCATTGATTTGCTGCGGAAAATAAAACGCGGCAAATCCGCGTGTTTTTTTCCACAGAATGTGAACAACAAATCTGCATTTTCCCATAGGTTTACATTGGCTGTGCACTACACTGGGGGTTTGCTGCATTTCCGCGCGTCCAAAAACACTGCGGAAACGCATCTAAATCCGCAACGTGTGCACATACCCTAAGTGTTGGCCGGGGGATCTTCAGACTAAATCTAAATTATGCGCCATCCCCTGCGAGGGCAAGTTCTTGTTTGGCTCCACGCTGGACGAGATCCTGGATAAAGCAGGAGACAAAAAGAAGCGCTTCCCTATCCTCTCAAACCCATGTCACAAACGGCCCTTTCGGAGTAGGAAGTTTATCCAAAGCAAGCCACCAAGAACCCAGGATAGGTGGAAAGACAAAAGGAATAAGAACAAGTGGTTTATGTTCAACAAGGGCCCCACTGACAAAAAAAACCCTCCCAATGAGGTTTTTCCCCGGCTGGGAGGAAGGTTATCCCTCTTTGGCCGGGATCACACATTCGACGAAATCGTCCGATGCTCACATGTGAAATCCCATCTCTGGCACCGGCACTCGGGAGTGGAGTGCGTGGCTACATGTATTTATATGCAGCCGCTCGCTCCACTCCCGAGTGCCGGCGCCAGAGCTGGGATTTCACATGCGAGCGTCGGACGATTTCCTCGCATGTGTGATCCCAGCCTTTCTCTCAAACTGGGAAAAGATAACCAGCAGTTCCTGGATTCTGGACATAATAAAGTCAGGCTTAAAACTCAGTTTCCACTCTTCCCCCCAACCATTCTTCATAGTAACTCCTCGGAGATCCACGGTGGAGGAACAACTGGCTCTAGAGCAGGAGATTATGGGACTGATAGGGAAGGGAGTTCTTCAGGAGGTCCCTCACCAAGAAAGAGGAGAAGGATTCTACTCCCCTCTGTTCCTCAGGAGGAAACCGGATGGGCCCTTCAGGACAATTATAAATTTAAGAAAGCTTGAACAAATGCCTGAATGTACAACCTTTCAAAATGGAGACAATAAAAACATCAGTGAAAATGTTGTTCCCACTCTGCTTTATGACTGTTTTAGACCTAAAGGACGCTTACTACCACATCACCATCCACAGAGACTATCAAAAATTCCTCAGGATGGCGGTCCCAATTGGGGGAGTGATAAAACATCAATTTGCAGCTCTTCTCTCTGGACTGGCCATAGCGCCTCGGGTATTCACCAAAATAGTGGCGGAGGTAATGGCTCATCTAAGAGAGCAAGACACTATGATCGTCCCATATCTAAACAACTTTGATAATTGGCAACTCCCCACAACATTGCAAAGACCTGTTGGAGAAAGTCATAAGTTCCTTCACCAACTTAGGCTGGCTTTTGAATCTAGCGAAATCCAGAATAGTGCCAAGCCAGGTACAAGAATATCTGGGCAGTATTCTAGATTCGATCAATCAGGAGTGTTGTCTCCCGTTAGAGAAGGTCCAGAGGATGGTGGGGTTGGTATCTCAGGCAAGGGATCTCCCCTCCATAACTTTGAGGAAGGCAATGTCCCTCCTAGGGTCCATGACAGCCTGCATTCCGGCGGTTCAGTGGGCTCAGATACACACCAGGGAGTTGCAATGGGAGGTTTTGTCAGCAGAAAATTCTCTAAGAGGGAATTTAGAAGGTCAGTTCACCATATCGTCAAGAACAGCACTCTCGCTAGAATGGTGGATGAGGACAGAATTTGACCCGGGGCGTCCCATGCATAGTTCCCAGTCTCCAAAGTGGTAACAACGGACGCGAGCCCCAGGGGTTGGGGGACACACTTGAAGACCAGATAGCACAGGGGGTCTGGACGGGCGAACTAAGAGCAGTATTTTCCAATATGAAAGAGCTATTGGTGGTGAAGTTTGCACTCTTAGAATTCCTGAATACCCTTCACTCACAACACGTCAGGGTATTTTCAGACAACTGGGTCGTGGTAGCTTATTTAAATCACCAGGGGGGAACCTGATCCCAATCTCTCATGGAAGTAACAAGGTCCATCTTTCAATTGGCGGAGCACAACCTGGGGTCTTTGACGGCTCTTCACATAAGGGGGATGGACAATTAAAGGGCAGATTTCCTGAGTCGGTCCAGCCTGAGACAGGGGGAGTGGGAATTAAGCCAGGTAGTATTCGATCAAATCACAGGAAGGTGGGGGACGCCAGGCATAGATCTGTTCGCAAACAGTCGGAACCGGAAGTTAGACTCTTTCTGCTCCATAACTCCCATGGGGAACCCTGTTGCGTTGGACACATTCCTGATTCCATGGGACTATCCAACATACGCCTTCCCACTGATTGCCCTAATTCAGGCAGTTCTGAGGAAAATACGGGAGAACAGAGCTCGGGTGATTTTAATAGCGCCATTCTGGCCGAAGAGGATATGGTTTTCATGGGTGAGGAGGATGTCCATCTCCGACCCTTGGATACTCCCGGACCTTCCAGACCTTCTTTTCCAGGGGCCGGTAGTGCACCCACAAGTAGCAAATTTACATATGACAGCCTGGAATTTGAAAGAGGGCTACTAAGTGGTAAGGGGTTTTCACCAAACCTAGTCTCAACCTTATTACAAAGCAGAAAACTAGTGACCACTAAACAGTACGGGAAAACCTGGAAAAATTCCTCTCGGAGTCAGGCTCTAACGTAGATGAAGGGGTTCCAATTAGAGCCATATTAGAGTTCCTGCAGAAGGGGTTGGAACAAGGTCAGGCTACAAAAACCCTAAAAGTTCAGATCGCAGCTTTAGGGGCTCTGTTCAATTGTGATTTAGCGGGGAATTGATGGATTGTCAGATTCATTAAAGCGGCAGGAAGATCCAGACCCCTTCCCTTCCGAAGTGCCCCTCAGTGGGATTTAAATTTAGTTCTTACTGCCCTAACTAAGCCTCCTTTTGAGCCCCTGGCGGAAGCTCCCCTGAGAATCTTGTCCCTTAAAACATCTCTGCTGGTAGCTCTCACTTCAGCGCGCAGGGTCAGTGACATCCAGGCATTGTCGGCTAACCCCCCTTTCACACAAATCCTAGATGATAGGGTAGTTCGAAAAACTGACTCAGCTTACCTTCCAAAAGTGGCTTCACAGGAGATCTCCCTTCCTTCTTTCTGTCCCAATGCCAAAAATAGGGAAGAAAGAGCCTTACACACGCTAGACGTCAGAAGATGCCTGATCCATTACTTAGAAGCCACAAGAGAGTGTAGGAAGGATAGGTCTCTCTTTGTGTGTTTTCAGGGTCCCCGGAAGGGGAAAAAAAAAAAGCTTCCATTAGCACTTTAGCAAGATGGATAAGAGACACTATTAACCTGTCATACATCGCGTGGCCGCTCTGGAGAAAATAAAAGCTCATTCAATGAGAGCAGTGGCAGTCTTCTGGACAGAAAGAGCCAGTGCTTCGATAGATCAGATATGTAGAGCTGCTACTTGGTCTTACCCCTCTACAGGCTGGACCTAGCCTCTTCTTCAGACCTTACCTTTGGGAGAAGGGTTCGGGAAGCGGTAGTCCCCCTCAATATATGTAGTCTCTGCAAATCTCTCTGTGGTGCCGTGGTTACCGATAACGATATTTCTCTGAGCCCATGATGGCACCCGTACATTCCCTCCCTTCACGCATGGGTGTGCACACTTAGTTTAAAGTTACCTAAAAAGTAGTCCAGCGGTATCTCTGTTAAGCTTTATAGTAATATTGAATATTTTTTTATGTTATTAAGCCAATGTTCCTCTTTCATGCTCTGTAAACAACTGATGCAGGAGAGGGTACCGCCTTTTTATCTGTAGGTTTCCTGTCCTTGATAGGCGGATCCACTCTCTCCGTGGTGCCGGCATGGGCTCAGAGAAATACCGTTATCGATAAGTAACTACATTTTTTTTGGGTTAGGTAACTTCTGAACAGGTCACTATAGCTGGTTGACTCTATGGCTGTTATTCAGTATGGCAACCATCAGGATCACGCAGTCAGTATCTCAGGATGCAGCTGGGGTTAAAGAAAGAGCCCCCACACTCTTAACCATTTAGATACAGTAGTCATTATTGACAGCAGCATATAAGTAGTAAAACGCCCATGGTCAGAGCCAACACCAATTGTGACTGATGCAGCAGAGCGTCCGCTATAGTGTACAGCTGCTGGATTGTTATTCTAAGGTCAGTTTTAAGTCGTATTGGTGGTCACTAAGGGGTTAACCTTGTAGCCCTTATATATTACACTAGATCAATCTTAATTGATACATTTCAAAAGGTGTCCACTGTCTTTAAAACACAAGGCATGAAAAAGTTGCAAAAACAAAATATAAATGGCCATATTGGCCTATGTTTTCCCCTGGGAATACATTAAAAATATGAATATGGTGACATTTCCTTTATTATGAGTGCACATAAAATGCTCCTGATCATGTATTCAAATAGGCAGAACAAAAACTCACACGCTCCTGGTTGATATCCGCTAGGAAAATGCTGGCATTTCTGTAGTGCTCTTCATTCAGAGGATCATGCCAATACTCTGCCTGTACCAAACTGAAAAGACATGTTACTTTTTTCATACAAAATGATCCATTACAGCTGATGATTTGCAGCAGCAGTCACATATGCCGGAGGGACATCTCTGCAGTCGGAAGCAAATACTGGTGGGGGTCCAGGCAGCGTCCTAATCTGAGCGCAGGGTCAGTGAGATTGCTTTGAATAAAACCAGTCTGAGCATTTTGGTAATAAATATTACTTGCTGGTTAGTATACCAAATGCAGACATAAGTAAAACAGTTATCAGTCCAGTCATGCTTTATAAGGTTCAACTAGTCTTACAAAATAAAAGCTGATTGTAACTACTGTCAACAGCATCACATTTTTGTCGCCCACTTTAGTACTCGTAGCTGACAAGATTTAAAGGTGTTAACCAAGACTTAGGTCATCAATATCAAGAAATCGGAGGTTTGTCACCTAGCACCCCACTGATTTTTCAGATTTCTCTGCTATATATACTGAACATGTGCACATACCCTTTGGTTGGATACACAAATCATGCAGTAAAAGTAATCTAGTATTGCTATGGATTTCCCTGTCTGCTCTATATTTTGGGTTAACAATCATGAAGGCAGTGGTTTGTATGTTCATTTATATTTAATCACGTTTTTGCTAAATAATCATTTGATCCTGTATAAAGATAACCAAATTGTAGTAACAATGATAGTAAATGAATGCAGTAATAAAGTGCTCTGGTGTATATGAGAAATTGCTGTACCCTGCAGACTAGTCATATATAATAGACAAATAGGAGCAATGATTGAATGGTCACTATGGTTTTTTTGTACTTCGTATAAAGTGCAGTGCTTACCCATGATTGCAGCACCCTGTGTCCTACCCAGACATGCGTTTCACATCTAGCTTTATCAAGGGGTTGTTAGCTATGTACATCTGGTTGATTGAGGAGCTACAAAGTGTCAGACCTCCACAATCTGATAATGATGACCTAACTTAAGGATACTAAAGTCTACAAAATCCCTTTAAAAGTTATATTCCCAAAAGTAGAAGTTATCTATCCACAAGTTTGTCTTTTATTCTACACTTCCACTGAATAATCTGGATAGACAGATTCTTGATCCGTTGATGGTTAAACCTTAAATATCTCTTTTGCTTGTTATACGACAATATGCACTGGAAAACATAAGCATGCACGACCATTGCCCCATTAATTTCCTGGAAAGTCAAAGTGAAGTGATTGCACTCTGGCAGTTCCATAGCGAATGAATGGAGCGGCAGTCACGCGCCTCACTTCAGTTTTATTCCAAAGCGGATAAAAGTGCCCCATTCAGGTGAACGGTAGACCCACAGATCAGTTGTTGGTTATCCCCTATCCAATGTATTGCCCGAATAACCCTTTATTGGTAAATGTCAAACTAACAATGACCATTACAGCTTCCAAAAAGAGTAAAGCAGCTCTTCATACTCACTGTTCCTGTACAAGTTTGGTATAGGCACCAACATTTAAAGTCTCTCTGATCCAATCACAAATGTGGGAGCTTTCTCCAGGACATCGAGGAAAGCCATATACACCTAAATATAAAGCCAAAGTAATTAAGAAATCTATACACACCACTACATGCCCAACAGGTCTCCCTAAACGTTGGGGTCTTTGCTCCATATGAGACTCTGCTCATGTATCCAAATTAACAAATAATAGCACGGTTTCAAACAAATCTGACAAAAAAAAAAAAAATCATTCAGTTCATGTGAATAGCATTTCCATGCACTGCTACAGCAAATCCACAACAGAAATTTGGATGTCAGTCACTGAAGTAGGGGGAAGATCACATTTTCAGCGCAAAAGAATCCGGGTGAAGTGTCACTTGATGCACTGCTGATGAAAACGGACGACCAGATGGTTTTCATTGAAAACTATGACAGGTTTTTAAAGTCAATGCGTTTCGAGGTCAACGCAGGACCTCTTCCTCAGGACAAAAACCTAATAGCAACTGTCAGAACTGATTGTCTTAAATGTGGTCGTTTTTTAAAAAAAAAAAAAACTGCCAAACAGGGAACATGTTTTCTATTGAATTACATACAGTTCATGAAAAAAAAAAAAAAAAGTTAACATACAGCATGAAACAATTAAAATCATCTGGGATTTCTAATTTACAGAAGAAACATCCAGCGCATTGTAAAAATGTAGAAAAAATAAAAAGGAAATGAGAAATTGATGAAAAAAAAAATCATTCAGAGAAAACAGGGTTCATATGCCTGAGAAAATAGCATCAATTAAGATTCGAACTGGTATACAGTTTGTCTCTAAAGTGACCAAGTCTAAGGTATATGGCTGTGAGACACTGGAGAGGTGCCTGAATGAGTGAACCATGAGAAAGGGCACGAGAATATGTATAGGAAGAATGAGCCCGAATATGCCTCAGGACAAAAAAATGTATATATAGATATGTCTATAAAAAATATATATGTCTTAAATATCTAAAAGTATTTAAAGGGAATCTGGCACCAGTTTTTTGGCCTATCAACTAAAAATATCATCTAATAGAGTGTGAGCTATACATTCCCCAACTACTTGTGAAACCCCGACTCCCCATGAATCCCCCATAAAAACCTTTTATATTGCTGCCGCGCTGTATGTAAATATCCTCGGTCCGATGGGCGATGGTTCTGGTCCCTCTCTCCACCCCTCACCAGCGTGCTGTACGCATTCCGTTATGTGAATAGCGTTGTTCGTGTACAGGTCCCGCGTGTGCGCAGTATGCTTTGCCCAACTGCGGGCAAAGCCGAGAAGCATTAGTGCGCATGCACCGGTGAACTATGTCCCGTAACACAGCAAAATACTTCCGTGACATAGTACTTCCAGTGCATGCGCAGTTGGGTAAAGCATACTGCGCACGCACGGGAGACAATTTGAATGCGCACGTGCGGGACCTGTACGCAAACAACGCTATTCACATAACGGAATGCGTACAGCACGCCGGGGAGGGGTGGAGAGAAGGACCAGAATCATCGCCCATCGGGCCGGACCGAGGATATTTACATACAGCGCGGCAGCAATATAAAAGGTTTTTATGGGGGAGTCAGGGGGTTTCACAAGTAGTTGGGGAATGTATAGCTCACACTCTATTAGATGATATTTTTAGTTGATAGGCCAAAAAACTGGTGACAGATTCTCTTTACCGAAATATAACAATGTTTTATTAGAGTTTGAAACGATACATGGTAGGTAAAAATGAGAGGCAGAGAAGGACCAACGTTAGAAAGAGTGTAGACAACAATCAATAGTCTGAACCTGGGACAAAAGAATACTCCTGCCGTGGAAACCTTATGATGTTGGGGAGCAATTATCAAGTTTGAGGTACCGCAGTTTGAACTATCCAATGAATTGGCAATGAAGTGTTCCTGGATCAAGATATGGTAAACGGCTGCCACCACTAGCCATCGGAGTGTGAGCTGACGAGCAGACTGCAAACAGTATCTGCCATTTGTGCTCATCACATGATCAGGTACATCATGGAAAGCCGATGGAGTGAATGAATGGGTTCCTACAAAAGCCGCCCCAGTGCAAATGGGGTCTGCAGAAGACAGGGAGAGCACCCGAAGTTGGGTTCAAGACCACGTGAGTGAATTTGTGTTTCTTGTAATAAAATGGAGGGGGAAACTTATCAGAAAAGGAGAGGAAAAAAACCAAAAACTTTTCTCTTGAGATGATGTCTGGGTAGGAGAAGCGTATCTTCCTAGGGAATATAAAGTGAGGAGACACAAACATTTGGACCCGTGTCCTGCAGCAGCTGCTTTATGTGTAACACACGTTGCTTAGCTGCAATTTCACCAGGTAAGCGGATTCACTTTCCTTTTACCACGCTGTTATCAGTTAAGACCCAATTGCGCTCTTTTGTTCCCCAGTTTCTGCACCCCCATATTCAGCACAAAGGCTGTATCAGAAAAGGAAAGCCATATTTTAGCTGTGCTAGCTTATAGGATGAAGCAAAGGCAGCAGCGTTTTTGCATTCACAAATTGTACAACCAGCATGCTTCGAAAGAAAATGACACCTTTATGGGCTAAATCGGAAACTAGGAGCAAGCTACAAATTGATTATTAGGTAGTATAAAATGACTGAAGGAACTAAAATGTAACCTGAAACTTTGGCCAACATTTTTACAATTACATCAGTTACCATCAAATTGTTAACACTAGAAAACTGGTGAAAAACACTTTGAATAGGCGCAATGTTGTTTAACAACATGGACTTGCTCAAAATTGTTTTGGCTATTGGATTAGGTTCACATGACTGATAGACATGAATGTCAGAGTGCGATCTGATAATTGGATGAAACTCAAGTATGCTGCAAGATGGGAGAGAAAAAAAAAAAACGGACTTGTGCACGGTCCATAAAGTAACATGGAGACGAGTGCTACCAGCCAAAATGACAGCACTCATTCGATTTTTAACCCCTTCCCGACCCTTGACGCCACGTAGGCGTCATGAAAACCTGTGCCAATCCGACCCATGACGCCTATGTGGCGTCATGAAAGGATCTCGTCCCTGCGGGCCGGGAGACCGGGGTCACTCAAAGGTCACCCGACCCGCCGGCACAGGACCCTTTGTACTTCACCACAGGGGGGTTGGCTTAACCCCCCCGTGGCCACGATCGCTCTGATTGGCTGTTAAAAGTGAAACAGCCAATCAGAGCAATGTGTAATATTTCACCAATTTAATTGGTGAAATATTACAATCCAGCCATGGCCGATGCTGCAATAGCATCTGCCATGGCTGGAGACCGAGCCCTGACCCCGCCCACACCGAGTCACGGCGGTGATCGGCCGCCGCCACCGAAAGATGGCAGCGATCGGTCACCGCCGTCACTTACAGCTCCCCTCCTCTTTTGGTCCACTGCCCCCACTTCCTATCCCCCCCCCAGCCTTCCGACCCCCCTACTCACCTCTCCCGATCCACCGATGTCCCACGATCGGGCCCGGCGTCCGCCCGGGCCTCTTCATGGGCGCCGCCATATTGGAAAATGGCGGGCGCATGCGCAGTGCGCCCGCCGGCCGGCGCATGCGCAGTGCGCCCCCCAGTGTTCAAAAATTTATTTTGATCACTGTGATAAACTGTCACAGTGATCAAAATAAAAAAAAGTAAATGAACCCCCCCTTTATCATAGGTAGGGACAAATAAAAAAAAATAAAGAATTTTTTTTTTTTTTCCTAGCGGATTTTGCTGCTGATCCGCAGCTGATTTTGCTGCGGATCCACGGCGGATATCGCTGCTTATCCGCGGCGGATTTCGCTGCGGATCCGCGGCGGATTCTCGCTGCGGATCCGGCCGCGCGGATATCGCTGCTTATCCGCGGCGGATTTCGCTGCTGATCCGCGGCGGATTTCGCTGCTGATCGGCGGCGGATTTCGCTGCTGATCCGCGACTGATTTTGCTGCTGATCCGCGCTGATTATCTGCCGATTCATCTGCGCTAGCGGGTATAGAATAAGCGATCGCGTTATGCTATACCGTTACCAGCCGGTCAACGCTACGTGTTGAACGGGCTGGTAAAACGCAATATGAACCCAGCCTTAGGGTTAGAACTAGGGTTAGGGTTAGCATTAGGGCTAAGGTTAGAATTACGGTTAGGGTTGGAATTTGGGTTAGGGTTGGAATTAGGGTTAGGTTTGGAATTAGGGTTAGGCTTGTAGTTAGGTTTATGGTTAGAGTTGGGATTAGGGTTAGGGTGTGTTGGGGTTAGGGTTATGATTAGGGTTTGTATTAGGGTTAGGTGTGTGTAGGCGTTAGGGGTGTGTTGGGGTTAGGGTTGGAGTTAGAATTGAGGGGTTTCCACTATTTAGGCACATCAGGGGGTCTCCATACGCGACATGGCGCCACCATTGATTCCTGCAAATTTGCGTTCAAAAAGTCAAACAGTGCTCCCTTTATTCCAAGCCCCGACGTATGCCCAAACAGTGGTTTATCCCCACATATGAGGTATCAGCGTACTCGGGAAAAATTGCACAACAACTTTGGGGGTTCTAATTTCTCCTGTTAACATTGGGAAAAAAAATTGGGGACTAAAAATTATTTTTGTGGAAAAAAAATGATTTTATATTTTCACGGCTCTGCGTTATAAACTTCTGTGAAGGACTTGGAGATTCAAAGTGCTCACCACACATCTAGAGGAGTTCCTTGGGGGATCTAGTTTCCAAAATGGGGTCACTTGTGGGAGTTTCTACTGTTTAGGCACATCAGTGACTCTGCAAACGTAACATGACGCCCGAAGACCATTCCATCAAGTGGGCATTTCAAAAGGTCACTACTTCCCATCCGAGCCCCGACGTGTGCCCATACAGTAGTTTTCTCCCACATATGGGATATCAGCATACTCAGGACAAATTGGACAACAACTTTTGGGGTCTAATTTCTCATGTTACCCTTGCGAAAATAAAAAAATTGGGGACTAAAAGATCCTGATTGTGGAAAAAATATGATTTTTTATTTTCATGCCCGGGTGTTATAAACTTCTGTGTAGCCCTTGGGGTTCAAAGTGCTCACCACACATCTAGATAAGTTCTTTGCGGTGTCTAGTTTCCAAAATTGGGTCACTTGTGGGGAGTTTCTACTGTTTAGGCGCATCAGGGCTCTGCAAACGTAACAAGATGCCCGCAGACCATTCCATCAAGTTGGCATTTCAAAGCGTCACTACATCCCTTCCGAGCCCTGACGTGTGCCCAAACAGTGGTTCCCCCCCACATATGGGGTACTAGCGTACTCAGAACAAACTGGACAACAACTTTCGGGTCCAATTTCTCCTGTAACCATTGTGAAAATAAAAATAGTGGGCTAAAAAATCATTTTTTGAGAAAAAAAAATGATATTTTATTTTCACGGCTCTGCGTTATAAACTTCTGTAAAGCACCTGGGGGTTCAAAGTGCTCACTATGCATCTAGATAAGTTCCTTAGGGGTCTAGTTTCCAAAATGGGGTCACTTGTGGGGAGCTCCAATGTTTAGGCACACAGGGACTCTCCAAATGCGACATGGCAACCGCTAAATATTCCAGCATATTTTCCATTCAAAAAGTCAAATGGCGCTGCTTCCCTTCTGAGCCCTGCCATGCGCCCAAACAGTGGTTTATGACCACATATGAGGTATCTGTGTACTCAGGAGAAATTGCCCAACAAATTTTAGGATCCAATTTATACTGTTGCCCATGTGAAAATGAAAAAACTGAGGCTAAAAGAAAATTTTTGTGAAAAAAAAGTACTTTCTTTTTTTTACAGATCAATTTGTGAAGCACCTGGGGGTTCAAAATGATCACTATGCATCTAGATAAGTTCCTTAGGGGGTCTAGTTTCCAAAATGGGGTCACTTGTGGGGGAGCTCCAATGTTTAGGCACACAGGGACTCTCCAAATGTGACATGGCAACCGCTAAATATTCCAGCATATTTTCCATTCAAAAAGTCAAATGGCGCTCCTTCCCTTCTGAGCCCTGCCGTGCGCCCATACAGTGGTTTATGACCACATATGAGGTATCTGTGTACTCAAGAGAAATTGCCCAACAAATTTTAGGATCCATTTCATCCTGAGCCCATGTAAAAATGAAAAAATTGATGCTAAAAGAAAATTTTTGTTGGAAAAATTAAAATGTCCATTTTTTCCTTACACGTTGCTTTAGTTCCTGTGAAGCACCTGAAGGGTTAATAATCTTCTTGAATGTAGTTTTGAGTAGCTTGAGGGGTGCAGTTTTTATAAAGGTGTCACTTTTGGGTATTTTCTGCCATATAGACCCCTCAAAGTGACTTCAAATGTGAGGTGGTCCCTAAAAAAAATGGTTTTGTAAATTTTGCTGTAAAAATGAGAAATCGCTGGTCAACTTTTAACCCTTATAACTTCCTAACAAAAAAAATGTTGTTCCCAAAATTGTGCTGATGTAAAGTAGACATGTGGGAAATGTTATTTATTAACTATTTTGTGTCACATAACTCTCTAGTTTAACAGAATAAAAATTAAAAATTTGAAAATTACAAAATTTTCAAAATTTTCGCCAAATTTCCATTTTTTTCACAAATAAACAAAAAATTATCAACTTAAATTTACCACTAACATGAAGCCCAATATGTCACGAAAAAACAATCTCAGAATCGCTAGGATCCGTTGAAGCGTTCCTGAGTTATTACCTCAAAAGGGACACTGGTCAGAATTGCAAAAAATGGCAAGGTCTTTAAGGTCAAAATAGGCTGGGTCATGAAGGGGTTAATGTCGTGTGGACAAGCCCATAGTGGCTTGGTCATGCTGAGCGCTTGTGTATGGGACTGTCAGAAAATGAAGGTTTGGCAAACAGCTATCACATTTGCATTCGGGACTTTACAGTAGTGTCTATGTTATGTACCTTGGTGCTGTCCTCCAAATGAGATAAGATTTTTCATAGGAGGTGAAGGACATCTCTGAGCAACAGCCCTCCTGCACAGAAATAAAGAAAAACAGGTTTAGCTAACCACAAAGGTTCACGTTTCTATTATTTATGTTCAATATAAATGTGGTAACAAGCCTAATCTACAATTTTTAGTAATTGTGCTGTTTTTCTATCTAAAGGGTATGCCACACTAAGACGGTACATATTGGCTTTATACAAATAGCCTTAAATCTGTTGGAAGAAAAACTGATTTTATAGAGTGGTCATCTCATTGAGTTATCAGCCAAAACTCACCAGGAGCACAAATGTGGCTGAGCCTGCAGATCCACAAAACGGAGGTGAAGATGAGCATCACACAAGGAGATTTGTGGCTGCATATCATTGTGACAAGTCCAACATGTTAGAGCTTTATTTTACATAGAAATTGGATTGTTGGTAGAACTCAGAAGGATCAGCGACTTTAAAAATGGCTGTCCAGCTCCTTGGTATGTTTTATGCAAAAGCTCAAAATATTGTGAGTAATACCTTCTTGGGCGGCTTTCTGGGTCACCTGCTGGTCTTTGTATCGCTGCTGCCAGTGATGACATTTCGCCACAGATATGAGACCACAGCAGTTGTGACATTGGTGTTGTGTCTGTTACAGATCATGTGGAAATATCACTGGAGGCCAGGATACAAGTAAGGAAAATAATAATTTTATTGCGTTATAAGCGTTAGGTGAATATTTAAAGGGACTGAACAAAGCCTTTGAAAAGGACTCATAGCGTCCTGGAAAACTTCATGATGCAAAAGTACGCAAAAATAAAAAAGATGTACAGTATACAATTAGAAAAACTAAAAAAATAAAAATGCTAACTCATTTGGTAATAAGAACTTTGGCCCTGTAAGAAGGGGAGACTGATGGGGTCCTATTTTGACAGCTATGAAAGAATTCCTGCTTCTGAGCTGGGAGATACAATTGTGTAGAGGACCTGGGCAAATTCAGCAGGGGAGATTAGTGCTTCTATCTTACTGTTACTCTTAAGTAATGCGGAGTTATTCTGAAGATGCAATGTGAGATGGGTTCCTGTGTATTATGGCGCAACAGGAGGAGGGGGAGACTACAAGCAGCAACTGAGCCAAATCCTGTCACAACCTCTTGTGGATGTTAGTGTACAGTATGTAGGTAACCACCCAGATGCCTTTAGATGTAGTTATGTGCTCCAACTGCAGATCTCCTTTCTTGCAGGTTAACCCCTTCACCACCTTGCAATTTTCCATTATTGCACTTTTGTTTTTTGCTCCCCTTCTTCCCAGAGCCTTGACTTTAATTTTTCCCATCAATATGGGGGCTTGTTTTTTTGCGGGTCAAGTTATACTTTTGAAGAGCACCATTAAGTTTACCATATAGCGTACTGGAAAACGGGGAAAAACATTCCATGTGCAGCGAAATTGCAAAAATAATTGCAATTCCACAATTGTTTTTTGTTATTTACCATGTTCACTAAATGCTAAATCTGACCTGCCACTATGATTCCTCAGGTCAGTAAGAGTGCGCAGATACCAAACATGTATAGGTTCTTTTTCATTTAAGTTGTGAAAAAGAAATCCAAAGTTTGCAAAAAAAAAAAAAAAAAACAACTTGCTTATGTCGCTATTTTCAGAGACTCGTAGTACCTTCATTTTTTTGTGATCTCGAGCTGGGTGAGGGTTTATTCTTTTTGCATGCAGTGCTGATGTTTTTATTAATACCATTTTGGAGTATATACAATGTTTTGATTGCCTGTTATTGCAATGTTGCGTAGGCAAAAAGAAAAAGTAATTCTTGCGTTTCGATTATTTACTCATTAAGCCGTTTACCGATCGGATTGTTTTACATTTTAATATTATAGCAAATATTGTCCTAAATTGAGAAATAACACCCTATACTGGTGGGTAACACTTTGTATAGATACCGTATTTTTCAGACTGTAAGACACACTTTTTTCCTCCAAAAATGTGGAGGAAAATGAGGGTGCCTCTTATAATCTGGATGTAATGGCTCTGGCTGTGGTGGGGAAAACTGTTTCGGCGGAGTAGCAGGTCAGAGGTTGGAGCCGGCTGCTGTGGCTAACTCATGTGCCCGCTGCTGAAAGAAATGAATACTCACTGCATTCCACGCCCAACGGTGTGGAGGCAATGAATATTCATTTCTCTTTAATGGCATCCTGGTATGATGGGCCCCAATCCCGGTCCTGGTATGCATGGCCCCATCCCGGTCCTGGTATGATTGGTCACATCCTTTCCTTATCCTGGTATGATTGGCCCCCACCCCCATCCGAGTATGCATGGCCCCATCAGAAAACATAAAAAAAATAAAAAAAACATTGCACTTACCTTCCCGGCGCTCCCTCGCAGTGTTCTGCTTCGATGCTAGCAGCTGCTTAATGCTTGGAAGCAGCGCATGGCAGGGACATCATGCGCTGCTTGCAAGCCGAAGGGCAGCTGCTGGAATGCTCAATGCTCTGCATGCCGGCACTGTGTACGCACGAGTATTCATTGCTCTCTTGCGAGTAGTGTCAGCCGGAGCCTTCCTGCTGCTGCCGGCGGTCGTGTGCCTATACTTAAGAGAAATTAATATTCACCCCTATTCACGTCCCTGCCATGCGCTGCTTACAAGCATTAAGCAGCTGCTGGCAATGGAGCAGGACGCTGTGAGGAAGCGCCGGGAAGGTAAGTGTAATGGTTTGCTTTTTTTAATGTTTTCTGATGGGGCCATGCATACCAGGATAGGGATGGGGCCATGCTTACTAGGACAAGATGGCGGGCCATGCATACCAGGATAGTGATAAGGGGGACCATTCCTACCAGGATAGGAATAAGGGGGACCATTCCTACCAGGATAGGGATAAGGGGGACCATTCCTACCAGGATAGGGAGGAGGGGGACCATTCCTACCAGGATAGGGAGGAGGGGGACCATTCCTACCAGGATAGGGATAAGGAGGGCATGCATACCAGGGTAGGGATGAGTGGGGGCCGTGCATACCAGGGTAGGGATAAGGAGGGCACGCATACTAGGGTAGGAGATACAGAATTTACCACATTTTTTGCTTCAATTTTTTTTCCCTAATCTCCTCCTCTAAAACCTAGGTGCGTCTTATGGTTCGATGCGTCTTATAAGCCGAAAAATACGGTAATACGTATAACCAGAGATTAGCCCAGTTACACCAGGGCAAAGAATTAGAAGTGATGACAAAACAATTTAGTTTTTCTTAAAAAATTTTATTGATACATTTTTAAAAAGAATACTTAACATCAGAAACTTGGGGGGAGAGGGAGGTGGGACTTGAATTTGTGTTATTTTTTTATGTTTTTTAAAACTTATTTTTACTGGCCTCAATAGTTCCCTTAGGAGACTTGAAGTGGAAATTGTCCGATCACCTTTACTGCACTTAGCAGGGCTTCAGAATCTATACGTCGTGCAGGGGTTAACTCATTAGATGTCGTTAGTGGGGGAAATAAGTATTTGATCCCTTGCTGATTTTGTAAGTTTGCCCACTGACCAAGACATGAACAGTCTATAATTTTAAGGGTAGGTTAATTTTAACATTGAGAGATAGAATATCACAAATAAAATCCAGAAAATCACAATC
This sequence comes from Oophaga sylvatica, assembly GCA_033576555.1. Lineage (NCBI taxonomy): Eukaryota > Metazoa > Chordata > Amphibia > Anura > Dendrobatidae > Oophaga > Oophaga sylvatica. Next base: position 335,062,257 of record JARQOD010000002.1, on the reverse strand, counting down.
AATTATATAAATTTATTTTGCATTTTGCAGTGAGAAATAAGTATCTGCCAAACAAGACTTAATACTTGGTGGCAAAACCTTTGTTGGCAAGCACCGCAGTCAGACGTTTTTTTGTAGTTGATGATGAGGTTTGCATACATGTCAGGAGGAATTTTGGTTCACTCCTCTTTGCAGATCATCTCTAAATCATTAAGATTTTGAGGCTGTCGCTTGGCAACTCGGAGCTTCAACTACCTCCATAAGTTTTCTATGGGAATAACGTCTGGAGACTGGCTAGGCCACTCCATGACCTTAATGTGCTTCTTTTTGGGCCACTCCTTTGTTGCCTTGGTTGTATGTTTTGGGTCATTGTTTGCTGGAAGACCCAGCCACGACCCATTTTTAATGTCCTGACGGAGGGAAGGAGGTTGTCACTCAGGATTGTACGGTACATGGCTCCATCCATTCTCACATTGATGCGGTGAAGTAGTCCTGTGCCCTTAAAACACCCCCAAAACAATGTTTCCAACCCCACTGCTTGACAGTGGGGACCGTGTTCTTTGGGTCATAGGCAGCATATCTCTTTCTCCTTGGAGGAAAATGGGGGGAGCGTCTTATAGTCTGGATATACCTGCTGCGGATGAGGAGGTGGGGGAGAAGTAGCAGCTGACGAGTGAGTCACGGACAGGAGCCGGCTGCTGCAGCTAACCCCCGTACTTGCTGTTTAAGACAAATGAATATTCACTGCTCCCCACCCACATAATTCCTCCCAACTATGCACTGAAGCCGGCACCGAGAGGTAGGAGAGACTATGGTCACAGGGAGCAGTAAATATTCATTTCTCTATAATAGCAGGCACACTGTTAGCCGCAGCAGCCGGCTTCCTGCAGCGGCTGGGCAATCACTAAAGAGAATGAATATTCACTGCTCCCCATGCCACCATATTTTGAGAGCTATAATTTTTTCATATTTCAGCCAACAGTCATGTGAGGCTTGTTTTTTGAAGAGACGTTCTGACGTTTCTATTGGTACCATTTTCGGGCACATGACTTTTTTTTTTTTTTTTTAAATTGCTTTCCATTCCAATTTTTGGGAGACAGAATGAACAAAAACAAGCAATTCGGTAATTGCTTTTTTTTTTTTTTTAAATACCGTTCCGCGTGTGGTAAAATTGGTAAGGCAGCTTTATTCTTCGGGTCAGTACGATTACAGCGATACCTCACTTATATTTTTTTTTTATGTTTTGGCGCTTTTATACAATAAAAAATATTTTATAGAAAAAATAATTATTTTTGCATCGCTTTAGTCTGAGAGCTAAAAGTCTTAGTTACTGTTAACGGTATTTTTCGAAGTCCATGACAGCACTACAGAGAGAGGGGATCCGCCCCTTAGGAACAGGAAACCTACAGATACAAAAAGGGCGGCACCTCTCCCACACATCAGTTAGGTTACAGAGCATAAGAGGACTACCAAGGTTAAATGGTATACAGCAAAAAATTTATGCATCACACAGTAACATTAAATCAATTGTTTATTACATGTGGACTATATAAGAGGAAGAAGTGCACATAGAACCTGGGTGGGAATGTAAGGGTGCTGTCATGGACTTCGAAAAATACCGTTAACGGTAAGTAACTAAGACTTTATTCGAATGTCCATGACAGCCCTACGGAGAGAATTACAGAGAGTAATAACTACTTAGGGAGGGACTACAGCCTGCAGCACCCTTAGTCCGAAAGAAAGGTCTGAGGAAGCACCCAAATCTAACCTATAATGAGTGTAAAACGTGTGTGTGAAGACCACGTAGCTGCCTTACATATCTGGTCAATGGAGACTTCTGCCCTCTCTGCCCATGAAGTCGCCACAGCTCGGTGGAATGCGCCCTTAGCCTCTCAGGTGCCAGCTTGCCCCTCGAGGTGTATGCCAGAGAAATTGCTTCCCTAATCCATCTGGCCAATGAGCTTTTTGTTATTCTGCGGCCTTTGTTAATTCCCTGAAAAGAGACAAACAATGCATTGTCCCTTTTCCAGGGGTCAGTGACTGCCAAATATTGCAGGAGACATCTTCTAACATCTAGAGTATGGAGTTTTATCTCTTTTTGATTAGATGGATTAGGGATGAAAGAAGGGAGAACAATTTCCTGTGTTCTGTGAAAAGCGGAAGACACCTTAGGTAGGTATGCCGGATCAGGTCTAAGTAGTATCCTGTCATTCAGGACCTGAGTGTAAGGAGACAGTCTAGATAGTGCCTGGATGTCACTTACCCTCCTAGCCGAAGTTAATGCTACCAGGAAGGCGGTTTTTAGGGAAAGAATTTTTATTGATGCCGCTGAAATAGGTTCAAAAGGGGGTTCTGTTAAAGCAGTGAGAACAAGGTTCAAATCCCATGGCATGATTCTCTCCTTCACTATGGGTCTCGACCTACCCGCAGCCTTAATGAATCTACTGACCCAGTAATTATTGGCGATGTTGCAACTGAAGAGTGCTCCCAAAGCTGAAACCTGCACCTTAAGGGTGCTCGTGGAGAGACCTAAGTCCAGACCCTTTTGTAGGAATTCTAGAATCTGGGCTATCGGTGTTGGGTCCCCTGCTACCACCCCCGAGCTCTGAAGAAATTTTTTCCAAGTCCTAGCGTAGATTCTAGTTGTAACCTCTTTTCTGCTCTTAAGGAGAGTATTAATTAGATTAGCAGAAAACCCCTTATCTCTCAGCAGCGACCGTTCAAAATCCACGCCGTCAGGTGGAGGCCCGCTACCCGAGGATGGTAGACTGGACCCTGGGAGAGCAGATCGGGAATATCCGGCAGGACCCAAGGGTCGGCTATTGACATGTTCCTGAGACATGAAAACCATGCCCTCCTGGGCCAGAAGGGAGCAACTACTATTACCCTCGCCCTGTCTTTCCTGACCTTCCTCAATACTAGGGGGAGTAAGGACAAGAGAGGGAAGGCGTAGGCTAGATTGAAATCTCACTTTAACAGAAGAGCGTCCACTGCCAGAGGGCGTTCTTTGGGATTCAGAGAGCAGAACCGTTTCACTTTCCTGTTGCTTTTGGTAGCAAAGAGATCTATCTCCGGTTGACCCCATTTTTGCACAATCAGGTTGAAGATGGAAGTCTTTAACGACCATTCTCCCTGACTCAGGAGATTGCGGCTTAAGAAGTCCGCCTTGGTATTTTCTTCTCCCCTTATATGTAGAGCCGTTAGAGAAAGAAAATGTCGTTCTGCTATCTGGAGTAGGCGCCTTGCCACTTCCATGAGAGGACCGGAACGAGTACCACCCTGGTGGTTGACGTAAGCGACTGTGACACGATTGTCGGAGAGCACTCGAACGTGGTGACCCTGTAGATAGACAAGGAGCTTTTTAATCGCTTGCTCTACCGCCGTTAACTCCTTCATATTAGAAGACATTTGTATTTGATCCAGCTCCCATAAGCCCTGAACCATAACATCCCCCATATGAGCCCCCCACCCAGAAGAGCTTGCATCTGTCGTGACTATCCGGGATATTTCATATTCCCAGGGAACCCCCCTAGACAGGTTCGTCTCCTCCTTCCACCAATCCAGGGATCTTATAGTAGCCTGGGACAAGGATAGCTGGCCTTCTAGGTAACCACCTAGAAAATTTTGATATAACAAGACCTCAGCTTGTAGCGTCCTTGTGTGAAATTGAGCCCACTGAACCGCGGGGATGCAGGACGAGAGGGAGCCCAAAAGAGACATGGCCTTCCTAAGAGACATGGAGGGGTTATTGGAAGCGTTTAGGATCTGGTAATGTAAGCGAATCAACTTGTCTGACGGTAAATTACAGTTCTGATTCCGTGAATCCAGAATTAGCCCTAAAAACTGCTGAACTCTCATCGGATTCAAACGAGACTCTTTGGTATTTATTAGCCATCCCAGCCGCTCTAAAGGTAGATATTACTCTTTGCAGCTGCTCTAGGCAATGCTCTGCCGTCTTTCCAATGATAAGAAAGTCGTCGAGGTAGGGGACTATGAGCATATTGGATTCACGTAAGTGGGCCATGACTTCCGAAATAACTTTAGTGAACACTCGTGGGGCAACCGCCAAGCCAAAGGGAAGGGCGCTATATTGAAAATGTGCAGCGATTCCCCCATCTGGACTGCTACTGTGAGGAAACGCTGATGCTCCACATGGATCGGTACGTGGTAATAAGGTCTTTCAGATCTAACACCACCATAAAGCAATTTTCAAACAGAAGCTTTATTGCTGAGCTGACAGTTTCCATTTTAAATGGGTGAATAACAAGGAATTTATTGAGGGCTCTTAAATTAATAATTGTTCTAAAAGAACCGTCCGGTTTACGGATCAAAAACAGAGGGGAGTAAAACCCTTTACCCCACTCTGCTTCCGGCACCTCCACTAAGACTTTTTTAGCGCAAAGCTCCTGAACTTCCAACTCCAGAGCGGCCTGCTCCGATGGGGATGACCTGAGGGGGGTAATTTTAAAGTTATCCCGAGGTACCGAGGAGAATTCTAAATGCAGCCCTGTAGCTATGAGACTAAGGATCCAGCTACTGCTTGAGATTTCCAACCAGGCCGGGTAGAAGGCCATTAATCTGCCTCCTACCGGTATCGCTAGTCATTGCGAGGGTTTTTTGGTTTCCCTAGGCGGACCCCTAAACATAAACCCTGTACCTCTTCGCCTCCTTTCATCCCATTTGGCTCGCTCCCTGGACGACCTTCTGCGGCTGAACCTCCTTCTGCTGAAAGGTCTCTTGTAGGAAGGAGTCGATAGACTGGGAAACTTTTTCTTGTCGTCCCCTGCCTTTTCCAAAAGTTCGTCCAGGACCGGGCCAAAAAGATATTCGCCGTCACATGGAATGGAGCAGAGGCGAGATCTGGCTTGAATATCGCCCGGCCAACATTTTAGCCACAACGCCCTTCGCGCTGCATTAGACAGACCTGCCGCTCTGGCAGCCATTCTTACTGAGTCAGCTGAGGAATCAGCCAGGAAAGCCGCCGCGTTCTGAATTAATCGGCAAGGTCTTCCGAATTGACCCCCTAGAGGTTCCATCTGCTAACTGGGACTCTAATTGGTCCAGCCAGACCATCATTGATCTGGCTGTACAAGTGGCTGCAACCGCTGGCCTCAGGGCACCTGCCGACATCTTCCATGTCCCTTTCAAGAAGGAGTCTGCCTTCTTGTCTAGTGGATCTTTCAAAGACCCCATATCATCGAATGGGATGGAGGATTTTTTAGAAGCCTTCGCCACTGCTGCGTCCAGTTTCGAGGCCTTATCCCATCTACCTGTCAAGGGATCTTCAAAGGATATCTCCGTTAAAACGCTTGGGGTAAGGAGCCTCTTTTTTCTGGCTTCTTCCACTCTCTATCTATAAGGCCTTGGATGCTACTGTTTAGTGGAAAGGATCTGCGTTTTTTTGGATCTAGACCACCGAACATCAGATCCTGTACTGAGAGTTCTGGTCTCGCCTCCTCTACCCCCATGGTGATCTAACTGATTTGACAAGTTTGTCCATCTGGTCCAAGGGAAAACAAAATCGAGTAGCGTCTTCTGTAGAGGAAGAAGCCGAAGAGGAAGGCGAAGAGGGTCCTGAAAAAACTTCACCCTTGTCATGGGCGGCGGGTGAATCTGAATCAGATACCACTGGTACAGTCCTACGCCTGGAAGATTCTCCGTGTCTTAAGGACGCATTCATCTCCGCCCTTATTATCTCCTTCAGGCTTTCAGTGAAATCTTGAGTCTCCTCCGCTATCTAAAAAGGGAAGGGGCAGGGGTGGGGTTACTATCTCATCCCAGGCCCCTGCCCTTCCCCCTTTAATGCCCTACCGTCTGTCGTGTGCACGGCTAGCATAACCTTTTAGGGCAAGCGTCTGGCAGAGGGCAAGCACAAAAGGCACATTCCCTGTGCTTGCTTTTCACCGAACACTTCTTCCCCTAGTAACGGAACACAGAATGGGGGAAAACTGCATTACTGGGTATTCTAAGTCTGACGATCTCTTACCCAGTCCATACAGCAGTAGGTACCGGATCACGGGGGGGGGGGGGGGGGGTCTTTTTCCCAGCTGAGGAACTCCTGCGGCTGGCGCCCCTGGCCATTGAAGAGGAGCGCTCTGTCTGCTGCTGCTGGCTCTCCTGCTGCACCGTGGGAGCTTCTGCAGTGTCCATCATAAGAAAATGGGGCAGAAGCGCTTTACCTGCTTCATAGGCTCATTATATCCTCCCCCGGATATCCGGGTCAGCAGGTGCGGCCAGGGGTCATCCACCTCCTGCTCCCCGCCCCACAGCCCCCCTGCACCTCCCCGCCGTCCCCACAGCAGGCGCCGCCCGATGTATGATGCAGCCGCCAAAACTTTCAAAAACGCCGCCCGGTGTCCCACTTCCGGCGGTGGAGACTCCACCCCCTTTCTCAACACCGACAGGATCAGCGCTCCCACGGGGGATCCCGCAGAACCGGCCCCACCGTCGCAGGTACCCGAGTGAAGTCTCCCGCCGCATCGCCCCCCCAGCAGGGACGCGAGCGGGAGATCCCAAAAAATCCCGCGCCACCCACAGTAGCGACGCGTGGCGAAAATTTCAAAAAACCCCCGCCGCGCCGTCTATAGTAGTGACGCGCGGCGGGAAATTCAAAAAACCCCCCGCCGCGCCGTCTTTAGTAGTGACGCGCGGCGGGAAATTAAAAAAAAAAAACGCCGCACCGTCCATAGCAGCGACGCGCATCGGGAAATTCAAAAAATCCCCGCCGCGCCGTCGATGGCAGCGACGCATTCAAAAAACCCCCACCGCGCCGTCCATAGCAGCGACATGAAATTCAAAAAAAACCCTGCCGCGCCGTCCATAGCAGCGACGTGAAATTCAAAAAAACCCCGCCGCGCCGTCCATAGCAGTGACGCGCGGCGGGAAATTTAAAAAAAAAATGTTTATTTTTTTTTTTTAATATTCCCCATGGCTGCACCACCTTAGCAGGCCCCCACCATGACAGGAGCGCAGGAGAAGACAGGGAGCAGGCACCGGGACCAGGGAGAGGGGGGGATACTTACCAACCGGCGCTGGCTGGGAGACAGGGATCCTCTGGATACTGCTCCACCTGCTCCGCACACTGTCGTGGAATCCTACCCGGACCCACCGTGGCGCTTCCAGGGGCTCCGCACCGGTCGAGGTAGGAGATCCCCCCCCCGCTACCTGGGTCGACCGGCCGGCCTGGGTCCTCCTGAAGATCTTCATCTGTAGGAAACCAGTCCTTCAGGAACAGGAAACCAACTGATGATTGGGAGAGGTGCCGCCCTTTTTGTATCTGTAGGTTTCCTGTTCCTAAGGAGCGGATCCCCTCTCTCCGTAGTGCTGTCATGGACGTTCGAATAAACTTTTATTCTTTTATTTTTTTGCTGATGATGCTGTATGGCGGCTTGTTTTTAGCAGGACAAGATGACGTTTTCAGCTGTACCATTTTTATTTATATCCGTCTTTTTGATCGCGTTTTATTGCACTTTTTGTTCAGCGGTATGAAAAAGCATTGTTTTTTGCCTTTTTTTTTTTACAGTGTTCACTGAAGGGGTTAACTAGTGGAACAGTTTTATAGAGCAGGCGTTATGGACGCGGTGATACCAAATAAGTGTACTTTTATTGTTTTTTTTATTTACATAAATGTATTTATTGGAAAAATATTTTTTTTTCTTTATTTAGGAATTTTTTAAAAGATATTTTTACACTTTATAATATATTTTTTTAAACTTTATTACATTGTCCCATTATGGGACGTTACTATATAACATCAGATTCGCTAATCAGATACTCAGCCTCTCAGCAGGCGCTCACAAGCCACCTCCCGGAAGAACCCAGCAGCCATCCATCAAACTACCCGATAGCATCGTGCTGTTCTGAAAGAAGCGCAAAGGGAGCCCCCTCCCTGTGTGATGCTTGTCTATGCCGCTGTCACTACTGACAGCAGCATCAGAGGGTTAAATGCCCACGATCAGTGCTAGCACAGATTGTGGGTGGTGGTGCAGGCTGTCACATACAGCTGACACCCGGGGAGCGAGCGCACGGGCTCAGTTGGAGGCTGTGCGATCATGGTGCCGTACTAGTACTGCTCTCGGAATGAACGCACCTCCCGCAGAGCAGTACTAGTACGGCGCATGTCACGAAGGGGTTAATGAGAAAATTGATTTTTTTTTTTTTTTTAAAGATGACCAGAAAAAAAAAATAGAAAATTTACCCTTTCAATATTTAATTATTAATACATATATCTAATGTATAAATCAATACGGTTTTCCATTTATTTCATAGTTTTAAAAAAACATTTTATAGAAGAAATCCATTTTCCAATTCCACAAAAAAAAGTATTTTGATGTCCATTCGCATTTAGTATGACTTCATGGAGAGAGAAAGCATATGCAATGTTCAATCAACACATCTGGAATGTCTACAGAATAAAAGAGAAGTTTAGATAGGAAAACAGGCGATTAAATTCACATAATGTGAATGATTTCGTAGTCCCTGTTCAAATCATTGGGAGATCATGTATTGACTATTAGATGCAGGGATACTTCATTGCTGCTTACATTTCATTTTAAGGAGAAAGAACACTCAATTGCCAAATTAGGTATTGGAACAAGTTAGGTTGCTTGCCCATGATCAGGAATAGCAGCGTTTTGAAAGCCCCACCTTTGCACTGCGTTCTATATTACAAGCACAGTGAATGTTATAGAAATCCCATGCCCACTGTGCTTCTATTTAACGCTGCGTAAACTCACACAAGGCGCGATGGAGAGGAGATGACCCTCCGCTAGCTGAAATAAAACACTGTCACCTCCATCAAAGTTTTGGAACGGGTTCCCCCTAGTGATTTAAATAAGACACGGATAATGGATTGTCCCAGAGGATCCTGACATGCTGGCCCTGTAAGGGTACAAGGAATTTACTTACAGCCTGCTCCACCGCCAGTGACTCCTTTGCATTTCTCCTTGGACTACCTCCCTTACTAGTTGAGCCCCCCACCTCATGGGGATGACATTTGTGGTCACAATTCGTGTGATATCCACAACCCAGGGAACACTCTGGACAGGTTTTCTCCTTTTAACCACTGCTCTTTTGGATAGAGTCATTCTACCTTCCACGTGAATCCCCAACCCCTCTCCCAAGGGAAAATTAGTTGTATATCACATCCCACTGCAAAATTCTGGAACGGAATTAGGCCCACAGAACTGCAGGAAAGCACTATGTCAAAGTACCCAAGAGGGACATTGCACTCCCAGGGGATATGGAGGGGACCTCTATAGCTTTTTACATCTGGCACTGGATCTTTCCTATTTTAGATACTCCTGCACTTCCAAGTTCAACATAAGCTCCAGAAACTCCTGAATTTTCTTAGATTCAGTAACCAGCCCAGGCCCACTAGGGTAGCCATCACTTCTACCAGATTTCTACATTTGTGAACTGACTCGCCTACCATCAGGAAATAATACAGCTTTTGGATGATTAAGATATCTTTTTCCAGATGATGAGACATTACTTCCACAACCACATTCATGAAGACCCTAGGGGCTACCATTAGAAACAACTGGGAAAAAGCAATTTTACTGCGGATTCAATGGATTCCATTTTAACCCCTTCATGACCAAGCCTATTTTGACCTTAAAGACCTGGCCATTTTTTGCAATTCTGACCAGTGTCCCTTTATGAGGTAATAACTCAGGAACGCTTCAATGGATCCTAGCGATTCTGTTTTTTCGTGACATGCTGGGCTTTATGTTAGTGATAAATTTAGGTCGACAATTTTTGCATTTATTTGCGGGGAAAAAATAAATTAAAAAAAACAAATCGGAAATTTGGTGAAAATTTCACAATTTTCAAATTTTGAATTTTTATTCTGTTAAACCAGAGAGTTATGTGACACAAAACAGTTAATACATAACATTTCCCACATGTCTAATTTACATCAGCACAATTTTGGAAACAAAAAAATTTTTTTGTTAGGAAGTTATAAGGGTTAAAAGTTGACAAGCGACTTCTCATTTTACAACAAAATTTACAAAATCTTTTTTTTTTTTAGGGACCACCTCACATTTGAAATCACTTTGGGGGGTCTATATGGCAGAAAATACCCAAAAGTGACACCATTCTAAAAATTACGCCCCTCAAGCTACTCAATACTGCATTCAAGAAGATTATTAACCCTTCAGGTACTTCACAGGAACTAAAGCAACATGGAAGGAAAAAATGGACATTTTAATTTTTCCAACAAAAATGTCCTAAAATTTGTTGGGCAATTTCTCCTGAGTACACCGATGCCTCATATGTGGTCATAAACCACTGTTTGGGCGCACGGCAGAACCCAGAAGGGAAGGAGACCATTTGACTTTTTGAATGGAAAATGAGCTCCAATCGTTAGCGGACACCATGTCACATATGTAGAGCCCCTGTGTGCCTAAACATTGGAGCTCCTCTACAAGTGACCCCATTTTGGAAACTAGACCCTCCAAGGAACTTATCTAGATGTGTTGTGAGAACTTTGAACCCCCAAGTGTTTCACTAAAGTTTATAGCGCAGAGCTGTGAAAATAAAACATTTTTTTTCCACAAAAATGTTTTTTTTTAGCCCGCAATTTATTTTCACAAGGTGGACAGGAAAAATTGGACCCCAAAAGTTGTTGTGCAATTTGTCCTGAGTACCCTTGTACCCCACATGTGGGGGGGGGGAGCAACTGTTTGGGCACACGTCGGGGCTCGAAAGGAAAGTAGTGCCATTTTGGAATGGTCTGCGAGCATCATGTTGCGTTTGCAGAGCCCTTGATGTGCCTAAACAGTAGAAACCCCCCACAAGTGACACCATTTTGGAAACTAGACCTCCCAAGGAGCTTATCTAGATGTGTGGTGAGAACTTTGAACCCCTAAGTGCTTCATAGAAGTTTATAACGCAGAGCCGTGAAAATAAAAAAAATAAAAATTCCCACAAAGACGATTTTTAGCCCGCAATATTTTAATTTTCACTAGAGTAACAGGAGAAATTGGACCCCAAAAGTTGTTGTCCAATTTTTCCCGAGTACCCCAAATGTTTGGGCACACGTCGGGGCTCGAAAGAGAAGTATTGCCGGTTTGGAATGCAGACTTTGATGGAATGGTCTGCAGGCATCATGTTGCGTTTGCAGAGCCCCTGATGTGCCTAAACAGTAAAAAACCCTAACCCTAATTCCAACCCCAACTCTAATTCCACCACTAATTCCAACCCTAACCCTAATGGAAAAATTAAAAATACTTTTTATTTTATTATTTTTCACTATCTAAGGGTGTGATAAAGGGGGGGGGTTAATTTACTATTTTTTTTTTATTATTTTGATCACTGTGATAGACCCTATCACAGTGATTAAAATGTACCTGGAATGAATGAATGGAATCTGCTGGGTGCCAGCGGGCAGATCTTGGCGGGTGCACTGCACATGCGCCCGCCATTTTTTAACCGAAGAAGATGGCAGCGCCCATGGGAGAAAGCCTGGAGACGGAGGGACTCCGGGAGCGACCGGGAAGGGGGGGGTGGACAGGATGGAGGGGAGGAAAGACTGAAGGCTGCGGCAGATCGCGGCCGTCAGTTGGTGGTGGTGGCAGATCGCAGTCTCCAGCCATGGCCGATGATATTGCAGCATCGGCCATGGCTGGATTGTAATATTTCACCAAGTTTCATTGGTGAAATATTACAATTGCTCTAATTGGCTGTTTCACTTTCAACAGCCAATCAGAGCGATCGTAGCCACGGGGGGGCAAGTACAGGTCCTCCTGTACCTGCGGGTCGGGTGACATTTCACTGATCACGGTCACCAGACCAGCAGGAACACGATTTCCACCATGACGCCTACGTAGGCGTCACAGGTCGTAATGGCACGACTTTTCATGATGCCTACGTAGGCGTCATAGGTCGGGAAGGGGTTAAAAGTCTGCACCTTCAGGAACATGTTTAGGGCCTTCAGATTAACTATAGTTCTGAAGGAGCAGTCTGATTTGGTTATTAGAAAGAGAGAGGAGTAGAACCCTCTCCCTCTTTCAGACTCTGGGACTTCCAGGACAGCTTTCTAAACTAGTATTTGTACTAGTCTACTAGTGCTTGATAAAGATCTGTATAGATCGAAACTTTGCAACAGATGGCAGAATAAAAGTGATTGAATTTCACCAACCTGGGAAGCGCTTTGCTCACTTTTTTTATACTGTTTGAGCTTTCTAAACTAGGTCCAGGACTTCTGTCTCTAGTGCCAATTACTCTTTCAGGAAAGAACGAGTAGGGGGTCAACACAAATTTTTCTTGCGGAACCAACTTGAACTCTATTCTTAATCCTGATTTAATCAGGTTGAGGATCCAGTTACCGGACTAAATGCCCTCCCAGGCAGGGAAGAAGGAAGAAAGCTTTCCCACTACCTGGGCTGGGAGTCACTGATCAGATTTTCTGGTCTCCTGGGAAGAGGTTCCGAACATGAGGTCTCTAACTTTTCTTCTGCGACATTCCCATTTGTCCTGCTCCGCAGAACATGGAAAGCTTCCTTCGAACAAACTTCCTTCTTCGGAAGGATCATCTGTAGTTAGGCATAGATAGTTTTGAGAACCCCTTCTTGGCATCTCCTGCCTTCTCCAGGATCTCGTCAGTGTCTGCGTCAGGGACGTCAGACGCTGAGAGGGGTATGATGGGTGAGGGAGCATAACGCTCCTACTCTCATCAATGAGGTCAACTGTATTGGCATCCTGCTGATACAGTTGAACTTGCGATGACAGGCGGGAGGGGAGGGGGCACTGATGGGGCCCCCCCGCCAACTCAGGGTCCCCATAGCAGCCAGGTGGCAGAGCAGGGAGATAATTATATGGGTTAGTAAAATTGCTGAAATGGATGGAAACAGCATGGGGAAGATGCCTGGACAATTCTCCCATTCCTAGGTCGTTGCTTGGGACAATTACTCCACTTTCACGGACTGACAACAAAACATACAAAATAAAGTTAATTTCACAGGAAAAAAATGTTAGGAAACATTCTTTCCTGTATAATGACTTGGATAAAGGGCAAAAATAAAAAAATAAAAATGGACTCCTCCACCCCTTAATAGCCAGGCCATCTCTTACTGTATTTCCCTATCGACTATGACTACAGTAAATGACATAGTAGAGAGGGAAATAAAACTACACCCACCGATAAATGCAATTTTAACATTTTACTATCTTATCTTGGCATATATGACATGGTCAGACACATCCTGTTTAATTTATGGAGGAAGGACTCAAAACTTACAAAGCCTATGCAGACAATGCAAGAAATGTCAAAAGTTAGAAGAAGAGGGACGCCAATACATCCTGTATTATACATAAAGGAGGACATTATACACAGTGTGTTTAAATTGATAAGTAGTGAGACTCCAAGTCTCAAAGCCTATGCACCATGCGTAAGAGCTGCCAAAAATTGGACCATGAGACTGGGCTATGCTGGGAAACATACAGGAATTATTATCAACCATCCAACCGACCATCCGTTAGCACTTTTCTGGCTTCAAGATTGGTGTTTCACGCCCCTCTGCAAAGTGGGACAGGAAGATAGGTCTCGTGGATGAGCGTTTCTGCTCCTGCAGCAGGCACAGTTTCACCTGGCCCATGGCCTCTGCGTGCACCATCAGCAGCACTTCTATTTCCCCGTCCCGTACGCACACCGTGCACATTTTAAATTAGGTATATAATATATGCCTGCAAACTTTCCAGCATTAATAGGGAAAAGAAAATATGTAGCTCTGAAAAGAACTTTTGTTTTCAGGATGCAGCAATAGTATACCTACAGAAGGACTAAGGCAATAAACCCTGCTTATATGCCTCTAATCAAAAACTATCCCTACACTGAACACAGGTAACAGGGGTTTTACTGAGAAAGGAGACATTTGGAATGCAGTATATACATCACAGGAGACATGGGGCTACTGTTGCTCTTTTTTTGAGGAACAGGAGGGCATAGCACGCTAACTCCGTCCACGAAAGCACATTCTGGCACTGGCCTGTGTCAGGACGTAATCCTTCATTGAACGTGCTGCAGTGTTCAGTAGTGAATGCTGGGTGCTCACAAGGCAAGGAGAAATTAGAGCACTGGGATCCCAGGGATTCTGACCAGTGGCCAGAGAAAAGGTCATTGCGGGCGATAAACGGCCCCAGAGTCCCCACCCCTGATATACATGTATGGCTTGATAAATTCAAGCTCCTGGCAGGTATGATTTTTGTTTAGTGATTTCATTGCCTAGAGAAACACTGGTGAGTTACTTTATCATGTTTTGATTTTCTTTATGTTAAACCCTTCACCCCCAAGGGTGGTTTGCATGTTAATGACCAGGCCAATTTTTACAATTCTGACCACTGTCTCTTTATGAGGTTATAACTCTGGAACGCTTCAACGGATATTCGCAATTCTGGTTTGTTTTCTCGTGACATATTGTACTTCACGTTAGAAGTAAAATTTCTTCTAAATAACTTGCGTCTATTTTTGAAAAAAACGCAAATATGGCGAAAATTTTTAAAATTTTGCAATTTTCAAACTTTGAATTTTTATTCCCTTAAAACAGAGAAATATATCACACAAAATAGTTAAGAAATAACATTTCCCACATGTCTACTTTACATCAGCACAATTTTGGAGCCAAAATTTTTTTTGTTAGGAAGTTATAAGGGTTAAAAGTTGACCAGCGATTTCTCATTTTTACAACAAAATTTACAAAGCCATTTTTTTTAGGGACCACCTCACATTTGAAGTCACTTTGAGGGGTCTATATGGCAGAAAATACCCAAAAGTGACACCATTCTAAAAACTGCACCCCTCAAGGTACTCAAAACCACATTCAAGTTTATTAACCCTTCAGGTGCTTCACAAGAACTAAAGCAACGTGGAAGGAAAAAATTAATATTTAACTTTTTAGCCACAAAAAATGATCTTTTACAAACTTTTTTTTTTTTTTCACAAGGGTAAAAGAGAAAATGGACAGATAAAGTTGTTATGCAATTTCTCCTGAGTACGCCAATACCCAATATGTGGGGAAAACCACTGTTTGGGCACACGGCAGAGCTCGTAAGGGAAGGAGCGCCGTTTGACTTTTTCAAACTAAAATTGGCTGGAATTTAGATTGGATGCCATGTCGCGTTTGGAGAACCTCTAATGCGCCTAAACAGTGGAAACCCCCACAAGTGACACCATTTTGGAAACTAGACCCCCTAAGGTACTTATCTAGATCTGTTGTGAGCACTTTGAACCCCCAAGTGTTTCACAAAAGTTTATAATGCCTGGGTGTGAAAAAAAAAAAAAAAACAATTTTCCACAAAAATGATTTTTTTAGTCCCAAATTTTTGAATTTTCCCAAGGAAATTGGACCCTTGGAAAAGTTGTTGTCCAATTTGTCCTGAGTACGCTGATACCCCATATGTGGGGGGGAAACTGTTTGGGCGCACGGCAGGGCTTGGAAAGGAAGTAGTAACGTTTTGGAATGCAGAAGTTGTTGGGGGTCATGTTCCGTTTGCAGTGCCCCAGATGAGCCTAAACAGTGGAAACCCCCCACAAGTGACCCCATTTTGGAAACTAGACCCCCTAAGGAACTTATCTAGATCTTTGGTGAGCACTTTGAACCCCCAAGTGCTTCACACAAGTTTATAATGCCCGGGCATGAAAATAAAAAATCCTATTTTTTTCCCACAAAAATTATCTTTTAGTCACTAATTTTTTATTTTCCCAAGGGTAACAGGAGAAATTGGACCACATAAGTTGTTGTCCAATTTGTCCTGAGTACGCTGATACCCCATATGTGGGGGGAACCACTGTTTGGGCGCACGGCAGAGCTCGGAATGGAAGGAGCACCATTTGACTTTTTCCAACCAAAATTGGCTGAAATTGAGATTGGATGCCATGTTGCATTTGGAGAGCCCCTGATGTGCCTAAACAGTGGAAACCCCCCACAAATGACCCCATTTGGGAAACTAGACCCCATAAGGAACTTATCTAGATCTTTGGTGAGCAATTTGAACCCCCAAGTGCTTCTCACAAGTTTATAACGTAGAGCCGTAAAATTTAAAAATCATATTTTTTTCCACAAAAATGATCTTTTCACCCCAATTTTTATTTTTCCAAGGGTAACAAGACTTCAAAAGTTATTGTGCAATTTGTCCTGAGTGCGCTGATATCCCATATGTGGGGGTAAACCACTGTTTGGGTGCATGGCAGAGTTTGGAAGGGAAGGAGCGCCGTCTGACTTTTTCAACGCAGAATTGGCTGGACGCCATGTCGTGTTTGGAGAGCTCCTGATCTGCCTAAACAGTGGAAATCCCCATAAATGACACCTTTTTGGAAACTAGACCCCTCAAGGAACTTATCTAGATGTGTGGTGAGAACTTTGAACCCCCAGGTGTTTCACTAAAGTTTATAACGTACAGCCGTAAAATAAAAAAATCTTTTTTTTTTTTTTTTTTTTTACAAAAATGATTTTTTTCGCCCCCAATATTTTATTTTCACAAGGGTAACAGAAAAAATTGGAACCCAAAAGTTGTTGTCCAATTTGTCCTGAGTACGCTGATACCCAATATGTGGGAGAAAACTACTGTATGGGCACACGTCGGGGCTCGGAAGGGAAGTAGTGACGTTTTGGATTGCAGACTTTGATGGAATGGTCTGGGGGCGTCATGTCACATTTGGAGAGCCCCTGATGCACCTAAACAGTGGAAACCCCCCACATGTGACCCCATTTTGGCAAATAGACCCCACAAGGAACTTATCTAGATGTGTGGTGAGCACTTTGAACCCCGAAGTGCTTCACAGAAGTTTATAATGTACAGCCGTAAAAACAAAAAAATATTTTTTTTTGTACAAAAATGATATTTTCGCCCCCAGTTTTTTATTTTCCCAAGGGTAACAGAAGAAATAGGACAAATTGCACAATAACTCTTGGGTCCAGAGTACGCTGATACCCCATATGTGGGGATAAACTACTGTTTGGACGCATGACAGAGCTCAGAAGTGAAGGAGCACCGTTTGACTTTTTCAATGCAGAATTGGCTGGAATTGAGATCAGACGCCATGTCACATTTGGAGAGCCCCTGATGTGCCTAAACAGCGGAAACCCCCCAATTCTAACTCCAACCCTAACCCCAACACACCCCTAACCCTAGTCCCAACCCTAACCACAAACCTAACCCTATCACACCCCTAATCCCAACCCTAACCCTAACTTTAGCGCCAACCTTAACCCTAACTTTAGCCGCAACCCTAACCCTAAGGGGAAAATGGAAATAAATAGATTTTTTTATTTTATTACTTTTCCCTAACTAAGGGGGTGATAAAGGGGGGTTTGATTTACTATTTATAGCGGGTTTTCATGATTGGCAGCTGTCACGCTAAAAGACGCTTTTTATTGCAAAAATAGTTTTTTGCATCGCCACATTTTGAGAGCTATAATTTTTGCATATCTTGGCCCACAGAGTCATGTGAGGTCTTATTTTTTGCGGTACGAGTTGACGTTTTTATTGGTACCATTTTTGAGCACGTGACATTTTTTGATCGCTTTTTATTTCGATTTTTGGGAGGTTAGAATGAACAAAAATCAGCAATTCATGAATTTCTTTTGGGGAAGCGTTTTTATTGTTCCGCGTGTGGTAAAATTGATAAAGCAGTTTTATTCTTCGGGTAGTACGATTATGGCGAAACCTCATTTATATCATTTTTTTATGTTTTGGCGCTTTTATAGAATAAAAACAATTTTATATAAAAAAATAATTATTTTTGCATCGCTTTATTCTGCGAGCTATAACTTTATTTTTTCGCTGATGATGCTGTATGGCGGCTCGTTTTTTGCGGGACAAGATGACGTTTTCAGCGGTACCATGTTTATTTATATCGGTCTTTTTGATGGCGTGTTATTCCACTTTTTGTTCGGCGGTATGATGATAAAGCATTGATTTTTTGCTTTGTTTTTTTTTTTTTTTTAAGGGGTTCACTAAAGGGGTTAACTAGTGGGACAGTTTTATAGGGGGGGTCGTTACGGAAGCGGCGATACCAAATATGTGTACTTTTATTGTTTGGGGTTTTTTTATTTACAGGAAGACATGAATTTATTGGGGAATATTTTTATTTTTTTTTTTATTTATTTTGGATTTTTTTTAAAACATGTTTATTTTTATTTTTTAACTTTTTTTACTTTGTCCCAGGGTGGGACATCACTGTATTTTATCAGATCGCTGGTGTGACAGTGTGCACAGCACTCTGTCACACCAGCGATCGCTCAGGCAGTGCAGCAGGCTTCTCAGTGCCTGCTCTCAGCAGGCACTGAGGAAGCCGCCTCCCTCCAGGACCCCGGCGCCATCTTGATCCGGGTCCTGGGAGGGAGGAAGCCCTCAGAACAGCGCGATCACATCGCGCTGGTCTGAGGGTCTCAGGGGGGCGCGCAGGGAGCCCTCTCCCTGCGCGATGCTTCCCTGTGCCCCCAGTACACCGCGATCATGTTTGATCGCGGTGTGCAAGGGGTTAATGTGCCGGGAGCGGTCCGTGACCGCTCCTGACACACAGTCACGGGTGTCAGCTGTGATAATCAGCTGACACCCGGCGGCGATTAGCTGCGCTCCCTCCGGGAGCGCAGCTGATCGCCTATGACGTACTATCCCGTCCATGTTCAGATTGTCACGGGTTTTATGGACGGGATAGTACGTCTAATGTCAGAGAGGGGTTAACTTACAAGAAAAATGAAAACAGTCTCCCATTATATTCTATGGAGCAGTGTGTTGACAAAGATGAAACTAGTAAAAATCTTCCAAATGTCAGCACCTGGCTCTACTTCACCATGTCGATGCTATATACAGTCAACGTCATCCTCACAGCTGGCATCTCCCAGAGAAGAGAATCTCACCAGATTTGGAGCTCATGATATTGAAGTGGACGTAAAATATGCATTGCCGAAATACTAATGGAAATAATCCGATTTGCCAGTGACATATTTGAGAAACGGCTTACAAATTCATCTTTTGTCATTTTTTATATTTTTTTCCATAACCAATAGATCTTCTTTGAAATTTGAAGGTGTTGTATAGTTGTTTACATGCTCATCGCAGGACATAATGGTTTTTCGTCATGACGGTCCCTGAACCCAGCCCTCTTGTGATCTGCTTATTAGGGGACCTGAAAGCAAACGTCACATTCCAAAATGGTATAAACTACAAATTGAATAAGCATTACTTACAGAAACTGCCCACCCTGTGAGAAACCCATGCCATTGTAACCATTCTGAAGCCCGGGGTCCTTTGCAAGCTGCTCACAAACCATATCCAGTTGTTTATTCACATTCAGAAAGAAGCTGTTCTCTATGTCCTGGAGACAAATAAAAACAAGTGTAAAGTTTGGGGAAAAGGCTACATTGTTGTGCAGCAATCATGAAAACGGACAGCACTCACTTAAATGAAAGGTGCCATCATGTATTAGAAAACGGAAAAGTAACATAAGTAATGTTACAAAGCTAAAGTGGTTTTGTGAGAACAAGCGCTTTTAGGTGGAGACATATGAGACATGTATGAAGTTCCACACAAAATAGAATAGATGGTGTGCGAAGTGTCCACTTGGATAAGACCTGGGCAAAGTGCGGCCTGTGGGCCACATCCGGCCCCATGGCTGCCTCAGTCCGGGCTGCAGACTGAGACAGTCAAGGGGCTGGAAAATAGAGACCCAAGAGCCGCACCGTGCCCGCCCACTAGCTAACTCCATGGCTGACTTCATTGGTGGAGAAGGGGTCTCCGACTACTTCCTCCACCAATCAGTGTGTGAAACAGCTGACAGAATGACTTAATTTCATTGCATCAACTGTGTACTGTCGGAGAGTCAGCGCACAGGAGACAGGTACAGGAGCAGAGCGCCAGGGAACGGGACTGAGGTGACTATGTAGTGTTCTTTTTTTTCATGTGTATGGGATTTTTGGGAGGACATGGCGAGGCTATGGGGGTATCCTGCTGCACATGGGGAGGCTGTGCGGGGCTCCTGCTGCACATGGGGAGGCTGTGCGGGGCTCCTGCTGCACATGGGGAGGCTGTGCGGGGCTCCTGCTGCACATGGGGAGGCTGTGCGGGGCTCCTGCTGCACATGGGGAGGCTGTGGGGGGCTCCTGCTGCACATGGGGAGGCTGTGCGGGGCTCCTGCTGCACATGGGGAGGCTGTGCGGGCTCATGCTGCATATGGGGAGACTGTGCGGGGCTCATGCTGCATATGGGGAGAGTTCACTTTTTTTTTTTTTACAAGTGCGATCTACTCATACACTTGAAAGGAAACCTATCATTTAAAAAAAATGCTATTAACCTCAGCTATGGGGTTAAAGGGACTATGTTTTAACAGTCATTCTGTCAAACATTTATACACACTTTCCCATCTGCATGTTTTCTATCTATTTTCCTCCTTCCCTGGCCCTATGAAACCAGGGCTGTCAATCAAAGAAGAGAAGGGTGGAGATAGAGGGGGGAAATTAAATAGGTGGGAAGGTGTTTAGAAATGACTGACCCCGCTGTGTAGCACAGAGCGGTGGGACTTAGTTTGAACAGTCATTCTGTGCTGACAGAGGCTCTTTAACCTGCCGGCTAATAGTGTTCTAAAGCTCTGCGGCCGCCGCACTGAAAGCCCAGCTACAGGGAGGAAAGGAAATTTATTCTTCCCAGCAGCATCCGGCTTTCAGTCATAGAGGAGTAGCAGCCGTGCCTTAAGTCAACGCCCGGTACATAACGTGTGGCAGGCAGTTAGAACCTCACTTCGGCATTGACAGACAGCCAGAACGGCAGTGCATCAGTACAGGGTCAGGTGTCAAGTCAGTGCTTGCTGGGCATGGTTACATGCACCACTCACTGTGTATTGAGATTGAGTGACGACTGAAGCCGGAGGCTTCTGGGAGGAATAAAGTTCATGTCCTCCCGGTAGTCAGGCTCTCAGTGCGGTGGCCACATGGCTTCAGAACACTATTAATCTACAGATTGACCCCATATCTGCAGGTTAATTGCCTTTATTTTGTTTACTTTTTTAAAAAAGACAGGTTCCCTTTAGGCCACATGCACACATTGAGTAATTGATGAGTTTTTTACCTCAGTATCTGGAAGCCAAAACCAGGAGTGGAACAATCAGAGGAAAAGTATAATAGAACCAGTCACCATTTCTGTATTTATCACCTCTCCTGCGTTTGGGATTACAAATACTAAGGTAAAAAACTGACCAAATACGCAACGTGGGCACATGGCCTTAAAAGAGTATGTGTTCCCAGATCTCACAGTGCAGACTGCATACATTATTAAATCGTTCTACTGAGGCTGATACACCTACTGTGAAAATCCATGTCATATTGGCTTTATCTTCCTGATATTAGAAAGAACATTTTAAAAGTCCAGGTCTAGTTATTATTCAGCAGAAAAGCTTTCAGAAAGGATTATACAGCCATTCTAGAATGTAAGGTCAAAGCAAGTCTGCCAGCCTCATCAGGTCTAAAATCTATTTAATAATGAATGCAGTTTGTATTGTGAAATTTAGTGATTGAATTTTAAGGTGGTTCTTTTGAGGATATAGCAGGAAGTTTTTTTAGTCACTTTTTATACACTTGAGCTTCCAAATATTTTTGGGGAAAAAACACCATCACAAAATGGAAGGAAAGTGGTCATGACCAAGAGTTAGGTTGGTCCCCTACAAGTAAGCATAGAGGGTTATAGAGTACACTCACTTTTCAATGTAGTTCATCTGTTTATAGGGTTTGGAAAGTTCCAACTTAATTAATTGTTGGTCTCTTTACTATTTATTTTTTATGATTTCAAAAAGATGCTATCATGTAGACAAGTAGCACATATGAATGATGCACTGTGTGATAATGTGTGTCTAAGGCTCTGTTCACACTAGAGATGTAGGCTCTGTCTCTTCCTGAAAGGGTAGGAGTCTTCCAAAGCCCAATAGATTTCCAAATATTTACACCATGGCAGAAATTATGGCAACATCTATGCCAGCTAGTACCTTTTGGCATTTCATGTTGCTCTTGAACCTGGCAGGTTTCCTTTCAGTCTCAATTTATCCATGTATTTCCAGGAGGAATAACTACGTTCTAAGAAAAAACGCTCTGGCATGTTTATTCCATAAGGAATACAAGTATTTCCAGAAACCGACCTGTCAGGAGAGTGGATGGGACCTCTGTACACTAACTAGCATACGATTACTAACCGGACAGCAGAGGCCCTGCAGTGGTGTATATGATGCAGATTGCAGCCCACTGCGGAGTCATCCCTACTTACAGGCTACATTCCCCAACGTCAAATAAAAATAACATACCTCCCACACTGGCACTGTCCCAGCGATGGTGGCATTAGGTGTCAAGAGTGACATTCTTATGCCAAGTAAGCACTGCAGCCAGTCAGCGGGCACTAATGGGCTGTGCTATCACTTTCTTTGGATGTCTAAGAATCATCTAAGAAAAGTGTAAGCAAAGTTGTCCATCAGCGACTGCTGTTTGGCTGCAGCGCTCACATTATCACTAGAATGGTGCCGGTAGGGGAGGTGTCAGGTATCTTCATTTTACACTGGTGAATACATTGTATAAGGTATGTTCCCACGGTCAGTAAACCTGCTGCGTACAGCATAGTGTCCACAGACGCCCGCGGCAACGCACACGCGGTGCATCTCTCCAGACCGCAGCATGTCTATTTATCGTGCAGAGACACGAGTCTCCACAAGATAAATATCACAGTCCTATGATTTGGATGCGGTTATTTCCGCACGGTTCAATGAACACATGCGGAATCACCTGGATTCTAAAGCCGGCAGCGCTTCAAGGGGAAGCATACATGTGCTGCATCCACAGCGCTGCCAATACTGACCGTGGGAACGTGGCCTATGAGAAAGAGACGCGACAGGTGACCCAGGTACACGGCGCGTCCCACCACCACCCGCCATACATATAATGCAGGGCGCAGCACACAGGCCCCTGACCACTCCGCACAGCTCCTCTCACCTCAGCAATACTGCTTCCTATCTTCAGGACAGGACATATATTCCTGGGATCTCCTGCTCCACCATCTTCTTTATCCCGCCCATACTGAAGGGGTTACAGCAAGAGTCACCTGAAAACACACACTATGGTAAGGAAGCAGCAATGAGGAGGAACCCGCGCAGCAGAAGCCCGCACTCTCACCCATCCCGTGCCATATCACCAGCGGCAGCGGCTCCCCGCACACCACCGCAATCCCGAGCACAAAGACCGCCAGCCTGACCCGCGCCATGTCAACGGGAGCGCCTGACTAGCGACACTTCCTGTTGTGGTCATATGATACTGACACGTGACCTTCGTGGTTATGTGGGCGGGGCAAAGTAACTGACAGTGTCCATCAACATAACGGAGACAGACGGCTGGCACTGCCGGAGTGCAGCTATAGGAGAGACGGGGGCTGCCGGAGTGCAGCTATAGGAGAGACGGGGGCTGCCGGAGTGCAGCTATAGGAGAGTCGGGGGCTGCCGGAGTGCAGCTATAGGAGAGTCGGGGGCTGCCGGAGTGCAGCTATAGGAGAGACGGGGCTGCCGGAGTGCAGCTATAGGAGAGTCGGGGGCTGCCGGAGTGCAGCTATAGGGAGGCGGGGGCTGCCGGAGTGCAGCTATAGGAGAGACGGGGGCTGCCGGAGTGCAGCTATAGGAGAGTCGGGGGCTGCCGGAGTGCAGCTATAGGAGAGACGGGGGCTGCCGGAGTGCGGCTATAGGAGAGTCGGGGGCTGCCGGAGTGCGGCTATAGGGGAGGCGGGGGCTGCCGGAGTGTAGCTATAGGGGAGACGGGGCTGCCGGAGTGCAGCTATAGGAGAGTCGGGGGCTGCCGGAGTGCAGCTATAGGAGAGTCGGGGGCTGCCGGAGTGCAGCTATAGGGGAGACGGGGGCTGCCGGAGTGCAGCTATAGGAGAGACGGGGCTGCCGGAGTGCGGCTATAGGAGAGTCGGGGGCTGCCGGAGTGCAGCTATAGGAGAGTCGGGGGCTGCCGGAGTGCAGCTATAGGAGAGTCGGGGGCTGCCGGAGTGCAGCTATAGGGAGACGGGGCTGTCGGAGTGCAGCTATAGGGAGACGGGGCTGCCGGAGTGCAGCTATAGGAGACACGGGGGCTGCCGGAGTGCAGCTATAGGAGAGTCGGGGGCTGCCGGAGTGCAGCTATAGGAGAGTCGGGGGCTGCCGGAGTGCAGCTATAGGAGAGTCGGGGGCTGCCGGAGTGCAGCTATAGGGGAGACGGGGGCTGCCGGAGTGCAGCTATAGGAGACACGGGGGCTGCCGGAGTGCAGCTATAGGAGAGACGGGGGCTGCCGGAGTGCAGCTATAGGAGAGTCGGGGGCTGCCGGAGTGCAGCTATAGGAGAGTCGGGGGCTGCCGGAGTGCGGCTATAGGGGAGACGGGGGCTGCCGGAGTGCGGCTATAGGAGAGACGGGGGCTGCCGGAGTGCAGCTATAGGGAGACGGGGGCTGCCGGAGTGCGGCTATAGGGAGACGGGGCTGCCGGAGTGCAGCTATAGGAGAGTCGGGGGCTGCCGGAGTGCAGCTATAGGAGAGTCGGGGGCTGCCGGAGTGCAGCTATAGGGGAGACGGGGGCTGCCGGAGTGCAGCTATAGGGGAGACGGGGGCTGCCGGAGTGCAGCTATAGGGGAGACGGGGGCTGCCGGAGTGCAGCTATAGGAGAGTCGGGGGCTGCCGGAGTGCAGCTATAGGGGAGACGGGGCTGCCGGAGTGTAGCTATAGGGGAGACGGGGGCTGCCGGAGTGCAGCTATAGGAGAGTCGGGGCTGCCGGAGTGCAGCTATAGGGGAGACGGGGGCTGCCGGAGTGCGGCTATAGGAGAGTCGGGGGCTGCCGGAGTGCAGCTATAGGAGACACGGGGGCTGCCGGAGTGCAGCTATAGGAGAGACGGGGCTGCCGGAGTGCAGCTATAGGAGAGTCGGGGCTGCCGGAGTGCGGCTATAGGGGAGGCGGGGGCTGCCGGAGTGCGGCTATAGGAGAGTCGGGGGCTGCCGGAGTGCGGCTATAGGAGAGTCGGGGGCTGCCGGAGTGCGGCTATAGGAGAGTCGGGGGCTGCCGGAGTGCAGCTATAGGGGAGGCGGGGGCTGCCGGAGTGCAGCTATAGGAGAGTCGGGGGCTGCCGGAGTGCGGCTATAGGAGAGTCGGGGGCTGCCGGAGTGCGGCTATAGGAGAGTCGGGGGCTGCCGGAGTGCAGCTATAGGGGAGGCGGGGGCTGCCGGAGTGCAGCTATAGGAGAGACGGGGGCTGCCGGAGTGCGGCTATAGGGAGACGGGGGCTGCCGGAGTGCGGCTATAGGAGAGTCGGGGCTGCCGGAGTGCGGCTATAGGAGAGTCGGGGGCTGCCGGAGTGCAGCTATAGGGGAGGCGGGGGCTGCCGGAGTGCAGCCATAGGGGAGGCGGGAGCTGCCGGAGTGCAGCCATAGGGAGGCGGGGGCTGCCGGAGTGCAGCTATAGGGGAAGCGTGAGATGCCGGAGTGCAGCTATAGGGGAGACGGGGGCTGCCAGAGTGCAGCCATTGGGGAGGCGGGAGCTGCCGGAGTGCAGCTATAGGGGAGACGGGGGCTGCCAGAGTGCAGCCATAGGGGAGGCGGGAGCTGCCGGACTGCAACCATAGGGGAGACGGCGGCTGCCGGAGTGCAACCATAGGGGAGGCGGGAGCTGCCGGAGTGCAGCTATAGGGGGGCGGGAGCTGCCGGAGTGCAGCCATAACGAAGACGGGGGCTGCCGGAGTGCAAACATAGGGGAGACGGCGGCTGCCGGAGTGCAGCTATAGGGGCGGCTGGCGCTGACGGAGTGCAGCTATAGGGGAGACGGGAGCCCGGCTGCCGGTGTGCAGCTATAGGGGAGGCGGGAGCTGCCGGAGTGCAGCTATAGGGGCGGCTGGCGCTGCCGGATTGCAGCCATAGGGGAGGCGGGGCTGCCTGAGTGCAGCCATAGGGGAGGCGGGGGCTGCCGGAGTGCAGCCATAGGGGAGGCGGGGGCTGCCGGAGTGCAGCCATAGGGGAGGCGGGGCTGCCGGAGTGCAGCCATAGGGGAGGCGGGGGCTGCCGGAGTGCAGCTATAGGGGAGGCGGGAGCTGCCGGAGTGCAGCCTGTTATGATTTGGTAGCTGAGGAGAGCAGGAAAAAAAAGGCAATACACCAGAGAGGTTGGAATCTACTGGATTGCAGTACCCTGACTGACCACCACAACTAAAGGCAGCCGTGGAGCATACCTACGTTGGTCCTAGACGCCTCGTCACAGCCTGAGAAGCTAACTACACCTAAAGATAGAAAGAGGAAAACTATCTGCCCCGGAGCAGATCCCCAAAGAACATAGGAAGCCCCCAAAATTGCAGAAAATAGTATGAGCAAACGTTGGGGCCCAATCTTCCTAGAAAGAAAAGGATAGGAAGGACACTTACTGCAATCCAAAAAACCCTAAAAAAAATACCTACTCACTAATTGCAAAAACACCTGAGATCACACGACCTCTACCACCTAAATTAGTTCTCTGGTGTAACAAAACTAAGCAGCAGCCACTGAAAAAACTGGAAAAGGCAAATGAACAAATAACAGTGGCTCAGATAAACTGAGAGGAGCACAAGCCCCCGGAGGGGACCTGGCTGACCTCCACAGAAGTGCAGGACAAAATGCAAAAAGCAAGCACAAAAATAAAAGCAGAAAAAATCTTATCTGTTAGCAGAAGATGCAGGCAAGACACAGCAGGCTTCCAAGTGAACCAGGAACCAAAGTTGAGACAAGAACAATTGATCACTGGCAACCCTGATGGGAGGGAACCTCCCTTATATAAGACCAGTCTGTAACACCTGATTGCCAATCTTCATTGGATAGTTCAGTACTGTTTGTAACCACCAGAGGGAGCTTCTGCTCAGAATTCATTTCTAAAGGTACTGCCACACTAAACGTTCCCGCTAACGATCACGATAACGACGCATACTAATGCGATCGTTTTTGTGATCGTTTTAATGTCGCTAGTAGCTGCCAAAGTGGACGATCTCGTTAACGACGCATAAGCGGTTAGCGATCTCCTTAACGACTTTGGCGGTCATTGCGCTGTAAAAAACAGCGCACATCGTTCACAAAAGGTGCCAGACACAGCGATATAGCGCTCACCAGCGGGACGCCAACGATCAAAATACGGTCCAGAACTCTAGTGAACGATCAGCGAGATCACAGCAGGGGCCACGTCGTTGCTACATGCCACACACAATAACGTCACTAACGAGATCGCTAAATAGTGACGTTTTTTAGCGATCTCGTTAGCGTTCTTCTTTAGTGTGGCATACCCTTAACACATTCACAACAGTACCCCCCCCCTTGAGGAGGGGTCACCGAACCCTCATTTGGGCAACCAGGTCGGTCAGGATGAGCTCTGTGATACGCACGGATCAGTCTCCTAACATGGATGTCCGAAGCAAACACCCAAGAATTGTCCTCCTGAACATAACCTCTCCACTTAACCAAATACTGGATTTTCCGTCTAAAAAAATGAGAATCCAATATTTTCTCAACCACATACTCCAGATTGCCCTCAACCAAAACAGGGTCAGGAGGCGCAGCCATAGGAACCACTGGCTCGACAAACCTCTTCAATAAGGACTTGTGGGACACGTTATGGATCTTAAATGTCCCTGGACGAAGTAAACGAAAGGAAACAGGATTAAGAATCTCCATGATCTTATAAGGTCCAATGAACCTAGGCTTAAACTTAGGAGATGCAACTCTCATAGGGATATTTCTTGAGGACAACCAGACCAAGTCCCCCACTTCAAACCGAGGACCATCAGTCCTATGCCGGTTGGCAAACCCTGGGCCCTCTCCTGAGAGAGGGACAACCTCTCCACTACCTGGCCCCAAATTTGCTGCCTACGCTCCACAACAGAGTCAACACCTGGACAGACAGAAGCCTCCGTCTGTCCCGAGGAAAATCGAGGGTGAAACCCAAAATTGCAGAAAAATGGAGACATCAAAGTGGCAGAGCTAGCCCTATTATTAAGAGCAAACTCAGCCAAAGGCAAAAAAGAGACCCAGTCATCCTGATCAGCAGACACAAAGCATCTCAGATAAGTCTCCAATGTCTGGTTTGTTCTCTGTTTGTCCATTGGTCTGAGGATGAAAAGCCGAGGAGAAAGACAATTGAACACCAAGTTTAGAACAAAAAGTCCTCAAAAATCTGGAAACAAACTGGACTCCTCTGTCAGACACAATGTTCTCAGGAATGCCGTGTAACCGAACCACGTGCTGAAGGAACAAAGGCACCAATTCGTAGGAGGAAGGCAACTTAGGTAATGGCACAAGATGTATCATTTTGGAAAACCTATCACAAATCACCCAGATAACGGTCATTCTCTGAGAAACAGGGAGGTCGGAAATGAAATCCATAGAGATATGGGTCCATGGTCTCTTGGGCACAGGCAATGGCATCAACAAACCACTAGAGCAAGAGCAAGGCTTGGAGCGAGAGCAAGTCCCGCAGGACTGCACAAATTCCCTGACGTCACGAGACAAAGTAGGCCACCAAAAGGACCGACTAACCAAGTCTCTGGTACCAAAAATTCCGGGATGACCGGCCAACGCGGAACAATGAATCTCAGACATCACACTCTTTTTCCACCGGTCTGGGACAAACAATTTCCCAATAGGGCAGCGCTCGGGTTTATCCTCCTGACACCCTTCCAGAGCCAGTCTCAAATTGGGCGAGATGGCGGAAAGAACTACACCCTCTTTCAAAATAACAGCAGGATCAGATAACTCAGGAGAGTCAGCAAGGAAACTCCTCGAGAGGGCATCCGCTTTAACATTCTTAGTGCCAGGAAGAAAGGAAACCACAAAATTAAAACGTGTGAAAAACAAGGCCCACCTGGCCTGTCTAAGATTAAGTCGCTTGGCTGATTCCAGATAAACCAGATTCTTATGGTCAGTGAGGACCACCACCTGATGTTTGGCTCCCTCCAGCCAATGTCTCCACTCTTCAAAAGCCCACTTCATGGCCAATAACTCCCGATTACCCACGTCATATTTACGTTCAGTTGGAGAAAATTTTAGAGAGAAAAAGGCACAAGGGTTACTTTTAGAGGTCTCTGGATCTCTTTGGGACAAAACGGCACCTGCCCCAATTTCAGAGGCATCAACCTCCACCTGAAATGGCAGAGAAACATCAGGCTGCCGTAGAACAGGAGCAGAAGTGAATCTCTGCTTAAGTTCCTGAAACGCAGAGACTGCCTCAGGAGGCCAATTTACCACATCAGAACCCTTCTTGGTCAAATCAGTCAATGGTTTAACAATAACAGAGAAATTACCAATAAATTTATGATAAAAATTGGCAAAACCCAAGAATCTCTGAAGAGCCTTTAATGAAGTAGGTTGGACCCAATCACAGATGGCCTGAACCTTGACCGGGTCCATTTCAATAACAGATGGGGACAAAATGAATCCCAGAAATGAGATCCTCTGTACGCCAAAAAGACACTTTGATCCCTTCACATACAGAGCATTCTCTCTCAAAATCTGGAACACAGTCCGAACATGTTTCACATGAGAGTCTTAGTCATTGGGAAAAAATCAAGATATCATCCAAATAAACAATCAGAAATTTATCCACAAAATCCCTGAAAATGTCATTCATGAAGGACTGGAAGACGGAAGGAGCATTAGTGAGCCCAAAGGGCATCACTAGGTACTCAAAATGCCCCTCTGGGGTATTAAATGCCGTCTTCCATTCATCCCCGTGCTTAATGCGAATAAGGTTATACGCCCCCCTGAGGTCAAGCTTGGTAAACCAAGTAGCACTTTTCACCCTGGAAAACAGGTCAGAAATCAAGGGTAACAGATATTGATATTTCACAGTGATATTGTTCAAGAGACGATAATCAATACACGGTCTTAATGAACCATCCTTTTTGGCCACAAAGAAAAAACCGGCACCCAAGGGTGAAGAGGATGGTCTGATATGACCCTTCTCCAATGACTCCTTGATATAAGACCGCATAGCGTCATGTTCAGGTACAGACAAGTTAAAAAGGCGACCTTTAGGGAATTTACTACCAGCACTAATTCAATAGCGCAGTCATAGCTCCTATGGGGGGGGCAAGGATGCAGATTTACTTTCGCTAAACACATCAGAAAAATCAGTCAAAAAGTCAGGAACATCCTGAGCCTGGGGAGAGGCAGAAAAAACAGGAGTGTTGGCATTAACACATTGGCAGCCCCAACTGGTTACAGACACAGATTTCCAATCCAAAACAGGATTATGAGACTGTAACCAAGGGAAACCCAGTACAACAATGTCATGCAGATTATACAGCACCAAAAATTTGCAACTCTCCTGATGATCAGGTTCAACCCTCATTATCACCTGAGTAGAGAACTGGGGTTTATTCTCAGCCAAAGGGGTAGAATCAATCCCCAGTAGGGGAATAGACTTCCGTAGGGGTATCAAGGGAAACCCACAACGTTTAGCAAAATCAAAATCCATCAGGTTAATAGCTGCTCCCGAATCAACAAAAGCCTGAGCAGAAAATGTGGACAGGGAGCAAATCAGGGTAACAGTCAACAGAAATTTAGTCTGAACACTACCCAATACAACTGAGCGTGCAAAACGTCTTCCCCGCTTAGGGCAGACTGAAATAGCATGAGAGGCGTCACCACAGTAGAAACATAACCCATTGCGTTTCCGAAACTCATGACGCTGTGCCCCAGAAGCCACTCTATCACACTGCATGGGTTCAGAAGCTGGTTCACAAGGCAACACTTCCACGCATACCTCTACGCTCACGCAAACGTCTGTCAATTTGAATCGCTAATGACATCGAATCATTGAGACCAGAGGGAGCAGGGAAACCCACCATAATATCTTTAACGTTCTCTGACAGACCCTTCCGAAAAAGGGCTGCCAAAGCATCATCATTCCCTTCGGAATCTCTGACAGTATAACTCAGCGTCCTCAAGCCCCTGATTTAATGCCAACAAGGCTTTTTCAGCTTGATCAGTGACATTAGGTTCATCGTACAATAACCCCAGAGCCAGAAAAAATGCATCAACATTACTCAAAACAGGATCCCCAGGTGTCAGGGAAAAAGCCCAATCCTGAGGATCGCCGCGCAGGAGAGAGATGACAACTTGAACCTGCTGTGCTGCGTTCACTGAGGACTTAGGTTTTAAGGCAAAAAACAACTTACAGTTATTTTTGAAATTCAGAAATTTAGCTCGATCCCCTAAAAACAAATCTGGCATGGGGATCCTAGGTTCCACAACCGGCAACCCTGCAAGATAGGTAGCAATACTCCGAACTTCAGTGGCAAGCTGATCCACATGGCCAGACAACTGTGCAAACTCCATTGAGAGAAAAAAAAAAAAATAATCCTCAGCACCCAGAGAAAAAGGGAAAGAAAAAAAAAAATATCTCTGACAACTTTTTTTTTTTTTTTTACACTATCTTTGCCTTCTGTGAGTACCATATAATTTTCAGTAAGGCCGGTGATACTGTTATGATTTGGTAGCTGAGGAGAGCAGGAAAAAAAAGGCAATACACCAGAGAGGTTGGAATCTACTGGATTGCAGTACCCTGACTGACCACCACAACTAAAGGCAGCCGTGGAGCGTACCTACGTTGGTCCTAGACGCCTCGTCACAGCCTGAGAAGCTAACTACACCTAAAGATAGAAAGAGGAAAACTATCTGCCCCGGAGCAGATCCCCAAAGAACATAGGAAGCCCCCAAAATTGCAGAAAATAGTATGAGCAAACGTTGGGGCCCAATCTTCCTAGAAAGAAAAGGATAGGAAGGACACTTACTGCAATCTAAAAAACCCTAAAAAAATACTCACTAATTGCAAAAACACCTGAGATCACACGACCTCTACCACCTAAATTAGTTCTCTGGTGTAACAAAACTAAGCAGCAGCCACTGAAAAAACTGGAAAAGGCAAATGAACAAATAACAGTGGCTCAGATAAACTGAGAGGAGCACAAGCCCCCGGAGGGGACCTGGCTGACCTCCACAGAAGTGCAGGACAAAATGCAAAAAGCAAGCACAAAAATAAAAGCAGAAAAAATCTTATCTGTTAGCAGAAGATGCAGGCAAGACACAACAGGCTTCCAAGTGAACCAGGAACCAAAGTTGAGACAAGAACAATTGATCACCGGCAACCCTGATGGGAGGGAACCTCCCTTATATAAGACCAGTCTGTAACACCTGATTGCCAATCTTCATTGAATAGTTCAGTACTGTTTGTAACCACCAGAGGGAGCTTCTGCTCAGAATTCATTTCTAACACATTCACAACAGCAGCCATAGGGGAGACGGCAGCTGCCGGAGTGCAGCTATAGGGGAGGCGGGAGCTGCCGGAGTGCAGCCATAGGGGAGACGGCGGCTGCCGGAGTGCAGCTATAGGGGAGGCGGAGCTGCCGGAGTGCAGCTATAGGGGAGGCGGGAGCTGCCGGAGTACAGCCATAACGGAGACGGGCGGCTGCAGGAATCATAGAATGGTAGAGTTGGAAGGGACCTCCTGGGTCATCTGGTCCAACCCCCTGCTCAAAGCAGGATTCTCTAAATCATCCCAGACAGATGTCTGTCCAGCCTCTGTTTGAAGACTTCCATTGAAGGAGAACTCACCACCTCTCGTGGCAGCCTGTTCCACTCATTGATTACCCTAACTGTCAAAAAGTTTTTTCTAATATCTAATCTGTGTCTCCTCCCATTCAGTTTCATCCCATTGCTTCTAGTCTTTCCTTGTGCAAATGAGAATAAAGATGATCCTTCTACAATGTGACAGCCCTTGAGGTATTTGTAGACAGCTATTAAGTCTCCTCTCAGTCTTCTTTTTTGCAAGCTAAACATTCCCAAATCCTGTAACCGTTCCTCATAGGACATGGTTTGCACACCGGTCACCATTCTGGTGGCTCTTCTCTGAACTTACTCCAGTTTGTTGATGTCTTTTTTAAAATGTGGTGTGTTATGATTTGGTAGCTGAGGAGAGCAGGCAAAAACGGCAATACACCAGAGAGTTTGGAATCTACTGGATTGCAGTACCCTGACTAACCACCACAACTAAAGGCAGCCGTGGAGCGTTCCTACGTTGGTCCTAGACGCCTCGTCACAGCCTGAGAGGTTAACTACACCTAAAGATAGAAAGAGGAAAGCTATCTGCCCCGGAGCAGATCCCCAAAGAACATAGGAAGCCCCCAAACATGTAATGGCAGTTAGACAAGAGGAAATACAGACACAGACAGAAAATAGTATGAGCAAATGTTGGGGCCCAATCTACCTAGACAGAAAAGGATAGGAAGGACACTTACTGCAATCTAAAAAAACCCTAAAAAAATACTAATTGCAAAAACACCTGAGATCACACGACCTCTACCACCTAAATTAGTTCTCTGGTGTAACAAAACTAAGCAGCAGCCACTGAAAAAACTGGAAAAGGCAAATGAACAAATAACAGTGGCTCAGATAAACTGAGAGGAGCACAAGCCCCCGGAGGGGACCTGGCTGACCTCCACAGAAGTGCAGGACAAAATGCAAAAAGCAAGCACAAAAATAAAAGCAGAAAAAAATCTTATCTGTTAGCAGAAGATGCAGGCAAGACACAACAGGCTTCCAAGTGAACCAGGAACCAAAGTTGAGACAAGAACAATTGATCACCGGCAACCCTCATGGGAGGGAACCTCCCTTATATAAGACCAGTCTGTAACACCTGATTGCCAATCTTCACAATCTTCATTGGATAGTTCAGTACTGTTTGTAACCACCAGAGGGAGCTTCTGCTCAGAATTCATTTCTAACACATTCACAACAGCAGCCATAGGGGAGACGGCAGCTGCCGGAGTGCAGCTATAGGGGAGGCGGGAGCTGCCGGAGTGCAGCCATAGGGGAGACGGCGGCTGCCGGAGTGCAGCTATAGGGAGGCAGAGCTGCCGGAGTGCAGCTATAGGGGAGGCGGGAGCTGCCGGAGTGCAGCTATAGGGGAGGCGGGAGCTGCCGGAGTACAGCCATAACGGAGACGGGCGGCTGCAGGAATCATAGAATGGTAGAGTTGGAAGGGACCTCCTGGGTCATCTGGTCCAACCCCCTGCTCAAAGCAGGAACTCTAAATCATCCCAGACAGATGTCTGTCCAGCCTCTGTTTGAAGACTTCCATTGAAGGAGAACTCACCACCTCTCGTGGCAGCCTGTTCCACTCATTGATTACCCTAACTGTCAAAAAGTTTTTTCTAATATCTAATCTGTGTCTCCTCCCATTCAGTTTCATCCCATTGCTTCTAGTCTTTCCTTGTGCAAATGAGAATAAAGATGATCCTTCTACAATGTGACAGCCCTTGAGGTATTTGTAGACAGCTATTAAGTCTCCTCTCAGTCTTCTTTTTTGCAAGCTAAACATTCCCAAATCCTGTAACCGTTCCTCATAGGACATGGTTTGCACACCGGTCACCATTCTGGTGGCTCTTCTCTGAACTTACTCCAGTTTGTTGATGTCTTTTTTAAAATGTGGTGTGTTATGATTTGGTAGCTGAGGAGAGCAGGCAAAAACGGCAATACACCAGAGAGGTTGGAATCTACTGGATTGCAGTACCCTGACTAACCACCACAACTAAAGGCAGCCGTGGAGCGTTCCTACGTTGGTCCTAGACGCCTCGTCACAGCCTGAGAGGTTAACTACACCTAAAGATAGAAAGAGGAAAGCTATCTGCCCCGGAGCAGATCCCACAAAGAACATAGGAAGCCCCCAAACATGTAATGGCAGTTAGACAAGAGGAAATACAGACACAGACAGAAAATAGTATGAGCAAATGTTGGGGCCCAATCTACCTAGACAGAAAAGGATAGGAAGGACACTTACTGCAATACAAAAAACCCTAAAAAATACCAACTCTACTAATTGCAAAAACACCTGAGATCACACGACCTCTACCACCTAAATTAGTTCTCTGGTGTAACAAAACTAAGCCGCAGCCACTGAAACAACAGGAAAAGGCAAATGAACAAATAACAGTGGCTCCAGAAGAACTGAGAGGAGCCAAAGCCCCCCGGGGGGGGGGGGGAGACCTGGCTAACCTCACAGAAATGCAGAGAAATATGCAAATGGTAAGCACAAAAACAGAAAATATCTTATCTGAGAGCAGGAGAAGCGGCAAGACTCAGCAAGCTTCCAAGTGAACCAGGCACCACAGTTGAGACAAGAACAATTGATCACCGGCAACCATGATGGGAGGGAACCTCCCTTATATAAGACCAGTCTGTAACTCCTGATTGCCAATCCTCATTGAATGGTTCAGTACTGTTTGTAACCACCAGAGGGAGCTTCTGCTCAGAATTCATTTCTAACACATTCACAACAGTGGTGCCCAAAACTGGACACAGTATTCCAGATGAGGTCTGACCAAAGAGGAGTAGAGGGCAATAATGACTTCACGTTATCTAGACTGTATGCTTCTGTTAATACATCCCAGAATTGTATTTGCCTTTTTTGCTGCTGCATCACACTGTTCACTCATGTTCAGTCTGTGATTTATTAGTATACCCAAGTCTTTTTCACATGTGCTATTACTTAGCCTTATTCCTCCCATTCTGTATACGCTTTTTTCATTTTTATTTCCCAGATGTAGTACTTTGCATTTTTCCCTGTGAAAAGCCATTCTGTTAGTTGCTGCCCACTGCTCCAGTTTATATCTTTTTGAATCCTCTCTCTCTTCTCTAGTATTAGCTACCCCTCCTAGCTTTGTGTCATCAGCAAATTTGATCAGTTTACCCTCAATTCCTTAATCTAAATCATTGATAAAGATGTTGAACAATACAGGGTCCAAGACAGAGCCCTGTGGTACCCCACTTGAGACATTCTTCCAACTCGATGTGCAGCTATTTACTACCACTCTTTGGGTCCTATCACTAAGCCAGTTATGAATCCACCTAACAGTTGCCTTGTCCATTCCATACTTAGTCATTTTTTCAATAAGGATTTTGTGAGATACTTTGTCAAATGCTTTGCTGAAGTCAAGATATAATATATCTACAGCATTTCCCTGATCCACCCAGTCAGTGATTCTGTCATAGAAGGAAATTAAATTAGTCTGACATGACTTATTAGTTACAAACCCATGCTGACTCTGGTTAATCACTTCATTCTTGTCCAGGTACTTACATACATGTTCTTTAATAATTTGTTCAAAGATCTTTCCTGGTATAGAAGTCAGACTCACTGGCCTATAGTTCCCTGGGTCCACCTTCTTCCACTTTTTGAAGACCGGAACAACATTTGCTCTTCTCCAGTCTTCTGGGACTTCTGTTCTCCAAGAATTTTCAAAGATTATGGAGAGTGGTTCAAAAATTTCTTCTGCTATCTCCTTCAGTACTCTGGGGTGTAATTCATCTGGACCTGGAG
The DNA here is from genome assembly GCA_033576555.1 of Oophaga sylvatica. Lineage (NCBI taxonomy): Eukaryota > Metazoa > Chordata > Amphibia > Anura > Dendrobatidae > Oophaga > Oophaga sylvatica. Next base: position 335,025,906 of record JARQOD010000002.1, on the reverse strand, counting down.
ACTTGAATTCATTTATGTTAGCTAAGTGTTTCCTCACTATTTTTCTGTTTATAGATATCCTGGATTCTTCTTTTCCTTTAATAGGACAGTGAAGATCAGTTGATGTTACATTTCCTTTCTGAGAGAAAACAGATGCAAAATAGGAATTTAAAAGTTCGGCCTTTTCAACATCCTGTCTTACCATTTCATAATTTTCATCCTGTAAAAATCCTATAGCATCTTTGACTTTTCTTTTACTTTTGACATATCCCCAAAATCCTTTTTTATTTATTTTGACATCTCTTGAAAGCCTTAATTCATTGTCAGCTTTAGCTAATCTGATTCTTGCCCGGCAGGTTCTACAGACATCATTATATTCTTCTTTAGATATGCCTCCCTCTTTCCATTTGATATACATTTCTTTCTTCCTTTTTAGCATGTGTTTAAGTTCTGTGTTGATCCATCCTGGTTTCGTTAAATGCTTCCTATTCTTCCCTCTTTTCGGAATTGTTAATGATTGTGCTTTGAGAATCTAATTTTTCAAGATTTCCCATCCTTCCTGGACATTTTTGTCCTTAAGGATATCCAGCCATTGGATCCCTCCGATTCTCTTTCTGAGTCCCTTAAAATCTGCCTTTCTGAAATCTAGCATTGAAGTCTGAGTCTTCACAGGTCTTCCTCCTCTAGTTATCCAAAATTCTAAAATAGCATGGTCACTACCTCCTAGAGTCACAGCCACTCTTACCTCCTCCACCATTTCCTCCCTGTTTATGAGGATTAGATCCAAGGCAGCAGATCCTCTTGTTTTCTCCCCTACCTTTTGGAAGATAAAGTTGTCAGCAAGAGAGGATAAGAATTTCCTGGACCTGTTAGTTTTGCCTGAGAGAGATTCCCAACAAATGTCTGGATAGTTGAAATCTCCCATGACCACTATGTCATATTTTTTGGAGAACTTGGCCATTTGATGCATAAAGAGTTCATCCATATCTTCAGCTTGCATAGGTGGCCTGTAGTAAATGCCTACAATGGTGTCCTTTCCATTGTTCTGTCCTTGTATTCTGACCCAAACAGTTTCCACAGAACTCCCAGTCTCTGAAGCGTCAATCTCTGTGCAGATATACGCTTTTCTAACATACAATGCGACACCTCCTCCTCGTTTATCAAGTCTGTTTCTTGCAAATAAGTTGTATCCTTCTAGCCTTGTATTCCAATCATGTGTATTGTCCCACCAAGTTTCAGTGATTCCAATGACATCATACTTCTTCTCCTGCGTTAGTAGTTCCAATTCTCCTTGTTTGTTGCCCATGCTTTGTGCATTTGTATAGAAACATTTTAGTTTGTGATTGGTTTCTCTTCCTCCAATATTTTTATTACCGTATATACTCGTGTATAAGCCGAGATTTTCAGCACCTTTTTTTGTGCTGAAAATGCCCCCTAGGCTTATACACGAGTCATAGGGCAGAAACCAGCGGGGGAGGGGACGCGGCGGCAGGAGCCGGTGGCTGGGACATCATACTCACCCTCCCCGTGCCATCGCTGAACGTCCCTGCAATCCTGCGTTCTCCCCGGCTTCCTGCAGCTCTCCAGCGCTGAGCGGTGACGTAATACCCGCTCATTAAGGTCATGTAATATGGACGCGACGCCACTCCCATGGGCGTGGCCTCCATATTCATGGCCTTAATGAGCGGTATTACGTCACCGCTCAGCGCTGGAGAGCTGCAGGAAGCCGGGGAGAACGCAGGATTGCCGGCCGGGACGTTCAGCGATGGCACAGGGAGGGTGAGTATGATGGAGGAGGATGGGGGGAGCATGGAGGAGGACAAGGAGCACGGAGCAGGACGGGGGGAGGACGGAGAGCACGGAGCAGAGCGGGGGGAGGACGGAGAGCACGGAGCAGGACGGGGGGAGGACAGAGCACGGAGCAGAACGGAGGGAGGACGGAGAGCACGGAGCAGGACGGGGGTGGGCACAGAGGAGAATGGGGGAGCACAGAGCAGGACGGGGAGGATGGAAAGCACGGAGCAGGACAGGATAATGGAGCAGGAGGAGGGGAGCACAGAGGAGAATGGGGGCGCACAGAGCTGGATGGGGAGCACAGAGCAGGACGGCAACTTATACACCCGGCTTATACGCGAGTCAATAAGTTTTCCAAGTTTTTTTGTGGCAAAATTAGGGGGGTCGGCTTATACACGGGTCGGCTTATACATGAGTATATACGGTATGTAGATTTTTTTGTCTTTGTTCTTCCCCTTCACTTCTAATAGCAGAATTATCAATAGCATTTGTCAGGTGTATGGATTTTTCTGGCCTTTTGCTTCCCTTCCCACATTGTTCTAGTTTAAAGCTCTCCTGATGAGTGTAGCAAGGCGACTTCCAAATACATGTTTTCCAGTCTTCGTAAGGTGCACCCCATCTCTAGCAAGTACAGTCATGGCCAAAAGTTTTGAGAATGACACAAATATTATATTTTCACAAGATCTGCTGCCCTCTGGTTTTTATGTGTGTTTGACAGATGTTTTTATCACAGACAGAAATATAATAATTGCAAACATATGAGAAACAAAAGCTTATATTGACAGTTAGAATGAGTTAATGCAGCAAGTCAATATTTGCAGTGTTGACCCTTCTTCTTCAGGACCTCTGCAATTCTCCCTGGCATGCTCTCAATCAACTTCTGGACCAAATCCTGACTGATAGCAGTCCATTCTTGCACAATCAATGCTTTCATTTTGTCAGAATTTTTAGGTTTTTGTTTGTCCACCCGTCTCTTAATGATTGACCACAAGTTCTCAATGGGATTAAGATCTGGGGAGTTTCCAGGCCATGGACCCAAAATCTCTATGTTTTGTTCCCTGAGCCATTTAGTTATCACCTTTGCTTTATGGCAAGGTGCTCCATCATGCTGGAAAAGGCATTGTTGATCGCCAAACTGCTCTTGGAGGGTTGGGAGAAGTTGCTCTTGGAGGACATTCTGGTACCATTCTTTATTCATGGCTGTGTTTTTAGGCAAGACTGTGAGAGAGCCGATTCCCTTGGCTGAGAAGCAACCCCACACATGAATGGTTTCAGGATGCTTAACAGTTGGCATGAGACAAGACTGGTGGTAGCGCTCACCTTGTCTTCTCCGAATGAGGCATTTTCCTGATGTCCCAAACAATCGAAAAGGGGATTCATCAGAGAAAATAACTTTACCCCAGTCCTCAGCAGTCCACTGCCTGTACCTTTTGCAGAATATCAGTCTGTCCATGATGTTTTTTCTGGAGAGAAGTGGCTTCTTTGCTGCCCTCCTTGAGACCAGGCCTTGCTCCAAGAGTCTCCGCCTCACAGTGCGTGCAGATGCACTCACACCTACCTGCTGCCATTCCTGAGCAAACTCTGCACTGCTGGTAGCCCGATCCCGCAGCTGAAACACTTTTAAGAGACGGTCCTGGCACTTGCTGGTCTTTCTTGGGCGCCCTGAAGCCTTTTTGGCAACAATGGAACCTCTCTCCTTGAAGTTCTTGATGATGTGATAGATTGTTGACTGTGGTGCAATCTTTCTAGCTGCGATACTCTTCCCTGTTAGGCCATTTTTGTGCATTGCAATGATGACTGCACGTGTTTCTTTAGAGATAACCATGGTTAACAGAAGAGAAACAATGATGCCAAGCACCAGCCTCCTTTTAAAGTGTCCAGTGGTGTCATTCTTACTTAATCATGACAGATTGATCTCCAGCCATGTCCTCATCAACACCCACACCTGTGTTAATGGAGCAATCACTGAAAAGAGGTTAGCTGGTCCTTTTAAGGCAGGGCTGCAATGATGTTGAAATGTGTTTTGGGGGATAAAGTTCATTTTCTAGCCAAATATTGACTTTGCAAGTAATTGCTGTTAAGCTGATCACTCTTTATAAAATTCTGGAGTATATGCAAATTGCCATTAGAAAAAGTGAAGCAGTAGACTTTGTAAAAATTAATATTTGTGTCATTCTCAAAACTTTTGGCCATGACTGTAGTCCATCGTATAGGTAATTCACTCCGTGATCCAGAAATCCAAATCCTTGCTGATGACACCATCGACATAGCCAGTTGTTCACCTGCAGAATCTTATTCCACCTCCTTGTTCCATGGACATCCACTGGGAGGATGGAAGAGAAGACCACCTGCGCTCCCAGTTCTTTCACTTTCTTACCTAAGCTTTCAAAGTCACTGCAGATGGTTTCCAGGTCCTTTCTTGCGGTGTCATTTGTCCCCACATGTATTAGCAGGAATGGGTGGTCATCTGTAGGTCTGAAGAGTCCTGATATCCTGTCAGACTCATCTTTAATTTTCGCACCTGGAAGACAGCACATTTCTCTTGAGGTTATATCCGGTCTGCAGATAGCAGCCTCTGTTCCTCTCAACAGGGAATCCCCCATGACAACAACTCTCCGTTTCTTCTTCACAACAGTTTTCTTTCTCCATTCGGGAGGACTCTGAGGGCGTACAAGGTTATTGTTTGTGGCCAAAGTCTTATCTTGATGTATTTCTTCATCAATCTCCTGTGTGAGAGCCTGGTACTGGTTCCTGAGCAGTATGGGTGCTGACTGCCTCCTGATCCTCCTGCTTCTCTGGGTCACATGCTTCCATTCCTCTGTTTCTTCAGGTGCACTTTGAATTTCTTCTCTTTCTGTACCATGAAGAGATAATTCTGCTCTGTCTAAGAACTCTTCATCTTTCTTAATGGTTTTCAATGTAGATAACCTCTCTTCTAGATTTTGCAACTTTTCCTCCAACATGGACACAAGCTTGCATTTCTGGCATGTGAAATTTGGCTTTTCCACTGGTAAATCTGTGAACATGTAGCAAGAAATGCAGCTCACCAAATGGCTCCTGGCCTCTTCCATGCTCTTATTTTTAAAGAGATATCAAAGCGGCGAAAAAAGTACCGCGCGGCTTACCGATGTCCTCCTTTCAGCTGCAACAGCCAAAACCCAGTGTTCTTGGAGCTCGCGGAGACCCTTCACTTATCCCAGAATGAACTGGGAATATGCAAATGATCTCCTCAGGACTCCTCCCCTGGTTTGCCAGAGTGCAGCCATAACGGAGACGGGCGGCTGCAGGAGTACAGCCATAACGGAGACGGGCGGCTGCCGGAGTGCAGCTATAGGGGAGACGGGCGGCTGCAGGAGTACAGCCATAACGGAG
>JARQOD010000002.1:334998894-335020661 GCA_033576555.1 Oophaga sylvatica | reverse complement strand
TTTAAGCTCACCTTGCTTAGAGTTTAATATCCCAGATCATTTATGTTCCTTCTGTGTTTGAGTGTGTATGCAAGTCTGTGTTTTCTACAGTCTGTCTTATATGTCTAATCTGTGTATTTAGCAGAGATCAGCCCATATCCCTTTGGTGGTAATCAGAATCCTTCTTAGGACTGATTACAGGGTTCAGGGACTGATAGGAGACAGGGTTAGGCTGGAGACTTGGACCTCTGAACCATTATCAGTACCTCCAAGGTGAGGGATTAGTTAGGACCCCAGTTTAGGGTCAGGTTAGACCCCCGGTCCTCCTCTTTCCTGTGACAGTGTATCAAGTCCTCAAGATTAACCCTGAGTTCAACGGATATCGTGTCAGGTAAATCTATTCTATATTTACATGCTGATGTTGCTAATCTATATGTTGTATAGAGTGTTGTTCTTTTAAGAATAGTTTACTGACATCGTACACATATCATAAGACCGCATGACATGTATAGAGTGTTGTTCCTGTATTAATAGTTTACTGACATTGTATACATATCATTAGACAGCGTGACATTTTCACTGGCCTTAAAAATTATCTCCAGTTACCATGGATCCAGTAGCCCAGCTGGCTCTGCAGTTGCAGGGATTATCCATGGAGCTGACGGACATTAAGTCCAAAGTTTTGTCTCCCCTGGAGCAAACCAGAGTTGAACCTAAGGTTGCTCTCCCGGACAGGTTCACTGGTGGGCGAGACAAATTTTTCACCTTCCGGGAGGCATGTAAATTGTATTTTCGGCTTCGGCCTCGATCATCAGGGAGTGAGGAGCAGAGAGTGGGAATTGTTATCTCACTTCTGCAAGGGGACCCTCAATTCTGGGCATTTTCCCTTCCTCCGGGATCCCCAGCTCTACTGTCTGTAGATCAATTTTTTACTGCCCTGGGATTGGTATATGATGACCCAGATCGGGTCTCTCTTGCTGAGACAAAATTACGTAAGATACAGCAGGGAGATCGTCCGGCAGAGGAATTTGCTTCTGAGTTTCGTAGATGGGCCACAGATACTCAGTGGAATGACCCAGCTCTTAGGAGCCAGTTTTGTCATGGGCTTTCTGATAAATTAAAAGACGTTTTGGCTCAGTATGAGTCTCCTCCTTCTTTGGAGGCTGCTATGGCCTTAGCTATCCGTACTGATAGACGGCTTCGGGAGAGGGGTGAGGTAACCCCACTCCCTGTTGTTTCTCCACCTACCACTAAAGTCCCTTATGTTGAGGTTCCCCTTGTCTGTTCGGATGAGCCTATGCAGTTGGGAGGGACATCATTTCGTAGGAGGGGATTGGCGGTACGCCGCAGGACTAGAAGATGTTTTTTCTGCGGGAAAGAGGGACATTTTGTTGGAGAATGTCCATCCGTGCCTTGTTGAGCCAAAAGTCGCCGGAAAACTGTTAATCCCAGGTTGTGTGGTGGACGACAACCTGGGAGTATGTATTTCATCCGCCAGTTCTTCTCAGTTCCTTGTACCAGTGGAGGTGGTAGTTGGTACGAGAGTGGAGAGATTGTCTGTTCTTCTTGATAGTGGTTCCGGGGCTAATCTGGTTGACGCTCAGTTTGCTCAGGCTCAAGGTATGCATCTGAGTGTATTGGTCAAACCGATCCCTATATTCTCCATTGACGCCAGGCCTCTCGGCCAAGGTAGCTTTGTTCATGAGGTTCATAACATTGACCTTCGGGTAGGGGCAATACATAGGGAACAATTATCTTGTTATGTGTTGGAGGGTCTACCTACTCCCATTGTGTTGGGACTTCCTTGGTTGGTTAAACATAACCCTGTGATTAATTGGCAGTCCAGAGAAATAAGCCAATGGGGTGAGTTTTGCAAAAGCAACTGCATGAACACAGTCATCAGTGCGGTCGTGCCTAGTACATTGTCTCCTTTTTTGGAGGATTTTGGGGATGTTTTCTCTGAGGAGGGGTGTCAGGAGTTGCCTCCTCATCGCGTGTATGACTGCTCTATTAATCTCCTTCCTGATGCTAAGTTGCCTAAAGCTAGGTTGTATAATCTTTCTGGTCCTGAGAGGCAGGCTATGAAAGATTATATTTCTGAAAGTCTGGCCAAAGGGCATATTAGACCTTCATCTTCCCCAGTAGCCGCGGGGTTCTTCTTTGTGAAGAAGAAAGATGGAGGCCTACGCCCTTGCTTGGATTTCCGCGAACTTAATCGGATTACTGTTCGAGATCCGTATCCACTCCCTCTTATTCCTGATCTCTTCAATCAAATTGTTGGCGCCAAATGGTTTTCTAAATTGGATCTCAGGGGGGCGTATAATCTGATTAAGATAAAAAGAGGGGGATGAGTGGAAAACGGCGTTTAACACGCCGGAGGGACATTATGAGAACCTAGTCATGCCTTTTGGTCTGACTACTGCACCAGCAGTATTCCAACATTTTGTTAATGACATTTTTCGTCACCTTGTGGGGCTGTTTGTGGTTGTATATTTGGACGACATTTTAATTTACTCGCCAGATCTTGTGTCTCATCAGGAGCATGTGAGACAGGTGTTGCAGATCTTGCGAGACAATAAATTATACGCCAAACTGGAGAAGTGTGTATTTGCCGTACAGGAACTTCAGTTTTTGGGTTTTTTGGTGTCAGCCTCCGGTTTCCGTATGGACCCTGAAAAGGTGAGAGCAGTGCTTGAATGGGATCAGCCAGGGGATCTTAAGGCTCTGCAGCGTTTTTTGGGGTTTGCTAACTACTACCGGAAATTTATTTGTAATTTCTCATCTGTCGTCAAACCTCTCACTGACATGACAAGAAAAGGGACGGATTTTTCTAAATGGTCGGACAAAGCTTGCCAAGCCTTTTCCTCTTTGAAGAAATGTTTTGCTTCGGCACCCGTTCTCATCCAACCAGATGCATCTCAGCCGTTCATTGTGGAGGTGGATGCGTCTGACGTAGGGGTGGGTGCTATATTGTCCCAGGGTCCGTCCCCTGGTAAATGGCATCCGTGCGCTTTCTTTTCTAAGAAATTGTCGTCCGCCGAAAGGAATTATGATATCGGCAATAGGGAACTTTTGGCCATTAAGTTAGCTTTTGAAGAATGGCGTCACTTTTTGGAGGGGGCAGTCCACCCGGTTACCGTTATTACTGATCACAAGAACCTGTTGTATTTGGAATCCGCTAAGCGTCTGAATTCCAGACAAGCTCGATGGTCGTTGTTTTTTACCAGGTTTAATTTTGTCGTCACTTATCGCCCGGGGTCTAAGAATGTAAAGGCTGATGCCTTGTCTCGCAGTTTCCCAGGGGCCGGGAAAACGGATGACCCGAGTCCTATCCTTCAGGAGGGGGTGGTAGTGTCGGCTGTATTTTCTGAGCTTCAGGAGGAGGTGTTAGAGGCTCAGGGGGACGCCCCTGCAGGACCTCCAGGGAGACTGTTTGTCCCAAATCTGTTAAGACAAAAGGTTATTGAGGCACATCATAATTCTGCTCTAGCAGGACATCCAGGGAGGAAGGCTACTTTAGATCTCCTTTCTCGCCGATTTTGGTGGCCTAATGCTAATAAAGATGTTATAACTTTTGTCGCGTCATGTGGGGTGTGTGCTCGCTCTAAAACTCCTCATACCCGTCCGTCTGGGACCCTTTTTCCCTTGAAACTTCCGGAGCGTCCATGGACTCATTTATCTATGGACTTCATTACGGACCTTCCTCCGTCGTCAGGGAATACTGTCATACTGGTGGTTGTTGACAGGTTCAGTAAGATGGCACATTTTGTTGCTCTTCCTGCACTCCCTAATGCTAAAACTCTGGCGCAGGTGTTCATTAGGGAGATCGTTAGACTTCATGGGTTGCCTTCTGATGTGGTGTCAGATAGGGGGTCTCAGTTTGTGTCCAAATTTTGGAGGGCATTTTGTTTACGTCGGGGGATGCAATTATCATTTTCCTCGGCTTTTCATCCGCAGACCAATGGTCAGACAGAGCGTCTGAATCAGAGCTTAGAGACATATCTCCGGTGTTTTGTCTCAGAGAACCAAGAGGACTGGTCTTCTTTTTTGCCTCTGGCAGAGTTCGCTCTTAACAACAGGCGGAGCGAGTCCACTGGTAAGTCCCCGTTTTTTGGGGCATATGGTTTTCATCCCCAGTTTTGTACTTTCAATGGGGGGGGCCCTTCTGGGGTTCCTGAGGAGGAGCGTTTCTCGTCGTCACTTGCTTCTGTGTGGAGAGGTGTATTGAATAATCTGAGTGCGATGGGAAACCGTTACAAACGTATGGCTGATAGGAGGAGAGTTTCTGGTCCAGATCTGAATGTGAACGATCTGGTATGGTTGTCTACCAGGAATATAAAACTTAAAGTGCCCTCCTGGAAACTGGATCCCAGATTCATCGGGCCGTACAGGATCAGTTCCATAATTAATCCTGTGGCATTTCGTCTGGACCTCCCTCCTACGTTTAAAATTCATAATGTGTTCCACAAGTCATTACTTAAAAGGTATGTGGCACCAGTCATACCGTCACCTCTACCTCCTCCTCCTGTGTTGGTCAATGGTAACTTGGAATTTCAAGTATCAAAGATCATTGACTCACGTCTGAATCGCCGGTCCCTTCAGTACTTGGTGCATTGGAAGGGGTATGGTCCAGAGGAGAGGACGTGGGTCCCTGCGTCTGATGTTAACGCAGATCGTTTGGTTCGGACCTTCCACAGAACTCACCCGGGCAGGCCTGGCCCTGAGGGTCCGGAGGCCCTCGTAGAAGGGGGGGTACTGTCATGTGTGCATTGCCACGAAGATCGTCGCGGTTGCACATTTTGACTTCTCACAGCTGAGCTGCTGTTTCTTTGTGTTTGGCAGCTAGGGAGTTAATTCTGTCTGTGCTCGGTGTTATTGGTGTGCTGAGGTGGGTAGGTTGGCTTTCTTATTGGTGTGCTAAGGTGGGTAGGTTGGCATTCTTATTGGTGTGCTGAGGTGGGTAGGTTGGCATTGTTATTGGTGTGCTGAGGTGGGTAGGTTGGCATTCTTATTGGTGTGCTGAGGTGGGTAGGTTGGCATTGTTATTGGTGTGCTGAGGTGGGTAGGTTGGCATTCTTATTGGTGTGCTGAGGTGGGTAGGTTGGCATTCTTATTGGTGTGCTGAGGTGGGTAGGTTGGCTTTCTTATTGGTGTGCTGAGGTGGGTAGGTTGGCTTTCTTATTGGTGTGCTGAGGTGGGTAGGTTGGCTTTCTTATTGGTGTGCTGAGGTGGGTAGGTTGGCATTCTTATTGGTGTGCTGAGGTGGGTAGGTTGGCATTGTTATTGGTGTGGAATTTCTCTTTTGTACTTTTTCCAAACAGTAGTTACATTTTAGATTTTTTGAAAACTTTGTTATAGGTGATATTTTTTAATTTGCTTTCCCTAGGTTTTTTTTTTTTTTTTGTTTTTTTTTTTACTTTAAGCAGTCTACCTTAAAGGGAACATGTCAACAGTTTTGTGACATTGTGTCATGTGTGCATTGCCACGAAGATCGTCGCGGTTGCACATTTTGACTTCTCACAGCTGAGCTGCTGTTTCTTTGTGTTTGGCAGCTAGGGAGTTAATTCTGTCTGTGCTCGGTGCTGGGACTGGGTGCAGTTTCTCCCAGCTGCAATTGATTATTTGTTGATTGGTCTCCTTTAAATTTCTGGTTGTCTGCTTGGGGAGTTGCCAGTGAAACCTTCATGCTGACCACAGATAGGAATGAATCTGTATAGACTTTAGTTGTGAGCTCCTTAGTTGTTCTAAGCTCAACTTGGTTAGAGTTTATTTCCCATACCATTTATGTTCCTTTGGTGTTTGAGTGTGTATGCAAGCGAGTGTTATCCTGTCTGTCTTATATGTCTAATCTGTGTATTTAGCTAAGATCAGCCCATATCCCTTTGGTGGTAGTCAGGATCCTTCTTAGGACTGATTACAGGGTTCAGGGTCTGATAGGAGACAGGGTTAGGTTGGAGACTTGGACCTCTGAACCATTATCAGTACCTCCAAGGTGAGGGATTAGTTAGGACCCCAGTTTAGGGTCAGGTTAGATCCCGTTCCACCTCTTTCCTGTTTCAGCTCATCAAGTCCTCAAGATTAACCCTGAGTTCAGCAGATATCGTGTCAGGTAAATCTATTCTATACTTACATGCTGATGTTGCTATACTAGTTGTTGTATAGAGTGTTGTTCCTGTATTAATAGTTTACTGACATTGTATACATATCATTAGACAGCGTGACACATTGCAGCTAAAAATATCCCCTTATTCAGCGTCTGCGCTACATTCCCTAAGTTCTTATATAACCCCCTGACTCCCCTTGTATACTCCAGAAAAAACTATTTAATTTCTCCCGCGCTATATGGTAATCTTCTCAGTCAGGTTCGATGGGTGTGGTTTCAGGCTTCTACATCACTCCCATCCAGGGTCGGACTGGCCCACCGGAGAACCGGAGGATTCTCTGGTGGGCCCTGGCATCTGGGGGCCCTGGCACCTGCTGGCATACAGGGGCCAGTTGCCTAGGGCCCCCGCTGCTCCAGGGGCCCCCAGCCGGTGGTGTGTCGCTAATAGCGGCACACCACACAGCTGCCATGGGGGCCCCGTGCCAGCGGAGCAGCAGCGGGTGACAGGAGGCAGAAGAGAAATGAAGAGAGGCTAAAGAGAAATGAATATTCACTGCTTCCCACGCCCACATGGGCGTGGGAAGCAGTGAATATCATTACTTACCTGTCCCGTTCTAACCGCCGTGTCCTCGGGTCCTCTTGCTGCGATGTTCAGGCGGAGGGCGCAATGACGTCATTAGTGAGCGCCGCGCCCTTTGCCTGAGCATTCACTGCCGCAGGACCCGAAGACTGCGGCGCTCAGCGGTGGAGCGGGTGACAGGTAAATCTCTCAGGTGCCGGGGCCCTGAGCCAGCGATGACACCGGCACCTGTCCCCCATAGCGCGCTGGTGTCCCCGCCTGCTCAGGACACCGGCACCTGGCCCCCAGTGACGAGAGGTGAGTATGTTTTTTTTTTTTGTGCAGCAGCTGCGGCAGCATAAAGGGGCCTATAAAATGCAGCATCTATGGGGGCATAATCTATGGGGGCATAATCTGTGGAGCATCTATGGGGGCATAATCTATGGAGCATCTATGGGGGCGTAATCTATGGAGCATCTATGGGGGCATAATCTATGGGGGCATAATCTGTGGAGCATCTATGGGGGCATAATCTATGGGGGCATAATCTGTGGAGCATCTATGGGGGCATAATCTATGGGGCATAATCTGTGGAGCATCTATGGGGCATAATCTGTGGAGCATCTATGGGGGTATAATCTATGGAGCTTCTATGGAGGCATAATCTGTGGAGCATCTATGGGGGCATAATCTGTGGAGCATCTATGGGGGCATAATCTGTGGAGCATCTATGGGGGCATAATCTATGGGGGCATAATCTGTGGAGCATCTATGGGGCATAATCTATGGGGGCATAATCTGTGGAGCATCTATGGGGGCATAATCTATGGGGGCATAATCTATGGAGCATCTATGGGGGCATAATCTATGGAGCTTCTATGGGGGCATAATCTAAGGAGCATCTATGGGGGCACAATCTATGGAGCTTCTATGGGGGCATAATCTGTGGAGCATCTATGGGGGCACAATCTATGGAGCGTGTCTATGGGGCATAATCTAAGGAGCTTCTATGGGGGCATAATCTATGGAGCATCTATGGGGGCATAATCTATGGAGCATCTATGGGGGCATAATCTATGGAGCATCTATGGGGGCACAATCTATGGAGCATCTATGGGGGCATAATACATGGGCAGCATATGGGGCACAATCTATGGAGCATCTTGTGGGGCATAATACATTGGGCAGCATATGGGGCATAATCTCATTTTCCACCCTAGGCTTATACTCTAGTCGATAAGTTTTCCCAGTTTTTTGTGGTAAAATTAGGGAGGTCGGCTATCTATTATCTATCTATATCTATCTATATACAGTGCCTACAAGTAGTATTCAACCCCCTGCAGATTTAGCTGGTTGACACATGCGGAATTAACTTGGCATTGTGACATTTGTACTGTAGATCAGCCTGGAAGTGGGAAATGCACTGCAGCAAAAAAAATTTTTGTAATTTTTTTTTTTTTTTTTTAAAAACGTTAAAAGTTAATTCAGAGTGTCATTTATTATTCAACCCCTCAAACCACAAGAATTCTGTTTGGTCCCCCTAAAGTATTAAGAAGTAGTTCAGGCACCAAGAATAATGAGCTTCACATGTGTGGATTAATGATCTCTTTTGCCAGCCTTTTCTGACTATTTAAGACCCTCCCCAAACTTGTGATCAGCACTCATACATGGTCAACAGGGGAAAGACAAAGGAGCATTCCAAGGCCATCAGAGACAAGATCGTGGAGGGTCACAAGGCTAGCAAGGGGTACAAAACCCTTTCCAAGGAGTTGGGCCTACCTGTCTCCACTGTTGGGAGCATCATCCGTAAGTGGAAGGCTTATGGAACTACTGTTAGCCTTCCACGGCCTGGACAGCCTTTGAAAGTTTCCTCCCGTGCCGAGGCCAGGCTTGTCCGAAGAGTCAAGGCTAACCCAAGGACAACAAGGAAGGAGCTCCGGGAAGATCTCATGGCAGTGGGGACATTGGTTTCAGTCAATACCATAAGTAACGTACTCCACCGCAATGGTCTCCGTTCCAGACGAGCCCATAAGGTACCTTTACTTTCAAAGCGTCATGTCAAGGCTCGTCACTTGGAGGACTCTGAGACAGACTGGTTCAAGGTTCTATGGTCTGATGAGACCAAGATCGAGATCTTTGGTGCCAACCACACACGTGACGTTTGGAGACTGGATGGCACTGCATACGACCCCAAGAATACCATTCCTACAGTCAAGCATGGTGGTGGCAGCATCATGCGTGGGGCTGTTTCTCAGCCAAGGGGCCTGGCCATCTGGTCCGCATCCATGGGAGGATGGATAGCACGGCCTACCTGGAGATTTTGGCCAAGAACCTCCGCTCCTCCATCAAGGATCTTAAGATGGGTCGTAATTTCATCTTCCAACAAGACAACGACCCAAAGCACACAGCCAAGAAAACCAAGGCCTGGTTCAAGAGGGAAAAAGTCAAAGTGTTGGAGTGGCCTAGTCAGTCTCCTGACCTTAACCCAATTGAAAACTTGTGGAAGGAGCTCAAGATTAAAGTCCACATGAGACACCCAAAGAACCTAGATAACTTGGAGAAGATCTGCATGGAGGAGTGGGACAAGATAACTTCACAGACCTGTGCAGGCCTGATCAGGTCTTATAAAAGACGATTATTAGCTGTAATTGCAAACAAGGGTTATTCCACAAAATATTAAACATAGGGGTTGTATAATAATTGACCCACACTTTTATGTTTAAAATTTATTAAAATTCAACTGAGCAACATAACTTTTTGGTTTGTAAGATTTATGCTTCTGTTAATAAATCCTACTCTCGTTTGCAGTTTGAAGGCTCTAACTTATTTGCATCTTATCAAACCAGCTAAATCTGCAGGGGGTTGAATACTACTTGTAGGAACTGTATATAGCATTATACCTATGGGGGGGCAGCATTATCCTCTATGAGGGGGGCAGCATTATCCCCTTGAGGGGGCTGCTTTATAATCTATGAGGGAGGCTACCCCAACTCCTGCTACATAATTAAGACATGTACTACCTTATATTATACCCTGATATTAGTGTGTTTTTACTGCACAATTGGTGGTCTTGTATTTTTTCCCTTCCCCATGACAGCACCGACATGAGAGTATGGTATCCGCCCCCAGGAACAGGAAACCTGCAGCAGAGATAAAAGAAGGGGGGCGGTACCTCTCCCTCAGTTTTGGTTTCCTGTTCCTGCAGGTGGATGCCTGTGGGTACGGAGTACCTGTAGGGGAATCTTCCCCTGGATGGCCGGTCTGGAGACCGAGGTCCCGAGGGGAGGCATCGCAGCTGAGCGCGGCGGCGCACGCTCTTCATCCCGGCTGTCATGGGTGTATCGCCACGAAGATCGTCGCGATTGCACATTCTGACTTCTCGCAGCTGAGTTGCTGTTTCTTTGTGTTTGGTAGTGAGGGAGTTAATTTTACCTAGCTCTTTGCTAAGACTAGGTCCAGCCTCGCCCGGCTGCTTTTGATTATGCACTAATTAGCTTCCTTTATATACCTGCCAGTCTGCTTGTTAGATGCCGGTGAAAGCTTACATGCAGACCAGCAGTTTGGATCAGGTCATGAGAAGACTTAAGTTAAGAGTTCCTTTGTGGTTTCTCCTCTCCTCGATTATAGTTTATCTCCTAGACCTTTTGTGTTCCCTCTGTGTTTAAGTGTTGTATGCAAGACAGTGTTTGCTCTGTTCCCTGTCTGTCTCGTTTGTCTGTACTGTTTGTTAAGCAGTAACCTGCCTATTCCCTGTGTGGTAATCAGGGTCCTTCTGAGGACTAGATTACAGTTGTCAGGGACTTATAGAAGACAGGGTTACGTTGGCGGCCTGGACCTCTGTACCATTAACAGTACCTCCAGGTTGAGGGACTAGTCAGGTCCCCAGTCTAGGGTCAGCATAGACCCCGGTCCACCTGCAGCCTGAGTACAGCATTATACGTCTTCAGGATTCACCCACAGTACAACGGATATTATGTCAGGTAATACTATACTTTATGTACATGTTGAGATTTCCTATTTATGTGTTATATTGCATGTTGTCCCTCTTAGTATTGATTACTGACATCATATGTGTATCTGTGATACAGCGTGACATTTTCACCGGCCATAAAAGATTCTCCCCAGCTACCATGGATCCAGTTGCCCAGTTTGCCCTGCAGTTGCAGAGTTTATCCATGAAGCTGACGGACATTAAGTCCAGGGTTTTGTCTCTCCCGGAGCAAACCAGGTCTGAACCTAAAGTTGCTCTCCCGGACAGGTTCACTGGTGGGCGGGACAAATTTTTTACCTTCCGGGAGGCATGTAAATTATATTTTTGGCTTCGGCCTCAGTCATCGGGGAGTGAAGAGCAGAGGGTGGGAATTGTCATCTCGCTCTTACAAGGGGACCCTCAATCCTGGGCGTTCTCTCTTCCTCCGGGCTCCCCGGCCCTCCAGTCAGTAGATCGATTTTTTACTGCCCTGGGTCTGGTATATGATGACCCGGATCGGGTCTCCCTTGCTGAAATGAAGTTACGTAAGATACAGCAGGGAGATCATCCAGCGGAGGAATTTTCTTCTGAGTTCCGTAGATGGGCCACAGATACTCAGTGGAATGACCCAGTTCTTAGGAGCCTGTTTTGTCAAGGGTTATCTGACAAATTAAAAGATGTGTTGGCTCAGTATGATTCTCCTCCGTCACTGGAGGCTGCTATGGCCCTTGCTATTCGTATTGATAGACGGCTTCGGGAGAGGTGCGAGGTAACTCCGCCCCCTGTTGTGACTCCACCTACTACTAAAGTCCCTTATATTGAGGTTCCCCTGGTCAGTTCTGAGGAGCCTATGCAGTTGGGAGGGACATCATTTCGTAGGAGGGGATCGGCGGTGCGCTGCAAGACAAGAAGGTGTTTCTTCTGTGGGAAAGAGGGACATTTTGTTGAGGGGTGTCCATCCCGTGCCTCATTGAGCAAAAAAGTCGCCGGAAAACTGTTAATCCCAGGTTGTGTGGTGGACGACAACCTGGGAGTATGTATTTCGTCCCTAAGTCCGTCTCAATTTCTCGTACCTGCGGAGGTGGTGGTTGGTACGAGAGTTGAGAGGATTTCTGTTTTCTTGATAGTGGGTCTGGGGCTAATCTGGTGGACGCTCGTTTGCCCAGGTGCAAGGTATGCAACTGAGTGTATTGGCCAAACCGATCCCTATATTCTCTATTGACGCCAGACCTCTCGGTCAAGGTAGCTTTGTACAAGCTGTTCATAACATAGACCTTTGAGTAGGGGCAATACATAAAGAACAATTGTCTTGTTATGTGTTGGAGGGTCTTCCTACTCCTATTGTGTTGGGACTTCCTTGGTTGGCTAAACATAACCCAGTGATTAATTGGCAATCCAGAGAGATAAGCCAGTGGGGTGAATTTTGCAAGAATAACTGCATGAAAACGGTCATCAGTGCGGTCGTGCCTAGAACCTTGCCTCCTTTTCTGGAGGACTTTGAGGATGTGTTCTCAGAGGAGGGGTGTCAAGAATTACCTCCTCATCGTGCGTATGACTGCTCAATTAAATTGCTTCCTGATGCTAAATTACCTAAATCTAGGTTATATAACCTTTCTGGTCCTGAGAGGCAGGCTATGAAGGATTATATTTCGGAAAGTCTGGCCAAGGGGCATATTAGACCTTCATCTTCCCCAGTGGCCGCGGGGTTCTTCTTTGTGAAGAAAAAAGATGGAGGCCTACGCCCTTGCTTGGATTTCCGTGAGCTTAATCGGATTATGGTCCGAGATCCGTATCCGCTCCCACTTATTCCTGATCTCTTCAATCAGATTGTGGGCGCCAAATGGTTCTCTAAGTTGGATCTCAGGGGGGCGTATAATCTGATTAGGATAAAGGAGGGGGATGAGTGGAAGACGGCGTTTAACACTCCGGAAGGACATTATGAGAACCTTGTCATGCCTTTTGGTCTGACTACTGCCCCGGTGGTGTTTCAACATTTTGTTAATGACATCTTTCGCCACCTTGTGGGGCAGTTTGTGGTCGTTTATTTAGATGACATCTTAATTTACTCGCCAGATCTTGTGTCTCATCAGGAGCATGTGAGACAGGTGTTGCAGATCTTGCGAGATAATAAGTTGTTCGCCAAATGGGAAAAATGTGTATTCGCCGTACAGGAACTTCAATTTTTGGGTTTCCTGGTGTCAGCTTCCGGTTTCCGTATGGACCCTGAGAAAGTAAGAGCAGTGCTTGAATGGGATCGGCCAGAGGATCTTAAGGCACTGCAGCGTTTCCTGGGGTTTGCTAACTACTACCAGAAATGTATTCGTAATTTCTCATCTGTTGTCAAACCTCTCACTGACATGACTAAAAAAGGGACGGATTTTTCTAGGTGGTCTGACAAAGCTTGTCAAGCATTTTCATCCTTGAAAAAATGTTTTGCTTCGGCCCCCATAGTCATTCAACCAGATGCATCACAACCGTTCATTGTGGAGGTAGACGCGTCTGACGTAGGGGTGGGTGCAGTATTATCCCAAGGTCCGTCCCCTGGTAAATGGCGTCCGTGCGCTTTCTTCTCCAAGAAATTGTCGCCCGCCGAGAGGAATTATGATGTCGGCAATAGGGAACTCTTGGCCATTAAGTTGGCTTTTGAGGAGTGGCGTCACTTTTTGGAGGGGGCAGTCCACCCGGTCACCGTTATTACTGATCACAAGAACCTGCTGTATTTAGAATCTGCAAAGCGTCTGAATTCTAGACAAGCTAGATGGTCGTTGTTTTTTACCAGGTTTAATTTTGTCGTCACTTATCGTCCTGGGTCAAAAAATGTTAAGGCTGATGCCTTATCTCGTAGTTTCCCAGGGGCCGGGAAAACGGATGACCCGGTTCCTATCCTTCAGGAGGGAGTGGTAGTGTCGGCTGTATGCTCGGAGCTTGAGGAGGAGGTATTGGAGGCTCAGGGGGACGCACCTGTAGGACCTCCAGGTAAACTGTTTGTTCCTAATCAGTTGAGACAAAAAGTTATCGAGGCACATCATAATTCTGCTTTAGCAGGACACCCAGGGAGTAAAGCAACTGTGGATCTCCTTTCTCACCGGTTTTGGTGGCCTAACTTAAATAAAGAGGTAATAACTTTTGTCGCGTCCTGTGGAGTTTGTGCTCGCTCTAAGACCCCTCATACCCGTCCGTCTGGGACCCTCTTGCCTTTGAAAATTCCGGAGCGTCCATGGACTCATCTGTCTATGGACTTCATTACGGACCTCCCTCCGTCGTCAGGGAAGACTGTCATTCTAGTTGTAGTTGACAGGTTCAGTAAGATGGCACATTTCATTGCTCTTCCTGTTCTTCCTAATGCTAAAACTCTGGCGCAGGTGTTCATTGGGGAGATTGTGAGACTTCACGGGTTGCCTTCTGATGTGGTGTCAGATAGGGGGTCTCAGTTTGTGTCCAAATTCTGGAGGGCATTTTGTTCACGTCGGGGGATGCAATTGTCATTTTCCTCGGCTTTTCATCCGCAGACCAATGGTCAGACAGAGCGTCTGAATCAGAGCCTAGAGACATATCTTCGGTGTTTTGTCTCAGAGAACCAGGAGGACTGGTCTTCTTTCTTGCCTCTGGCAGAGTTCGCTCTTAACAATAGGCGGAGCGAGTCCACTGGTAAGTCCCCATTTTTTGGGGCATATGGTTTTCACCCCCAGTTTTGTACTTTCAATGGGGGGGGCCCTTCTGGGGTTCCTGAGGAGGAACGATTCTCGTCGTCACTTGCTTCAGTTTGGAGAGGAGTACTGAATAATCTGAGTGCTATGGGGAACCGTTACAAACGGAGGGCTGATAGGAGGAGAGTGTCTGGTCCGGACCTTTGTGTGAACGATCTGGTATGGTTGTCTACCAAGAATATAAAACTCAAGGTTCCCTCCTGGAAACTGGGTCCCAGGTTCATCGGTCCATACAGGATCAGTTCTATAATTAATCCTGTGGCATTTCGTCTGGACCTCCCTCCTACGTTTAAAATCCACAATGTGTTCCACAAATCGTTGCTTAAGAGGTACGTGGCGCCAGTTATACCGTCACCTCTACCTCCTCCTCCAGTGGTGGTCAATGGTAACTTTCAAGTGTCGAAGATCATTGACTCACGTCTGAATCGCCGGTCCCTTCAGTACTTGGTTCATTGGAAGGGGTATGGTCCTGAGGAGAGGACGTGGGTCCCTGCGTCTGATGTTAACGCAGATCGATTGGTTCGGACCTTCCACACAACTTACCCGGGCAGACCTGGCCCTGAGGGTCCGGAGGCCCCTCGTAGAAGGGGGGGTACTGTCATGGGTGTATCGCCACGAAGATCGTCGCGATTGCACATTCTGACTTCTCGCAGCTGAGTTGCTGTTTCTTTGTGTTTGGTAGTGAGGGAGTTAATTTTACCTAGCTCTTTGCTAAGACTAGGTCCAGCCTCGCCCGGCTGCTTTTGATTATGCACTAATTAGCTTCCTTTATATACCTGCCAGTCTGCTTGTTAGATGCCGGTGAAAGCTTACATGCAGACCAGCAGTTTGGATCAGGTCATGAGAAGACTTAAGTTAAGAGTTCCTTTGTGGTTTCTCCTCTCCTCGATTATAGTTTATCTCCTAGACCTTTTGTGTTCCCTCTGTGTTTAAGTGTTGTATGCAAGACAGTGTTTGCTCTGTTCCCTGTCTGTCTCGTTTGTCTGTACTGTTTGTTAAGCAGTAACCTGCCTATTCCCTGTGTGGTAATCAGGGTCCTTCTGAGGACTAGATTACAGTTGTCAGGGACTTATAGAAGACAGGGTTACGTTGGCGGCCTGGACCTCTGTACCATTAACAGTACCTCCAGGTTGAGGGACTAGTCAGGTCCCCAGTCTAGGGTCAGCATAGACCCCGGTCCACCTGCAGCCTGAGTACAGCATTATACGTCTTCAGGATTCACCCACAGTACAACGGATATTATGTCAGGTAATACTATACTTTATGTACATGTTGAGATTTCCTATTTATGTGTTATATTGCATGTTGTCCCTCTTAGTATTGATTACTGACATCATATGTGTATCTGTGATACAGCGTGACACCGGCATCTTGGGGGCTGCCTGGCCGCGTCTCGCCCCCCGGTGGACTCCCCGGCGGTAGCTCCGGGCAGGAGGCAGAGCCGGGGGAGGCATGTCCACCACGACGCTGGCGCCGACTGAGTGGGGCGGCTTCCAGTTGCACCGGAAGTGACGCTACACGCCGGG
Organism: Oophaga sylvatica; assembly: GCA_033576555.1. Lineage (NCBI taxonomy): Eukaryota > Metazoa > Chordata > Amphibia > Anura > Dendrobatidae > Oophaga > Oophaga sylvatica. The sequence goes on along the minus strand of JARQOD010000002.1, from coordinate 335,004,817 downwards.
AGAAGCGGTGTGCTGGACACTTCCGGGCGGAAGTCGCTCCAGAGACGCGCACACCGCTCTCCACCTGAACCCCCCCTCACAAATATAAACTGACTGAGGGCAGGTAAACGCTGGCGTCGGCTCGACTGGGCAATGGAGACTGCAGATGAGGAGCGCGTGCCAGAGGAGGAAGGCCAGCAGACCGCTGTGGTACCAGGGGGTCGGTGGGTGAGTGCCTTTGTAAGGCGAAGAACATATATAGTGATGGCCTTTATCCTGTTCCCCTCACCCTAGGGTAGGAAAGCTACGGCCAAACAGAAAAACAAAGCATGTGCTTTGTGCAAAAAAAACGCTTCCCAGAGAGTACGATAAGCGGCTGTGTCGCTCATGTGTGCAGAAAACGGTGGCGGAAGAATCACCATCCCTGTTACAAGATATTAGAACCATCATCCGTCAGGCAGTAAAGTCAACAGTTAAACAGGAGTTAAAACAGCACACGCCAGTTAGTTCAGGCCCTCCTCCCCCCCTCCTATGGAACAAAGTGACGTAGAGTCGGATGGCGAACCGACGGAGTTAAGACCCTCTGGAAGCTCAGACCGGGATTCCTCAGACGAGGAATATGGTCACCCTTATTTTTTATCCGAGGACATCGGAAAATTATTGAAATTGGTTAGATCTACCATGGGGGTTGAGACGCCAAAGGAACATCTTTAAGTACAGGTCAGACAACAACACCACGGTAGCCTACATAAATCGACAGGGAGGTATAAGATCACCATCCCTGATGGCGGAAGCGAGAGAGTTGTTCACATGGGCAGAAAACAACCTGTTGTCCCTATCAAGCACACACTTAAAAGGGACAGACAATACGGTGGCAGATTTTTGAAGTCGGCATGTACTGCACCAAGGAGAATGGTCCCTAAATCAGGACATATTTGGAAAAATTTGTGTCAGCTGGGCAGGCCAGAAGTGGACCTGTTTGCTACAAGAGAGAACCGAAAAGTAAGCAGGTTCTACTCCCTGAACCCGAGAGAAAATCCAGAAGGAGTAGATGCGCTGCTGCACCGCTGGAGGTTCAAACTGGCATATGCCTTTCCACCGTTGCCCCTAATACCAGTAGTCCTGAGAAAAATACGACAGGACAAAAGCCGTGTAATTCTTATAGCTCCCTTCTGGCAGAAGAGAGCGTGGTTCACATGGCTCACATGCATGTCTGCCTCGGACCCATAGATCTTACCCGATGTTCCCAATCTACTACATCAGGGACCAGTGGAACATCCTCAGGTGCACAGACTACACCTCACTGCCTGGAACTTGAGAGGGGACTCCAATTAGCGAAAGGGTTCTCAGGGCCCTTGGTGACCACCTTGCTCACTAGTAGGAAAAAAGTCACCTCGGCCAAATATCATAAGATCTGGCAAAAGTTCTTAGACTTCTCAGGACGACGATTTTCGGAGACAGTCCAGAAGGTCCCGATGACGGAAATCCTAGAATTCCTACAAAAAGGCCTGGAAAGAGGGTTGTCCACAAGCACCCTAAAGGTGCAAGTCTCGGCACTAGGTGCGCTATTTGACAAAAAACTGGCTGACCACCCATGGGTCTATAGGTTCATTCGGGCCTCCTTTTCAGCCAGACCTTCGAAATTTGTACCTAAGGTGACTCCCTGGGATCTCAATTTAGTATTAAATGCATTAACTACAAACCCGTTTGAGCCTATCTCATCCATTTCGATAAAGGCTCTAACACTAAAAACAGTGCTCTTGGTTGCCCTGACGTCAGCTCGGCGAGTCAGCGAGCTGCAAGCTATCTCTGTAAATCCCGCATATACTACCTTTATGGATGACAGAGTGATCATAAGAACTGACCCAGCCTTCCTCCCGAAGGTTAATACAAAATTTCACAGGGACCAAGAGATAATGTAAGGTTCTATGTATATATTCCTGAAACTCAGTTTGTTCGTCAGCCATTTTACTTTCTGTCTTGCTGCAGCTATCTTGCCCTCAGTCAAAATGGAGTTTCCAGCTTGCATGTTCCCGCCCTGATTCTCTCCTTTGCTTCTTAAGCAGCCACAGCTGAGCAATCAGTGCTTCAGAATCTAGCCTGCAGTGAACCTGTGACTTGACTCCTGTAAGCCTTGGACCTTGTACTCCAGCTATTCCTACTGAGGAACTCTGAAGCACTTGTGGACTCTGAACCCTGCTCTTTGAAAGACCCACGTTTGCATGGACTTACGGTAACAGAGAAGAAGATCCTGAATCTGTATTGGAGAGTGATTGCTGAGCTTGGATTACTCTGGCCTGCTGTGTCTCCTGTTTCTGTGTCTGCAAACTGTGTGACTATTTCTGCCAACTTGTATGAAGTAATACAGGACTTTTCTATATCAAACCTGTGACTCCTGTGTTTTCATCGCACCCAAGCACAAGACGCTATATGAACTGTACTACATACATTACAAGATTCTGAAGCCAAAACGTTAGTGTCTGCTGGGTCTGGAAGGCTGTGTCTGCTGTACTGTGGATATCAGACGTCCGGTTGTACTTTCTGTGATGACAGTGGTTGTGACTTCTCACAACCATTCCAGGTGAGCAATTCCCTTAATTTTTTTTCTTTTTGCAGTGTTACCACAGGTAAACACTATTGTTTTTTTTTTTTTCCCTTTCTTTTCTCTTTTTTGTCTGCTGTAACTCTGGATATCAGATGTCTGGTTGAAACTTTCTGTGATGATAGTGGTTGTGACTTCTCACAACCATTCCAGGTGAGCAGTTCCCTTAATTTTTTTTTCTCTCTGCAGTGTTGCCACAGGTGAACACATTGTTTTTTTTCTCTCCTCTTCTTCCAGTAATCCTGTCTTAAAAGATCTGGAAAATGGAGGCCCGCATAAAGGAACTTTGAGGAGTGACTGATAATATCCTTGCAGATTTGCAGAATATAAAGACCCGTTTTACAAATCTACAGGACCTCAATAATCACAATTTGCAAGTGGTTGGACAGACTACCCAGGATTTGCGAGCCAGGATTGAGGTTCTAGAGGGGGAGTCCAGGCTCCTGCCATAGCCCCGAGTGCTGGGATTCCCAAGTTGCCCCCTTTTCGTTTTGGCGGTGAACGTGAGAAATTCAGGGGATTTATTAATCAATGCAATCTTTTTTTTTCTGCACATGCTTCACAATTTCCCACTGAACGATCTAAGGTGCTTACTATAATTATGTTGCTTACCAACAAGGCTTTAATGTGGGCAAACCCTCTGATTGAGACTGAGGATGATTGTTTGAATCACCTTGATGATTTTATTTCAGCCATGGGGCAGGTGTTTGATGACCCCAATCGAGGTGCAACAGCTGAAGCAGCCATGTTAGCTTTGCGCCAAGGTAAGCACTCGGTAGCTGAATATGCCTTGGATTTCAGGAGATGGGCCCTTGATACCACCTGGGACAGTTCCGCCAAAAAAATCTATTTTTCGAAAGGGGTTATCTCCACTGATTAAGGATGAACTTGCTCGTGCCGACCCTCCCACTGCGTTAGGTGACTTTATTAACTACTGCATCCGTATTGATACTCGTCTGACTGAACGCAGGCAAGAGAGATGGTTCGAAAGCAATCGTACTAACCTTTTCCTACCTTCCTCTCCAGCTAAGGAACCTTTGAGTAGGATTACACGGAACCTGAACCTGAACCCATGCAGGTAGACTCTTTACAACGACGGGTTAGTGATGCACGCAAGGAACATCGTTTTAAGGAGAATCTATGTTTCTATTGTGGTAAGTCAGGGCACTTCATTATAAACTGCCCCAGCCGTTCTCGTAAGACTACTGCAGCACTCATTCATTGTGAGTGTTGCGAGAGGGGATCTGTCAGGTCCGAGCCTCAGGCTCCAGAGAGATCTGCAGCAACAGATCTTGATTTCTCGGACTTAAACTCCGTTACCTCTGAGGACGTTGACTGTGTAAACGCTGCCATTTTTCAAGTTTCCTCAGCGGTGTCCCAGCTGAGTTGTAAGAAAAACAATTCTCATTGCTTTCTTTCCATCAAACTCTGGGTTGACTCAGCTTGGGTGTCTAGCTCTGCTATGATCGACTCAGGGGCAAGTGGAAATTTTATGGATGTCTCCTTTGCTCTGAAACAGGGAATACGTTCAGTGAAGAAGGCTACTCCAGTACAGATGGAAACTGTGGATGGCTCCCTGCTGACCTCTGGACCAGTGGATCAGGAAACAGAGCCTTTGAGGTTCTTATGGGTAAAGATCATCAAGAGAAACTGTCCTTTATGCTTATCTCTTCTCCCCACTTTCCCATTATTCTAGGGCTACCATGGCTGCAGGCTCAGAATCCTACCATTAACTGGAGACCAAGGAATTACACTTTCCAGAGAAACAGATGAGTCCAAAAGTTTCAGCTTGCTCTGTTCCTAAAGGAATCATGTCAGTCCCTGAACTACCAGCTGTATACCAGGACTATGTGGATTTATGTGACAAGAAGAACGCTGACCAGCTTCCTCCTCACCGTCCATATGATTGTCCAATTGAATTATTGCCTGGAGCAGAGATACCTTTTGGTAAGATCTACCCCCTGGCGGGGCCCGAGCTAAAGGCTTTAAAGGATTACATAGATGAAAATCTAGCCAAGGGCTTCATACGCCCCTCTTCATCTCCTGCAGGTGCACCCATCTTCTTTGTAAAGAAGAAAGATGGATCTCTGAGACCATGCGTAGACTATAGGGAACTCAATAAGGTTACTATTAGAAACCGTTATCCATTGCCTTTAATCCCTGAGTTATTGGAGAGAGTGCGACATGCCAAAATTTTTTCTAAACTAGATCTTCGTGGGGCCTATAACTTAGTCCGTATTAGACCTGGGGATGAATGGAAGACTGCATTCAGGTCACGCTATGGACACTTTGAATATCTAGTTATGCCTTTTGGTCTGAGTACCGCCCCCAGCCACTTTCCAACACTTGGTGAATGACATCTTCAGGGATCTCCTAGATACATTCGTGGTAATTTATTTGGATGATATTCTAATTTTTTCTAACTCCACAGAGGAACATCATGGACATGTGAGAATGGTCTTGGAACGTCTAAGACAAAATCATCTTTACATCAAACTTGAAAAGTGTGAATTCCATAGGACCGAAATTCAATTTCTGGGGTATGTACTGTCTACACAAGGAATTAGTATGGATGGAAGCAAAACCCAAGCCATCAAGGATTGGCCAAGTCCTAGAAATATGAAGGAGGTACAGCGCTTCATCGGGTTTGCCAACTTCTATAGACGTTTCATTCGAAATTTCTCTGAGGTAGTGTCACCTATCACTCAACTTACCGGAAAGAGTCTAGGTTTTCCTGGACTCCCCAAGCCCAGGAAGCATTTTCCCGTCTAAAAGATAAATTTACCACTGCACCTATCCTAGTACATCCCAACCCCGAGCTTGCCTTCATAATAGAGGTGGATGCTTCAGACTGTGCCGTTGGAGCTATACTCTCTCAGAGAACAGGTGAGAAGAATGTCTTGCATCCCTGTGCCTTCTTTTCCCAGCAGTTGTCTTCGGCTGAGAGGAACTACGATGTGGGCAATAGAGAGTTGTTGGCCATTATTGCCGCCTTCAAAGAATGGAGACACCTTCTTCAGGGAGCTGCACAGCAAATAGTCGTCCTGACAGACCATCGTAACCTTGAGTTTATCAGGTCGGCTAAGTGCCTGACTCCTCGCCAGGCTCGCTGGAATCTTTTCTTAAACCAATTTAATTTTATCATCTCTTATAGACCAGGATCGCGCAATGGAAAGGCTGATGCACTCTCTAGGATTTACTCAGCAGAGACACGTCCAATTACTCCTCCTAAGACTATTCTTCCTGACTCTAGATTCCTAGGAGTAATTCATAATCAAGACCTACTTAAGGACATCAAGGAAGCATACCATGCGGATTCCTTTTTGGCACAACCCCCAAGGG
>JARQOD010000002.1:334946560-334998794 GCA_033576555.1 Oophaga sylvatica | reverse complement strand
TCTACCTGAGCACTCCACCTGGTGGTCACAGGCTTTTTAATTACAACAGGTTCATCACCCCTCCACAGAGATGTAGATTTTAGTCTGAAGAGAGGATTCATACGTTCCCATGCAGACAGACTTTTCTAAGCGAGGATAGGCATTAGTTAGGACCTGATATACGAGAAGAGCCTTGACGTGGCTATCAGGCTCACATAATTTGGCCATCTTATGCGCTAAGACTTCTCAATTTTTCATATTTCTAAGGTAATGATGCAATTCATTTTTCATATTTTTCATATTTCGTGTTTGCAAGCTATAGCGCTACAGTGTGCTACCTTTTTCTCTTGTATGTATATGAGTTGGTGACTCTAGGTTTAGCACCTGTTCACACTGAATCTATGTTTGGATGTGCCGGTCAGTTTTTTGATTTGCATACACACTCAAACACAGAAGGAACATAAATGATCTGGGATATTAAACTCTAAGCAAGGTGAGCTTAAAACAACTAAGGAGCTCTTTAACTTAAGTCTATACAGATACAATCCTATCTGTGGTCTGCATGAAGAATTTCACTGGCAACTCCCAACACAGACAACCAGAGATTTAAAGGAAACCAATCAACAAATAATTAATTGCAGCCGGAAGAAACTGCACCCAGTCCCAGAACTGAGCACAGACAGAATTAACTCCCTAACTGCCAAACACAAAGAAACAGCAACTCAGCTGTGAGAAGTCAGAATGTGCAACCGCGACGATCTTCGTGGCGATGCACACATGACAATAGGGCAGCGCTCGGGTTTATCCTCCTGACACCCTTCCAGAGCCAGTCTCAAATTGGGCGAGATGGCGGAAAGAACTACACCCTCTTTCAAAATAACAGCAGGATCAGATAACTCAGGAGAGTCAGCAAGGAAACTCCTCGAGAGGGCATCCGCTTTAACATTCTTAGTGCCAGGAAGAAAGGAAACCACAAAATTAAAACGTGTGAAAAACAAGGCCCACCTGGCCTGTCTAAGATTAAGTCGCTTGGCTGATTCCAGATAAACCAGATTCTTATGGTCAGTGAGGACCACCACCTGATGTTTGGCTCCCTCCAGCCAATGTCTCCACTCTTCAAAAGCCCACTTCATGGCCAATAACTCCCGATTACCCACGTCATATTTACGTTCAGTTGGAGAAAATTTTAGAGAGAAAAAGGCACAAGGGTTACTTTTAGAGGTCTCTGGATCTCTTTGGGACAAAACGGCACCTGCCCCAATTTCAGAGGCATCAACCTCCACCTGAAATGGCAGAGAAACATCAGGCTGCCGTAGAACAGGAGCAGAAGTGAATCTCTGCTTAAGTTCCTGAAACGCAGAGACTGCCTCAGGAGGCCAATTTACCACATCAGAACCCTTCTTGGTCAAATCAGTCAATGGTTTAACAATAACAGAGAAATTACCAATAAATTTATGATAAAAATTGGCAAAACCCAAGAATCTCTGAAGAGCCTTTAATGAAGTAGGTTGGACCCAATCACAGATGGCCTGAACCTTGACCGGGTCCATTTCAATAACAGATGGGGACAAAATGAATCCCAGAAATGAGATCCTCTGTACGCCAAAAAGACACTTTGATCCCTTCACATACAGAGCATTCTCTCTCAAAATCTGGAACACAGTCCGAACATGTTTCACATGACAGTCTTAGTCATTGGGAAAAAATCAAGATATCATCCAAATAAACAATCAGAAATTTATCCACAAAATCCCTGAAAATGTCATTCATGAAGGACTGGAAGACGGAAGGAGCATTAGTGAGCCCAAAGGGCATCACTAGGTACTCAAAATGCCCCTCTGGGGTATTAAATGCCGTCTTCCATTCATCCCCGTACTTAATGCGAATAAGGTTATACGCCCCCCTGAGGTCAAGCTTGGTAAACCAAGTAGCACTTTTCACCCTGGAAAACAGGTCAGAAATCAAGGGTAACAGATATTGATATTTCACAGTGATATTGTTCAAGAGACGATAATCAATACACGGTCTTAATGAACCATCCTTTTTGGCCACAAAGAAAAAACCGGCACCCAAGGGTGAAGAGGATGGTCTGATATGACCCTTCTCCAATGACTCCTTGATATAAGACCGCATAGCGTCATGTTCAGGTACAGACAAGTTAAAAAGGCGACCTTTAGGGAATTTACTACCAGGCACTAATTCAATAGCGCAGTCATAGCTCCTATGGGGGGGCAAGGATGCAGATTTACTTTCGCTAAACACATCAGAAAAATCAGTCAAAAAGTCAGGAACATCCTGAGCCTGGGGAGAGGCAGAAAAAACAGGAGTGTTGGCATTAACACATTGGCAGCCCCAACTGGTTACAGACACAGATTTCCAATCCAAAACAGGATTATGAGACTGTAACCAAGGGAAACCCAGTACAACAATGTCATGCAGATTATACAGCACCAAAAATTTGCAACTCTCCTGATGATCAGGTTCAACCCTCATTATCACCTGAGTAGAGAACTGGGGTTTATTCTCAGCCAAAGGGGTAGAATCAATCCCCAGTAGGGGAATAGACTTCCGTAGGGGTATCAAGGGAAACCCACAACGTTTAGCAAAATCAAAATCCATCAGGTTAATAGCTGCTCCCGAATCAACAAAATCCTGAGCAGAAAATGTGGACAGGGAGCAAATCAGGGTAACAGTCAACAGAAATTTAGTCTGAACACTACCCAAGACAACTGAGCGTGCAAAACGTCTTCCCCGCTTAGGGCAGACTGAAATAGCATGAGAGGCATCACCACAGTAGAAACATAACCCATTGCGTTTCCGAAACTCATGACGCTGTGCCCCAGAAGCCACTCTATCACACTGCATGGGTTCAGAAGCTGGTTCACAAGGCAACACTTCCACGCATACCTCTACGCTCACGCAAACGTCTGTCAATTTGAATCGCTAATGACATCGAATCATTGAGACCAGAGGGAGCAGGGAAACCCACCATAATATCTTTAACGTTCTCTGACAGACCCTTCCGAAAAAGGGCTGCCAAAGCATCATCATTCCCTTCGGAATCTCTGACAGTATAACTCAGCGTCCTCAAGCCCCTGATTTAATGCCAACAAGGCTTTTTCAGCTTGATCAGTGACATTAGGTTCATCGTACAATAACCCCAGAACCAGAAAAAAATGCATCAACATTACTCAAAACAGGATCCCCAGGTGTCAGGGAAAAATCCCAATCCTGAGGATCGCCGCGCAGGAGAGAGATGACAACTTGAACCTGCTGTGCTGCGTTCACTGAGGACTTAGGTTTTAAGGCAAAAAACAACTTACAGTTATTTTTGAAATTCAGAAATTTAGCTCGATCCCCTAAAAACAAATCTGGCATGGGGATCCTAGGTTCCACAACCGGCAACCCTGCAAGATAGGTAGCAATACTCCGAACTTCAGTGGCAAGCTGATCCACATGGCCAGACAACTGTGCAAACTCCATTGAGAGAAAAAAAAAAAAAATAATCCTCAGCACCCAGAGAAAAAGAGGGAAAGAAAAAAAAAAATATCTCTGACAACTTTTTTTTTTTTTTTTACACTATCTTTGCCTTCTGTGAGTACCATATAATTTTCAGTAAGGCCGGTGATACTGTTATGATTTGGTAGCTGAGGAGAGCAGGAAAAAAAAGGCAATACACCAGAGAGGTTGGAATCTACTGGATTGCAGTACCCTGACTGACCACCACAACTAAAGGCAGCCGTGGAGCGTACCTACGTTGGTCCTAGACGCCTCGTCACAGCCTGAGAAGCTAACTACACCTAAAGATAGAAAGAGGAAAACTATCTGCCCCGGAGCAGATCCCCAAAGAACATAGGAAGCCCCCAAAATTGCAGAAAATAGTATGAGCAAACGTTGGGGCCCAATCTTCCTAGAAAGAAAAGGATAGGAAGGACACTTACTGCAATCTAAAAAACCCTAAAAAAATACTCACTAATTGCAAAAACACCTGAGATCACACGACCTCTACCACCTAAATTAGTTCTCTGGTGTAACAAAACTAAGCAGCAGCCACTGAAAAAACTGGAAAAGGCAAATGAACAAATAACAGTGGCTCAGATAAACTGAGAGGAGCACAAGCCCCCGGAGGGGACCTGGCTGACCTCCACAGAAGTGCAGGACAAAATGCAAAAAGCAAGCACAAAAATAAAAGCAGAAAAAATCTTATCTGTTAGCAGAAGATGCAGGCAAGACACAACAGGCTTCCAAGTGAACCAGGAACCAAAGTTGAGACAAGAACAATTGATCACCGGCAACCCTGATGGGAGGGAACCTCCCTTATATAAGACCAGTCTGTAACACCTGATTGCCAATCTTCACAATCTTCATTGAATAGTTCAGTACTGTTTGTAACCACCAGAGGGAGCTTCTGCTCAGAATTCATTTCTAACACATTCACAACAGCAGCCATAGGGGAGACGGCAGCTGCCGGAGTGCAGCTATAGGGGAGGCGGGAGCTGCCGGAGTGCAGCCATAGGGGAGACGGCGGCTGCCGGAGTGCAGCTATAGGGGAGGCGGAGCTGCCGGAGTGCAGCTATAGGGGAGGCGGGAGCTGCCGGAGTACAGCCATAACGGAGACGGGCGGCTGCAGGAATCATAGAATGGTAGAGTTGGAAGGGACCTCCTGGGTCATCTGGTCCAACCCCCTGCTCAAAGCAGGATTCTCTAAATCATCCCAGACAGATGTCTGTCCAGCCTCTGTTTGAAGACTTCCATTGAAGGAGAACTCACCACCTCTCGTGGCAGCCTGTTCCACTCATTGATTACCCTAACTGTCAAAAAGTTTTTTCTAATATCTAATCTGTGTCTCCTCCCATTCAGTTTCATCCCATTGCTTCTAGTCTTTCCTTGTGCAAATGAGAATAAAGATAATCCTTCTACAATGTGACAGCCCTTGAGGTATTTGTAGACAGCTATTAAGTCTCCTCTCAGTCTTCTTTTTTGCAAGCTAAACATTCCCAAATCCTGTAACCGTTCCTCATAGGACATGGTTTGCACACCGGTCACCATTCTGGTGGCTCTTCTCTGAACTTACTCCAGTTTGTTGATGTCTTTTTTAAAATGTGGTGTGTTATGATTTGGTAGCTGAGGAGAGCAGGCAAAAACGGCAATACACCAGAGAGGTTGGAATCTACTGGATTGCAGTACCCTGACTAACCACCACAACTAAAGGCAGCCGTGGAGCGTTCCTACGTTGGTCCTAGACGCCTCGTCACAGCCTGAGAGGTTAACTACACCTAAAGATAGAAAGAGGAAAGCTATCTGCCCCGGAGCAGATCCCCAAAGAACATAGGAAGCCCCCAAACATGTAATGGCAGTTAGACAAGAGGAAATACAGACACAGACAGAAAATAGTATGAGCAAATGTTGGGGCCCAATCTACCTAGACAGAAAAGGATAGGAAGGACACTTACTGCAATCTAAAAAAACCCTAAAAAAATACTAATTGCAAAAACACCTGAGATCACACGACCTCTACCACCTAAATTAGTTCTCTGGTGTAACAAAACTAAGCAGCAGCCACTGAAAAAACTGGAAAAGGCAAATGAACAAATAACAGTGGCTCAGATAAACTGAGAGGAGCACAAGCCCCCGGAGGGGACCTGGCTGACCTCCACAGAAGTGCAGGACAAAATGCAAAAAGCAAGCACAAAAATAAAAGCAGAAAAAATCTTATCTGTTAGCAGAAGATGCAGGCAAGATACAACAGGCTTCCAAGTGAACCAGGAACCAAAGTTGAGACAAGAACAATTGATCACCGGCAACCCTGATGGGAGGGAACCTCCCTTATATAAGACCAGTCTGTAACACCTGATTGCCAATCTTCACAATCTTCATTGGATAGTTCAGTACTGTTTGTAATCACCAGAGGGAGCTTCTGCTCAGAATTCATTTCTAACACATTCACAACAGCAGCCATAGGGGAGACGGCAGCTGCCGGAGTGCAGCTATAGGGGAGGCGGGAGCTGCCGGAGTGCAGCCATAGTGGGAGACGGCGGCTGCCGGAGTGCAGCTATAGGGGAGGCGGAGCTGCCGGAGTGCAGCTATAGGGGAGGCGGAGCTGCCGGAGTACAGCCATAACGGAGACGGGCGGCTGCAGGAATCATAGAATGGTAGAGTTGGAAGGGACCTCCTGGGTCATCTGGTCCAACCCCCTGCTCAAAGCAGGAACTCTAAATCATCCCAGACAGATGTCTGTCCAGCCTCTGTTTGAAGACTTCCATTGAAGGAAAACTCACCACCTCTCGTGGCAGCCTGTTCCACTCATTGATTACCCTAACTGTCAAAAAGTTTTTTCTAATATCTAATCTGTGTCTCCTCCCATTCAGTTTCATCCCATTGCTTCTAGTCTTTCCTTGTGCAAATGAGAATAAAGATGATCCTTCTACAATGTGACAGCCCTTGAGGTATTTGTAGACAGCTATTAAGTCTCCTCTCAGTCTTCTTTTTTGCAAGCTAAACATTCCCAAATCCTGTAACCGTTCCTCATAGGACATGGTTTGCACACCGGTCACCATTCTGGTGGCTCTTCTCTGAACTTACTCCAGTTTGTTGATGTCTTTTTTAAAATGTGGTGTGTTATGATTTGGTAGCTGAGGAGAGCAGGCAAAAACGGCAATACACCAGAGAGGTTGGAATCTACTGGATTGCAGTACCCTGACTAACCACCACAACTAAAGGCAGCCGTGGAGCGTTCCTACGTTGGTCCTAGACGCCTCGTCACAGCCTGAGAGGTTAACTACACCTAAAGATAGAAAGAGGAAAGCTATCTGCCCCGGAGCAGATCCCCAAAGAACATAGGAAGCCCCCAAACATGTAATGGCAGTTAGACAAGAGGAAATACAGACACAGACAGAAAATAGTATGAGCAAATGTTGGGGCCCAATCTACCTAGACAGAAAAGGATAGGAAGGACACTTACTGCAATACAAAAAACCCTAAAAAATACCAACTCTACTAATTGCAAAAACACCTGAGATCACACGACCTCTACCACCTAAATTAGTTCTCTGGTGTAACAAAACTAAGCCGCAGCCACTGAAACAGCAGGAAAAGGCAAATGAACAAATAACAGTGGCTCCAGAAGAACTGAGAGGAGCCAAAGCCCCCCGGGGGGGGGGGGGAGACCTGGCTAACCTCACAGAAATGCAGAGAAATATGCAAATGGTAAGCACAAAAACAGAAAATATCTTATCTGAGAGCAGGAGAAGCGTCAAGACTCAGCAAGCTTCCAAGTGAACCAGGCACCACAGTTGAGACAAGAACAATTGATCACCGGCAACCATGATGGGAGGGAACCTCCCTTATATAAGACCAGTCTGTAACTCCTGATTGCCCATCCTCATTGAATGGTTCAGTACTGTTTGTAACCACCAGAGGGAGCTTCTGCTCAGAATTCATTTCTAACACATTCACAACAGTGGTGCCCAAAACTGGACACAGTATTCCAGATGAGGTCTGACCAAAGAGGAGTAGAGGGCAATAATGACTTCACGTTATCTAGACTGTATGCTTCTGTTAATACATCCCAGAATTGTATTTGCCTTTTTTGCTGCTGCATCACACTGTTCACTCATGTTCAGTCTGTGATTTATTAGTATACCCAAGTCTTTTTCACATGTGCTATTACTTAGCCTTATTCCTCCCATTCTGTATACGCTTTTTTCATTTTTATTTCCCAGATGTAGTACTTTGCATTTTTCCCTGTGAAAAGCCATTCTGTTAGTTGCTGCCCACTGCTCCAGTTTATATCTTTTTGAATCCTCTCTCTCTTCTCTAGTATTAGCTACCCCTCCTAGCTTTGTGTCATCAGCAAATTTGATCAGTTTACCCTCAATTCCTTAATCTAAATCATTGATAAAGATGTTGAACAATACAGGGTCCAAGACAGAGCCCTGTGGTACCCCACTTGAGACATTCTTCCAACTCGATATGCAGCTATTTACTACCACTCTTTGGGTCCTATCACTAAGCCAGTTATGAATCCACCTAACAGTTGCCTTGTCCATTCCATACTTAGTCATTTTTTCAATAAGGATTTTGTGAGATACTTTGTCAAATGCTTTGCTGAAGTCAAGATATAATATATCTACAGCATTTCCCTGATCCACCCAGTCAGTGATTCTGTCATAGAAGGAAATTAAATTAGTCTGACATGACTTATTAGTTACAAACCCATGCTGACTCTGGTTAATCACTTCATTCTTGTCCAGGTACTGACATACATGTTCTTTAATAATTTGTTCAAAGATCTTTCCTGGTATAGAAGTCAGACTCACTGGCCTATAGTTCCCTGGGTCCACCTTCTTCCACTTTTGAAGACCGGAACAACATTTGCTCTTCTCCAGTCTTCTGGGACTTCTGTTCTCCAAGAATTTTCAAAGATTATGGAGAGTGGTTCAAAAATTTCTTCTGCTATCTCCTTCAGTACTCTGGGGTGTAATTCATCTGGACCTGGAGACTTGAATTCATTTATGTTAGCTAAGTGTTTCCTCACTATTTTTCTGTTTATAGATATCCTGGATTCTTCTATTCCTTTAATAGGACAGTGAAGATCAGTTGATGTTACATTTCCTTTCTGAGAGAAAACAGATGCAAAATAGGAATTTAAAAGTTCGGCCTTTTCAACATCCTGTCTTACCATTTCATAATTTTCATCCTGTAAAAATCCTATAGCATCTTTGACTTTTCTTTTACTTTTGACATATCCCCAAAATCCTTTTTTATTTATTTTGACATCTCTTGAAAGCCTTAATTCATTGTCAGCTTTAGCTAATCTGATTCTTGCCCGGCAGGTTCTACAGACATCATTATATTCTTTTTTAGATATGCCTCCCTCTTTCCATTTGATATACATTTCTTTCTTCCTTTTTAGCATGTGTTTAAGTTCTGTGTTGATCCATCCTGGTTTCGTTAAATGCTTCCTATTCTTCCCTCTTTTCGGAATTGTTAATGATTGTGCTTTGAGAATCTAATTTTTCAAGATTTCCCATCCTTCCTGGACATTTTTGTCCTTAAGGATATCCAGCCATTGGATCCCTCCGATTCTCTTTCTGAGTCCCTTAAAATCTGCCTTTCTGAAATCTAGCATTGAAGTCTGAGTCTTCACAGGTCTTCCTCCTCTAGTTATCCAAAATTCTAAAATAGCATGGTCACTACCTCCTAGAGTCACAGCCACTCTTACCTCCTCCACCATTTCCTCCCTGTTTATGAGGATTAGATCCAAGGCAGCAGATCCTCTTGTTTTCTCCCCTACCTTTTGGAAGATAAAGTTGTCAGCAAGAGAGGATAAGAATTTCCTGGACCTGTTAGTTTTGCCTGAGAGAGATTCCCAACAAATGTCTGGATAGTTGAAATCTCCCATGACCACTATGTCATATTTTTTGGAGAACTTGGCCATTTGATGCATAAAGAGTTCATCCATATCTTCAGCTTGCATAGGTGGCCTGTAGTAAATGCCTACAATGGTGTCCTTTCCATTGTTCTGTCCTTGTATTCTGACCCAAACAGTTTCCACAGAACTCCCAGTCTCTGAAGCGTCAATCTCTGTGCAGATATACGCTTTTCTAACATACAATGCGACACCTCCTCCTCGTTTATCAAGTCTGTTTCTTGCAAATAAGTTGTATCCTTCTAGCCTTGTATTCCAATCATGTGTATTGTCCCACCAAGTTTCAGTGATTCCAATGACATCATACTTCTTCTCCTGCGTTAGTAGTTCCAATTCTCCTTGTTTGTTGCCCATGCTTTGTGCATTTGTATAGAAACATTTTAGTTTGTGATTGGTTTCTCTTCCTCCAATATTTTTATTACCGTATATACTCGTGTATAAGCCGAGATTTTCAGCACCTTTTTTTGTGCTGAAAATGCCCCCTCGGCTTATACACGAGTCATAGGGCAGAAACCAGCGGGGGAGGGACGCGGCGGCAGGAGCCGGTGGCTGGGACATCATACTCACCCTCCCCGTGCCATCGCTGAACGTCCCTGCAATCCTGCGTTCTCCCCGGCTTCCTGCAGCTCTCCAGCGCTGAGCGGTGACGTAATACCCGCTCATTAAGGTCATGTAATATGGACGCGATGCCACTCCCATGGGCGTGGCCTCCATATTCATGGCCTTAATGAGCGGTATTACGTCACCGCTCAGCGCTGGAGAGCTGCAGGAAGCCGGGGAGAATGCAGGATTGCCGGCCGGGACGTTCAGCGATGGCACAGGGAGGGTGAGTATGATGGAGGAGGATGGGGGGAGCATGGAGGAGGACAAGGAGCACGGAGCAGGACGGGGGGAGGACGGAGAGCACGGAGCAGAGCGGGGGGAGGACGGAGAGCACGGAGCAGGACGGGGGGAGGACAGAGAGCACGGAGCAGAACGGGGGGAGGACGGAGAGCACGGAGCAGGACGGGGGTGGGCACAGAGGAGAATGGGGGAGCACAGAGCAGGACGGGGAGGATGGAAAGCACGGAGCAGGACAGGATAATGGAGCAGGAGGAGGGGAGCACAGAGGAGAATGGGGGCGCACAGAGCTGGATGGGGAGCACAGAGCAGGACGGCAACTTATACACCCGGCTTATACGCGAGTCAATAAGTTTTCCAAGTTTTTTTGTGGCAAAATTAGGGGGGTCGGCTTATACACGGGTCGGCTTATACATGAGTATATACGGTATGTAGATTTTTTTGTCTTTGTTCTTCCCCTTCACTTCTAATAGCAGAATTCTCAATAGCATTTGTCAGGTGTATGGATTTTTCTGGCCTTTTGCTTCCCTTCCCACATTGTTCTAGTTTAAAGCTCTCCTGATGAGTGTAGCAAGGCGACTTCCAAATACATGTTTTCCAGTCTTCGTAAGGTGCACCCCATCTCTAGCAAGTACAGTCATGGCCAAAAGTTTTGAGAATGACACAAATATTATATTTTCACAAGATCTGCTGCCCTCTGGTTTTTATGTGTGTTTGACAGATGTTTTTATCACAGACAGAAATATAATAATTGCAAACATATGAGAAACAAAAGCTTATATTGACAGTTAGAATGAGTTAATGCAGCAAGTCAATATTTGCAGTGTTGACCCTTCTTCTTCAGGACCTCTGCAATTCTCCCTGGCATGCTCTCAATCAACTTCTGGACCAAATCCTGACTGATAGCAGTCCATTCTTGCACAATCAATGCTTTCATTTTGTCAGAATTTTTAGGTTTTTGTTTGTCCACCCGTCTCTTGATGATTGACCACAAGTTCTCAATGGGATTAAGATCTGGGGAGTTTCCAGGCCATGGAAATCTCTGTTTTGTTCCCTGAGCCATTTAGTTATCACCTTTGCTTTATGGCAAGGTGCTCCATCATGCTGGAAAAGGCATTGTTGATCGCCAAACTGCTCTTGGAGGGTTGGGAGAAGTTGCTCTTGGAGGACATTCTGGTACCATTCTTTATTCATGGCTGTGTTTTTAGGCAAGACTGTGAGAGAGCCGATTCCCTTGGCTGAGAAGCAACCCCACACATGAATGGTTTCAGGATGCTTAACAGTTGGCATGAGACAAGACTGGTGGTAGCGCTCACCTTGTCTTCTCCGAATGAGGCATTTTCCTGATGTCCCAAACAATCGAAAAGGGGATTCATCAGAGAAAATAACTTTACCCCAGTCCTCAGCAGTCCACTGCCTGTACCTTTTGCAGAATATCAGTCCATGATGTTTTTTCTGGAGAGAAGTGGCTTCTTTGCTGCCCTCCTTGAGACCAGGCCTTGCTCCAAGAGTCTCCGCCTCACAGTGCGTGCAGATGCACTCACACCTACCTGCTGCCATTCCTGAGCAAACTCTGCACTGCTGGTAGCCCGATCCCACAGCTGAAACACTTTTAAGAGACGGTCCTGGCGCTTGCTGGTCTTTCTTGGGCGCCCTGAAGCCTTTTTGGCAACAATGGAACCTCTCTCCTTGAAGTTCTTGATGATGTGATAGATTGTTGACTGTGGTGCAATCTTTCTAGCTGCGATACTCTTCCCTGTTAGGCCATTTTTGTGCATTGCAATGATGACTGCACGTGTTTCTTTAGAGATAACCATGGTTAACAGAAGAGAAACAATGATGCCAAGCACCAGCCTCCTTTTAAAGTGTCCAGTGGTGTCATTCTTACTTAATCATGACAGATTGATCTCCAGCCATGTCCTCATCAACACCCACACCTGTGTTAATGGAGCAATCACTGAAAAGAGGTTAGCTGGTCCTTTTAAGGCAGGGCTGCAATGATGTTGAAATGTGTTTTGGGGGATAAAGTTCATTTTCTAGCCAAATATTGACTTTGCAAGTAATTGCTGTTAAGCTGATCACTCTTTATAACATTCTGGAGTATATGCAAATTGCCATTAGAAAAAGTGAAGCAGTAGACTTTGTAAAAATTAATATTTGTGTCATTCTCAAAACTTTTGGCCATGACTGTAGTCCATCGTATAGGTAATTCACTCCGTGATCCAGAAATCCAAATCCTTGCTGACGGCATCATCGACGTAGCCAGTTGTTCACCTGCAGAATCTTATTCCACCTCCTTGTTCCATGGCCATCCACTGGGAGGATGGAAGAGAAGACCACCTGCGCTCCCAGTTTCTTTCACTTTCTTACCTAAGCTTTCAAAGTCACTGCAGATTGTTTCCAGGTCCTTTCTTGCAGTGTCATTTGTCCCCACATGTATTAGCAGGAATGGGTAGTCATCTGTAGGTATGAAGAGTCCTGATATCCTGTCAGACTCATCTTTAATTTTCGCACCTGGAAGACAGCACATTTCTCTTGAGGTTATATCCGGTCTGCAGATAGCAGCCTCTGTTCCTCTCAACAGGGAATCCCCCATGACAACAACTCTCCGTTTCTTCTTCACAACAGTTTTCTTTCTCCATTCGGGAGGACTCTGAGGGCGTACAAGGTTATTGTTTGTGGCCAAAGTCTTATCTTGATGTATTTCTTCATCAATCTCCTGTGTAAGAACCTGGTACTGGTTCCTGAGCAGTATGGGTGCTGATGTGTAGCCCTGGTATTTAAGGTACACAATACCAGGAGGATGAGTGGAGAGGTAACGGTTAAGGGCTCTACATGACATCACATATACTTCGGACACACCCAGCAGGGGTGTAGAGGGGTGTGGTTTTTAGCACAAGAGAGTCTTGTAGTGTCTCCGGAGGTGGAGGGAGAGAGAAGGAGTGCCTGTCTGGAGCACTAAGATTCCTGTCGATTCAGAGAGACAGTACAGTAGTGGAGGCTAGTACAGGTGAGCCAGTTCACCTTAGCCTAGTCAGTGCTGAGATTGAGAGTTTGAGCAAGTCGAAAGGCACAGTGGAAGGAAATCAGAAGTGCTTTAGGATTGAAGTATCCTGCACAGTGTCACCGGTCACTGGAGACCGAAGCATCACTATAGCTTCACGCATAGTGGTAGAAAAACCAGAGGCTTACTGGACCTTAGGTAACAGAAAGCAGCCCTTGAAGTGTCAGTACGTAACAGGGGTCAGGTGGAATAGGAACTTTGAGCTAGGCCAAGCATAGAAGAACCTAGTTTCATCACTGGAAGGCTCCACCACAAAACTGACCGGGCAGTACAGCTTTGAAATAGCTGAAGTTTCAGGAGTGAACTACGCTTTATGCTGGTTGGACTCATCATCATTGGAAAGTAAAGGAGGCCCCTGCCTTGCTCAGCCGTTGCCTCAAAACTCATCCTCCATCAACCCCATCAGCCTCCCTGGGACCTGCCTTACCATCTAACAAGTAAAAGGTATGGAAAGACGCTGACGGTGTGAGACTGAGTTATTTAATTGCATGCCTGCACAACCCCACCATAACCATCGACCTGAGGGAAGAGTCCCACCTGTAGGGGACCCGACATCTAGCTGCCTCACCATCCCCTCAGAGATCTACAGCAGCGCTGGTACAAATTACCAGAGACTACAGGTGGCGTCACGAACTGTAAATATATCTATCCCCTGTAAATATTCCCCCAACATACGCCAGACCGCCAGGGCCACAGACCGAGCCACCGCTACCTGTGACAATCCCATAGACTTCCATGGGCTCGGCTCTGAGTACCCCATTGTCCTGGTAACCCACAATTGTGGTGGCGGGTCGACACAAAAACTTTGGCGTCACGAACAGGATACGAAACTCGCAAAATTGCGAGCCCTGTGTGCCTGTGGAGTGTTTTTGTGAAAAAGGACTGTTTGCTATTTTTGGCGCTAAAATCCGCCATTTTGCCGCCATATTCGCGCCCTCAGGCGCTGGAGAAGAAGGTGGGCGTACCTGAAAGAGCGCGCAAAGTCTTGGACACGCCCCCGGCTCTGACTCAGCGGCAGGTCCTGCAACAGGAAGTGAACGCTCTGGAACATCATGGAAGCAGGACGTGTGCAGCCGAGCAGGGAAGCGGAGGAAGGCAGGCCCCGTTCCCCAGCCAAGCTGCCACCAGCACCGGAACCATCCGTGGTCCTGCACCTGCAGCAAGCATTGCTGGAAATTAAAGAGGAGAATGCACGACTGAAAAAGATGGTCCAGCACCAATCTGGATTTGAAGAGATCGAGAGACGCCGGCGTACCCAGGAGCAGCGGCGGCTGTGGGACGCGGTGTTCTCTCCCCTCGACGACCCCCTACGTCTGGAGTTACCAAAACTTCTGCTGCCCAAGGCAAAGGAGCAACCGGAGGCTGCCCCCGAAAGTACCGATCCTGATCCCACCGGTGAAGCGGTGGAGGCGAAGGAGGTTGAGGAGGTACCGCCAGTTCCGGAACGCCCGCCCGGCCAGGAGGCCGCAGCAGATGATCGATCCCCGGCAGGGACACCGGAGGGGTCCTGTCCGTCATTACCAGACGTGGACTGGGACGAGATGGCGCGCCTGGATGACGTCGCCTACACCGCCCAGTGGGAACGTGAGTGGCAGCGTCGTGAGGAGAAACAGCAACGCCAGCAGGAAGAAGAGCGGGAAGCTCAGCGCAACCGACAGCGGCAGCATGCAGAGCTGATCGCGGACAAGGAAAGTGTCCGTCGAGAAAAAGGTACTCTGAGGGAACCGCGGCGGCAGGGGTGTGTGACAGAGTTCCAGCTCCGGAAGGGCTGGGGCTTCATCAGAGAACCGGGCCTCTACCCAGGGGTCTTTGTCAGCAGACGTGACGTAGAATCCCACCTACCGCAAGGCCATCCCGGGAGGGACCTAATTAATGGAGACATTGTCACATATACACGACACTGGGGTATGAAGGGATGGTATGCCCTTAATGTCACAATCGTCCGTGACCCCGTCCCCGACGCAGGTAACGTCACCACTACCGCAGCGTCCCCGTCTCCAGCTCAAACAGCACCAGGCCGTGGCCCCAGCATCGCCCCCTGCAGGCTCCTCGCAAATGGAGGCAACACCTGTATACTCTTCACTAACTTGTTATCCTACTACATCGCAACCTGCGATTCATTCCAAATCTCAAGCAGCAGTTTACACGACGACGCGCACGGCGACTATTTCTGCGTCACGAGAGCAAGTGGCCATAACAGTAACGCAAACAGCGTCTCATAAAGTGAAAGCACCCGTTGCGCCCCTAGAGGTTCGTACGAGAACTGTGGCGACCCAGACTCTGATAGCAGGTCACGACTTGTTAGTCATGGGATCTAGGGATAATCGCATTGTTCCAGCCCCCGGGGTGGAAGATGACATTGAAGTTGACAAAGAAATGTGAAGAACGGTAGGACCCAGACAGGGTTTACCGCAACTAAGAAGATGTACATAAGTTTTTTATATAAGTGAAAATGGTTTACACAGTTAATATGAGTATATAATGTTTATATATATTGAATAGAATGCCCGGCTGGGTAAGTAGGTAAAGAGTTTTTGCACTTTATTGTGATGTGATATGAATATGTTTCTTATTATGGACTCAGAGGCTGAGGACTGTGCCAGCCCAGAACTTATCCTGTAAATAGTTGCGCTTCGGTGCACAATATTGGTTTTACATAAAAACCACCACAACTACCTCTGAATAATAAAACCCGTGTGGTGTGGCACTGAGTGAGGTCTGCATCCAGATGTCCTGCAGCCCACCCAGGACCCACGTTGAAGGTTTGGTGCGGGTCCTTCACAAGAATATTGTCGTTTATTTATATGAACATGTTTATTTAATATTTTGTATTTTTCTATATTTAATGTTTTGTTTGCAACGTTCAAGAAATCCTTACCTCCCGGATGGGACGAGTTCATGTTAATGTTTAATGCATAAACAAAAAATGTCTTTTTGTATTTCACAGCCCGGGAGTGCTGTCGTTTACCATGGGGAATGTGTAGCCCTGGTATTTAAGGTACACAATACCAGGAGGATGAGTGGAGAGGTAACGGTTAAGGGCTCTACATGACATCACATATACTTCGGACACACCCAGCAGGGGTGTAGAGGGGTGTGGTTTTTAGCACAAGAGTCTTGTAGTGTCTCTGGAGGTGGAGGGAGAGAGAAGGAGTGCCTGTCTGGAGCACTAAGATTCCTGTCGATTCAGAGAGACAGTACAGTAGTGGAGGCTAGTACAGGTGAGCCAGTTCACCTTAGCCTAGTCAGTGCTGAGATTGAGAGTTTGAGCAAGTCGAAAGGCACAGTGGAAGGAAATCAGAAGTGCTTTAGGATTGAAGTATCCTGCACAGTGTCACCGGTCACTGGAGACCGAAGCATCACTATAGCTTCACGCATAGTGGTAGAAAAACCAGAGGCTTACTGGACCTTAGGTAACAGAAAGCAGCCCTTGAAGTGTCAGTACGTAACAGGGGTCAGGTGGAATAGGAACTTTGAGCTAGGCCAAGCATAGAAGAACCTAGTTTCATCACTGGAAGGCTCCACCACAAAACTGACCGGGCAGTACAGCTTTGAAATAGCTGAAGTTTCAGGAGTGAACTACGCTTTATGCTGGTTGGACTCATCATCATTGGAAAGTAAAGGAGGCCCCTGCCTTGCTCAGCCGTTGCCTCAAAACTCATCCTCCATCAACCCCATCAGCCTCCCTGGGACCTGCCTTACCATCTAACAAGTAAAAGGTATGGAAAGACGCTGACGGTGTGAGACTGAGTTATTTAATTGCATGCCTGCACAACCCACCATAACCATCGACCTGAGGGAAGAGTCCCACCTGTAGGGGACCCGACATCTAGCTGCCTCACCATCCCCTCAGAGATCTACAGCAGCGCTGGTACAAATTACCAGAGACTACAGGTGGCGTCACGAACTGTAAATATATCTATCCCCTGTAAATATTCCCCCAACATACGCCAGACCGCCAGGGCCACAGACCGAGCCACCGCTACCTGTGACAATCCCATAGACTTCCATGGGCTCGGCTCTGAGTACCCCATTGTCCTGGTAACCCACAATTGTGGTGGCGGGTCGACACACTGACTGCCTCCTGATCCTCCTGCTTCTCTGGGTCACATGCTTCCATTCCTCTGTTTCTTCAGGTGCACTTTGAATTTCTTCTCTTTCTGTACCATGAAGAGATAATTCTGCTCTGTCTAAGAACTCTTCATCTTTCTTAATGGTTTTCAATGTAGATAACCTCTCTTCTAGATTTTGCAACTTTTCCTCCAACATGGACACAAGCTTGCATTTCTGGCATGTGAAATTTGGCTTTTCCACTGGTAAATCTGTGAACATGTAGCAAGAAATGCAGCTCACCAAATGGCTCCTGGCCTCTTCCATGCTCTTATTTTTAAAGAGATATCAAAGCGGCGAAAAAAGTACCGCGCGGCTTACCGATGTCCTCCTTTCAGCTGCAACAGCCAAAACCCAGTGTTCTTGGAGCTCGCGGAGACCCTTCACTTATCCCAGAATGAACTGGGAATATGCAAATGATCTCCTCAGGACTCCTTCCCTGGTTTGCCAGAGTGCAGCCATAACGGAGACGGGCGGCTGCAGGAGTACAGCCATAACGGAGACGGGCGGCTGCCGGAGTGCAGCTATAGGGGAGACGGGCGGCTGCAGGAGTACAGCCATAACGGAGACGGGCGGCTGCCGGAGTGCAGCCATAACGGAGAAGGCCGGCTGCAGGAGTACAGCCATAACGGAGACGGGGCTGCCAGAGTGCAGCCATAACGGAGACGGCGGCTGCCAGAGTGCAGCCATAACGGAGACGGCCGGCTGCAGGAGTACAGCCATAACGGAGACGGGGGGCTGCCAGAGTGCAGCCATAACGGAGACGGCCGGCTGCAGGAGTACAGCCATAACGGAGACGGGCGGCTGCCAGAGTGCAGCCATAACGGAGACGGGCGGCTGCAGTAGTACAGCCATAACGGAGACGGCCGGCTGCAGGAGTAACAGCCATAACGGAGACGGCCGGCTGCAGGAGTACAGCCATAACGGAGACAGGCGGCTGCCAGAGTGCAGCCATAACGGAGACAGCCGGCTGCAGGAGTACAGCCATAACGGAGACGGCCGGCTGCAGGAGTACAGCCATAACGGAGACGGGCGGCTGCCAGAGTGCAGCCATAACGGAGACGGGCGGCTGCAGGAGTACAGCCATAACGGAGACGGGCGGCTGCCAGAGTGCAGCCATAACGGAGACGGCCGGCTGCAGGAGTACAGCCATAATGGAGACGGCCGGCTGCAGGAGTACAGCCATAACGGAGACAGGCGGCTGCCAGAGTGCAGCCATAACGGAGACAGCCGGCTGCAGGAGTACAGCCATAACGGAGACGGCCGGCTGCAGGAGTACAGCCATAACGGAGACGGGCGGCTGCCAGAGTGCAGCCATAATGGAGACGGGCGGCTGCAGGAGTACAGCCATAACGGAGACGGGCGGCTGCCAGAGTGCAGCCATAACGGAGACGGCCGGCTGCAGGAGTACAGCCATAACGGAGACGGGCGGCTGCAGGAGTACAGCCATAACGGAGACAGGCGGCTGCCAGAGTGCAGCCATAACGGAGACAGCCGGCTGCAGGAGTACAGCCATAACGGAGACGGCCGGCTGCAGGAGTACAGCCATAACGGAGACGGGCGGCTGCAGGAGTACAGCCATAGCGGAGACGGGCGGCTGCCGGAGTGCAGCTATAGCGGAGACGGGCGGCTGCCGGAGTGCAGCTATAGCGGAGACGGGCGGCTGCCGGAGTGCAGCTATAGGGGAGACGGCCGGCTGCCGGAGTGCAGCCATAACGGAGACAGATGGCTGCCGGAGTGCAGCCATAGGGGAGACGGGCGGCTGGCGCTGCCGAAATATAGCCATAGGGGAGACAGCCGGCTGCCGGAGAGCAGCTATAGGGGAGACGGGCGGCTGCAGGAGTACAGCCATAACGGAGACGGGCGGCTGCCGGAGTGCAGCCATAACGGAGACGGGCGGCTGCCAGAGTGCAGCCATAACGGAGACGGCCGGCTGCAGGAGTACAGCCATAACGGAGACGGGCGGTTGCCAGAGTGCAGCCATAACGGAGACGGCCGGCTGCAGGAGTACAGCCATAACGGAGACGGCCGGCTGCAGGAGTACAGCCATAACGGAGACAGGCGGCTGTCAGAGTGCAGCCATAACGGAGACAGCCGGCTGCAGGAGTACAGCCATAACGGAGACGGGCAGCTGCCAGAGTGCAGCCATAACGGAGACAGCCGGCTGCAGGAGTACAGCCATAACGGAGACGGGCAGCTGCAGGAGTACAGCCATAGCGGAGACGGGTGGCTGCCGGAGTGCAGCTATAGGGGAGACGGCCGGCTGCCGGAGTGCAGCCATAACGGAGACAGATGGCTGCCAGAGTGCAGCCATAGGGGAGACGGGCGGCTGGCGCTGCCGAAATACAGCCATAGGGGAGACGGCCGGCTGCCGGAGAGCAGCCATAACGGAGACGGGCGGCTGTCGGAGTGCAGCTATAGGGGAGAAGGCCGACTGCCGGAGTGCAGCCATAACGGAGATGGCCGGCTTTCAGAGTGCAGCCATAGGGGAGACGGGCGGCTGCCGGAGTGCAGCTATAACGGAGACAGACGGCTGCCGGAGTGCAACCATAACGGAGACAGGCGGCTGCCGGAGTGCAACCATAACGGAGACAGGCAGCTGCCGGAGTGCAGCCATAACGGAGAAGGGCGGCTGCCGGAGTACAGCCATAACGGAGATCGGCGGCTGCCAGAGTGCAGCCATAACGGAGACGGTGGCTGCCGGAGTACAGCCATAGGGAGACGGGCGGCTGCCGGAGTGCAGCTATAACGGAGACGGGCGCTGCCGGAGTGCGATAACGGAGACGATCACGGAACCGCCATTCCTGACACTGGAGAATCCTCATAGCACACAGTGTGCGCAATGTGACAATACACAAGTCTGCCAACACATATGTAACCCAAAAAAACACCGAACCTGTGGAAATAAAGAATGTCAGAACAAGGATCTCAAAAGTAAGAAACTTTTATTAGGCTAAGTTCACATTTGCGTATATGTCCGCAGCGTATCATCTGCATATGTAAACGCATGTTTACGCAGCATTTTTAATCCCCATCATCTTACACATGATGCAAAAAAATGCGCGTGTATGCATTTTTGCATGCATTTGCGTTGTTTATGCTCATGCGTTCGATATTTCTAGGTGCTGTAATCAGTTCCTCGACATGCGCAGTATGAAGTCAGCATGCGTATCGAACACATCCATGCGCATGTCCTTGCGTACCAATGTGTTCCCATATACTGTACAGTAATGCACTGTTTTGACGCATGAGTGCGCATATTTTACGGATTATTGACGCGTCAAAAAATGCAACATGTTGCATTCGCTAGACACCGCAAAATGACGCATGCGTACACAGACGCATGCAAACGCATGTCCCTCTGTACTCCATGTTAAAGATATGTACGCATGACGCATGCAGATCAAACGAGCGTACAGACGCAAATGTGAAACCAGCCTTAGCAAACATTTGGTTACATGGTGGCGCTGTAGAAGATGGGGACCCACACATCAATTAAAAATGACAAGTATTCTATATACGTGAAAGTAAAGACTTGTATAAATGAATAAAACCGCTCTGGACCACATGATAAATGACAGCTACTGTCATCATCATGCCATAACAGTGACTGTAAGGCTGCTGTCATTAAAGTGATGTGTTCCCACAACAATGCAGTGCAGTGACTTCCAGTCAACATGGGCAGTCACAAAATCATTAATACGTCCAACATCCCCCCTCCACCTCTATATACATGTACATGCTGCCATCTAGTGGCCATAACATAAAACTGCAGTAATAAATTACTCATGAGAGCGCAGGCGCCACCAAGCCTCCCAGTGTTCAACCACAGGATCAATACCGATAATGACAGAGGCAGGACGTTTGTAAATAAATGGCCCCTGTATTCATTAAGGTTTTACATAATAATTAGTAAATATTATAGCTACATTCAATGTTCAAGAAATAATTATTATTTATTTATATAGCGCCATTAATTCCATGGTGCTGTACATGAGAAGGGGTTACATACAAAGTTATAGATATAGTTTACAGTAAACAAATTTACAATGACAGACTGGTACAGAGGGGAGAGGACCCTGTCCTTGCGGACTTACATTCTACATTAAGCGAAATCCTTAACCCCTTACTGCCATCGGACGTACTATCCCGTCCATGGTACCTGGGCCCGTATGACCATGGACGGGATAGTACGTCTTGTGCGATCGGACGCGCTCCCAGGGGGGAGCGCAGCCGATCGCACCCGGGTGTCAGCTGATTATCACAGCTGACACCCATGACTGTGTGTCAGGAGCGGTCACGGACCGCTCCCGGCACATTAACCCCTTGCACACCGCGATCAAACATGATCGCGGTGTACTGGGGGCACAGGGGAGGATCGCGCAGGGTGGGGGCTCCCTGCGCGCCCCCCTGAGACCCTCAGAGCAGCGCGATGTGATCGCGCTGTTCTGAGGGCTTCCTCCCTCCCAGGACCCGGATCCAAGATGGCGCCGGGGTCCTGGAGGGAGGCGGCTACCTCAGTGCCTGCCGAGAGCAGGCACTGAGAAGCCTGCTGCACTGCCTGAGCGATCGCTGGTGTGACAGAGTGCTGTGCACACTGTCACACCAGCGATCTGATAAAATACTGTGATGTCCCACCCTGGGACAAAGTAAAAAAGTTAAAAATATAAAAATAAACATGTTTTAAAAAAAATCCAAAATAAATAAAAAAAAATATATATATTCCCCAATAAATTCACTTCTTCCTGTAAATAAAAAAAACAAAGCAATAAAAGTACACATATTTGGTATCGCCGCGTCCGTAACGACCCCCCCTATAAAATTGTCCCACTAGTTAACCCCTTCAGTGAACCCCTTAAAAAAAAAAAAAAAAACGAAGCAAAAAATCAATGCTTTATCATCATACCGCCGAACAAAAAGTGGAATAACACGCGATCAAAAAGACCGATATAAAAAATCATGGTACTGCTGAAAACATCATCTTGTCCCGCAAAAAACGAGCCATCATACAGCATCATCAGCGAAAAAATAAAAAAGTTATAGCTCGCAGAATAAAGCGATGCAAAAATAATTATTTTTTATATAAAATTGTTTTTATTCTATAAAAGCGCCAAAACATGAAAAAATGATATAAATGAGGTATCGCCATAATCGTACTGAGCGGAAGAATAAAACTGCTTTATCAATTTTACCACACGCGGAACGGTATAAAACGCCTCCCCCAAAAGAAATTCATGAATTGCTGATTTTTGTTCATTCTAACCTCCCAAAAATCGAAATAAAAAGCGATCAAAAAACGTCACGTGCTCGAAAATGGTACCAATAAAAACGTCACTCGTCCCGCAAAATAAGACCTCACATGACTCTGTGGCCAAAATATGCAAAAATATAGCTCTCAAATGTGATGATGCAAAAATATTTTTGCAATAAAAAGCGTCTTTTAGCTGACAGCTGCCAACAAAACCCGCTATAAAAGTAAATCAAACCCCCCTTTATCACCCCCTTAGTAAGGAAAAATAATAAAATTAAAAAAAGTATTTATTTCCATTTTCCCATTAGGGTTAGGGTTAGGGTTGCGGCTAAGTTAGGGTTAGGGTTGGCGCTAAAATTAGGATTAGGGTTAGGGTTGGG
Organism: Oophaga sylvatica; assembly: GCA_033576555.1. NCBI lineage: Eukaryota > Metazoa > Chordata > Amphibia > Anura > Dendrobatidae > Oophaga > Oophaga sylvatica. Next base: position 334,975,740 of record JARQOD010000002.1, on the reverse strand, counting down.
ATTAGGGGTGTGTTAGGGTTAGGTTTGTGGTTAGGGTTGGGACTAGGGTTAGGGGTGTGTTGGGGTTAGGGTTGGAGTTAGAATTGGGGGTTTCCGCTGTTTAGGCACATCAGGGGCTCTCCAAATGTGACATGGCATCTGATCTCAATTCCAGCCAATTCTGCGTTGAAAAAGTCAAACGGTGCTCCTTCACTTCTCAGCTCTGCCATGCGTCCAAACAGTAGTTTATCCCCACATATGGGGTATCAGCAGTGGCGTAGTAACTGTTTGTGGCGCCCGGGGCGGCAAATTTTAGGCCACACCCCTAGCCACACCCATTTCACTGGTCACACCCATATCCACGCCCTGACCACACCCACTTAGCACTGCTGATCACACTGTTTCATAAACAATAATTATAAACACATACCTCTCAACCGTCCCGGTTTCAGCGGGACAGTCCCGATTTCGGGACCCTGTCCGCTGTCCCGGCCAGGCGGTTTACTTTCCGCATTAGAATCGTACATACGGAAACCCCGGGGACCTCCCACACATTCTGGCAGCCACAAGTCACGTTCCATCGCTGACCTCATTTCCCCAGGATGTGGGGATCTCACCAGCTATGAGGCACTCCATTCAATACCCGGCTCTCACTGAGCGAGACAGGCAGGATCTGGGGATCTCTTCATCTGTTGAACAGATCCCATGTTGAGATCCCCACATCCTGCTTGTCTCGCTCAGTGAGAGTCGGGTATTGTATGCAGCGGTCCGTACAATACCCGGCTCTCACTCCAACAGATCCAGCGGCTTGATGCGTCGCCGTTCTGAAGACTCTCCCGAGAACAAGTTACAGTATCTGCTGCTGTAAGCTGACCGCCGGAAATGAGGTCAGCGGTCATTTCCAGCGTTCAGCTGACTTACAGCACGTCACCTCCGGTGGAACGTGACATGTGGCTGCCAGAACGTGTGGGAGGTCCCCGGGAAAGTAAACCTCCCGGCCAGGACAGCGGGACAGGGACCCAGCCCTACACAGATAACTGCATTCGCTCCGTCCCCACGCAGACCCATGCACATAATGGCACCCCTCCTTCCCCCCTGCAGCCCTCAAGCACACAGATCCCGCAAGTAACAGGACCCTTGTACACACACGGCTCCGCTCCACACACCTCACCGCACAAGGCTCCGCTCCGTACACCTCGTACACACACACGGCTTCGCTCCGTACACCTCGTACACACACGGCTTTGCTCCGTACACCTCGTACACACACGGCTTTGCTCCGTACACCTCGTACACACACGGCTCCGCTCCGTACACCTCCGCTCCATACACCTCGTACACACACGGCTTTGCTTCGTACACCTCGTACACACACGGCTCCGCTCCGTACACCTCGTACACACACGGCTTTGCTCCGTACACCTCGTACACACACGGCTCCGCTCCGTACACCTCGTACACACACGGCTTCGCTCCGTACACCTCGTACACACACGGCTTCGCTCTGTACACCTCGTACACACGGCTCCGCTCCGTACACCTCGTACACACGGCTCCGCTCCGTACACCTCGTACACACACGGCTCCGCTCCGTACACCTCGTACACACACGGCTTCGCTCCGTACACCTCGTACACACACGGCTTCGCTCCGTACACCTCGTACACACACGGCTCCGCTCCGTACACCTCGTACACACACGGCTTCGCTCCGTACACCTCGTACACACACGGCTTCGCTCCGTACACCTCGTACACACGGCTCCGCTCCGTACACCTCGTACACACGGCTCCGCTCCGTACACCTCGTACACACACGGCTTCGCTCCATACACCTCTTACACACACGGCTCCGCTCCGTACACCTCGTACACACGGCTACGCTCCGTACACCTCGTACACACGGCTCCGCTCCATACACCTCATGCACACACAGCTCAGCTACATCCACACTGTAAACCCCTTATGATCAATCATATAAGCTTACCATCATCCGGGACAATGACGATGATGAAGACAAGTACAGCAGCAGCTTCCTGCACACAGGGGCCTGATCATGTGACACCTAACTCCTCCCCTCCTGTGACCTCATCACAGGTCCTGCTAGCATCTTTACAAAGCACAGCACAGCAATGGTAAATGCTGGCTGTGCGAAGTTGGGAGGCCAAGGAAGGGTGCGCCGCCCCCACACACAGGTGCCGCCTGGGGCGGACCGCCCCCCCCGCCCCCCCCACGCTACGCCACTGGGTATCAGCGTACTCTGGACCCCAAGAGTTATTGTGCAATTTGTCCTATTTCTTCTGCTACCCTTGGGAAAATAAAAAACTGGGGGCGAAAATATCATTTTTGTACAAAAAAAATTATTTTTTTGTTTTTACGGCTGTACATTATAAACTTCTGTGAAGCACTTGGGGCTTCATAGCGCTCACCACACATCTAGATAAGTTCCTTGTGGGGTCTATTTTCCAAAATGGGGTCACTTGTTGGGGATTTCCACTGTTTAGGCGCATCAGGGGCTCTCCAAATGCGACATGACACCCCCAGACCATTCCATCAAAGTCTGCAATCCAAAACGTCACTACTTCCCTTCCGAGCCCCAACGTGTACCCATACAGTAGTTTTCTCCCACATATTGGATATCAGCGTACTCAGGACAAATTGGACAACAACTTTTGGGGTCCAATTTCTCCTGTTACCCTTGTAAAAATAAAATATTGGGGCAAAAAAATCATTTTTGCAAAAAAAAAAAGATTTTTTATTTTTACGGCTGTGCGTTATAAACTTCTGTGAAGCACTTCGGGGTTCAAAGTGCTCACCACACATCTAGACAAGTTCCTTGTGGGGTCTATTTTCCAAAATGGGGTCACTTGTGGGGGGTTTCCACTGTTTAGGTGCATCAGGGGCTCTCGAAATGCGACATGACGCCCCCAGACCATTCCATCAAAGTCTGCAATCCAAAACGTCACTACTTCCCTTCCGAGCCCTGACGTGCGCCCATACAGTAGTTTTCTCCCACATATTGGGTATCAGCGTACTCAGGACAAATTGGACAACAACTTTTGGGGTCCAATTTCTCCTGTTACCCTTGTGAAAATAAAATATTGGGGGCGAAAAAATCATTTTTGTAAAAAAAAAAAAGATTTTTTATTTTTACGGCTGTACGTTATAAACTTCTGTGAAGCACTTCGGGGTTCAAAGTGCTCACCACACATCTAGATAAGTTCCTTGTGGGGTCTATTTGCCAAAATGGGGTCACTTGTGGGGGGTTTCCACTGTATAGGTGCATCAGGGGCTCTCCAAATGTGACATGACGCCCCCAGACCATTCCATCAAAGTCTGCAATCCAAAACGTCACTACTTCCCTTCCGAGCCCTGACGTGCGCCCATACAGTAGTTTTCTCCCACATATTGGGTATCAGCGTACTCAGGACAAATTGGACAACAACTTTTGGGTTCCAATTTCTTCTGTTACCCTTGTGAAAATAAAATATTGGGGGCGAAAAAATCATTTTTGTAAAAAAAAAAAGGATTTTTTATTTTACGGCTGTACGTTATAAACTTTAGTGAAACACCTGGGGGTTAAAAGTTCTCACCACACATCTAGATAAGTTCCTTGAGGGGTCTAGTTTCCAAAATGATGTCATTTATGGGGGTTTCCACTGTTTAGGCAGATCAGGAGCTCTCCAAACACGACATGGCGTCCAGCCAATTCTGCGTTGAAAAAGTCAGACGGCGCTCCTTCCCTTCTAAACTCTGCCATGCACCCAAACAGTGGTTTACCCCCACATATGGGGTATCAGCGCACTCAGGACAAATTGCACAATAACTTTTGGAGTCTTGTTACTCTTGGAAAAATAAAAATTGGGGCGAAAAGATCATTTTTGTGGAAAAAATATGATTTTTAAATTTTACGGCTCTACGTTATAAACTTGTGTGAAGCACTTGGGGGTTCAAATTGCTCACCAAAGATCTAGAAAAGTTCCTTAGGGGGTCTAGTTTCCAAAATGGGGTCATTTGTGGGGGGTTTCCACTGTTTAGGCACATCAGGGGCTCTCCAAATGCATCATGGCATCCAATCTCAATTCCAGCCAATTTTGGTTGGAAAAAGTCAAATGGTGCTCCTTCCATTCCGAGCTCTGCCGTGCGCCCAAACAGTGGTTCCCACCCACATATGGGGTATCAGCGTACTCAGGACAAATTGGACAACAACTTATGTGGTCCAATTTCTCCTGTTACCCTTGGGAAAATAAAAAATTAGTGACTAAAAGATAATTTTTGTGGGAAAAAAATAGGATTTTTTATTTTCATGCCCGGGCATTATAAACTTGTGTGAAGCACTTGGGGTTCAAAGTGCTCACCAAAGATCTAGATAAGTTCCTTAGGGGGTATAGTTTCCAAAATGGGGTCACTTGTGGGGGGTTTCCACTGTTTAGGCTCATCTGGGGCACTGCAAACGGAACATGACCCCCATCAACGTCTGCATTCCAAAACGTTACTACTTCCTTTCCAAGCCCTGCCGTGCACCCAAACAATTTCCCCCCCCCACATATGGGGTATCAGCGTACTCAGGACAAATTGGACAACAACTTTTGGGGTCCAATTTCCTTGGGAAAATTCAAAAATTTGGGACTAAAAAATCATTTTTGTGGAAAATTTTTTTTTTTTTTTTTCACACCCAGGCATTATAAGCTTTTGTGAAACACTTGGGGGTTCAAAGTGCTCACAACAGATCTAGATAAGTACCTTAGGGGGTCTAGTTTCCAAAATGGTGTCACTTGTGGGGGTTTCCACTGTTTAGGTGCATCAGGGGCTCTCCAAACACGACATGGCGTCCAATCTCAATTCCAGCCAATTTTAGTTTGAAAAAGTCAAACGGCGCTCCTTCCCTTACGAGCTCTGCCGTGTGCCCAAACAGTGGTTTTCCCCCACATATTGGGTATTGGCGTACTCAGGAGAAATTGCATAACAACCTTATCTGTCCATTTTCTCCTTTTACCCTTGTGAAAATAAAAAAAAAGTTTTTAAAAGATCATTTTTGTGGCTAAAAAGTTAAATATTCATTTTTTCCTTCCACGTTGCTTTAGTTCCTGTGAAGCACCTGAAGGGTTAATAATCTTCTTGAATGTGGTTTTGAGTACCTTGAGGGGTGCAGTTTTTAGAATGGTGTCACTTTTGGGTATTTTCTGCCATATAGACCCCTCAAAGTGACTTCAAATGAGAGGTGGTCCCTAAAAAAAATGGCTTTGTAAATTTTGTTGTAAAAATGAGAAATCGCTGGTCAACTTTTAACCCTTATAACTTCCTAACAAAAAAACATTTTGGTTCCAAAATTGTGCTGATGTAAAGTAGACATGTGGGAAATGTTATTTCTTAACTATTTTGTGTGATATATTTCTCTGTTTTAAGGGAATAAAAATTCAAAGTTTGAAAATTGCAAAATTTTAAAAATTTTCGCCATATTTGCGTTTTTTTCAAAAATAAATGCAAGTTATATCGAAGAAATTTTACTTCTAACGTGAAGTACAATATGTCACGAGAAAACAGTCTCAGAATCGCGAAGATCCGTTGAAGCGTTCCAGAGTTATAACCTCATAAAGAGACAGTGGTCAGAATTGTAAAAATTGGCCCGGTCATTAACGTGCAAACCACCCTTGGGGTGAAGGGGTTAAAGTAAAACAACTGTATACCCAGCGACCTCCCATCTAATAAGCCAAGACTGCTATTACAAGGGGGGCAAGTGTGGATCTGCTTCCAGGATGCCATCTCAGCTGGCACAGACACCCAGGACTAGCCTGCTGGGTTTTTCAATTTCCTGCAGCTTTGGCCACGGGACATGTACCAACCGCATGTCCAACTAGCCTGCCACATGGCTTGGGCCCCAGCAACTATTAAACTATGTTTTTTTTCAAAACTTTTGCAGCGTTTCAGAGTTAAACATATGGCTGATATCATGCAGCCAGTGTCTGATACATGCTAAGCATAGACCGGGCCGCATATACCAGCTATGAGGTTACCTTTAAAATTCTTCCCATCAGCTCAGCACAAACAAAACTATTTTCCAAATAATCTTATTATGAGCAATGTGGCAGATTCCTTACACGACGCTGTAATAGCCCTGCTTGAAACTTGCACCTGCACTTCAAAACAGAAATTCAGACTACAGCTAGGTATACAGAGATGGACCAGTATTTTTACAATATTGTGTTTATTTAGATGGGTATTATCCTGGCATAAAATGGGTATATATTTAGTGACTTTGTTTTAAATCTGATTAAATTGGTGTTCTGATGTGGGTAGGTTGGCATTCTTATTGGTGTGCTGAGGTGGGTAGGTTGGCATTCTTATTGGTGTTCTGATGTGGGTAGGTTGGCATTCTTATTGGTATGCTGAGGTGGGTAGGTTGGCATTCTTATTGGTGTGCTGAGGTGGGTAGATTGGCATTCTTATTGGTGTGCTGAGGTGGGTAGGTTGGCATTCTTATTGGTGTGCTGAGGTGGTAGTGGTTGGCATTCTTATTGGTGTTGCTGAGTGTGGGTAGGTTGGCATTCTTATTGGTGTGCTGAGGTGGGTAGGTTGGCATTCTTATTGGTGTTCTGAGGTGGGTAGGTTGGCATTCTTATTGGTGTGCTGAGGTGGGTAGGTTGGCATTCTTATTGGTGTGCTGAGGTGGGTAGGTTGGCATTCTTATTGGTGTGCTGAGGTGGGTAGGTTGGCATTCTTATTGGTGTGCTGAGGTGGGTAGGTTGGCATTCTTATTGGTGTTCTGAGGTGGGTAGGTTGGCATTCTTATTGGTGTGCTGAGGTGGGTAGGTTGGCATTCTTATTGGTGTGCTGATGTGGGTAGGTTGGCATTCTTATTGGTATGCTGAGGTGGGTAGGTTGGCATTCTTATTGGTGTGCTGAGGTGGGTAGGTTGGCATTCTTATTGGTGTTCTGATGTGGGTAGGTTGGCATTCTTATTGGTGTGCTGAGTGGGTAGGTTGGCATTCTTATTGGTGTGCTGAGGTGGGTAGGTTGGCATTCTTATTGGTGTGCTGAGGTGGGTAGGTTGGCATTCTTATTGGTGTGCTGAGGTGGGTAGGTTGGCATTCTTATTGGTGTGCTGAGGTGGGTAGGTTGGCATTCTTATTGGTGTGCTGAGGTGGTAGGTTGGCATTTCTTATTGGTGTGCTGAGGTGGGTAGGTTGGCATTCTTATTGGTGTGCTGAGGTGGGTAGGTTGGCATTCTTATTGGTGTGCTGAGGTGGGTAGGTTGGCATTTCTTATTGGTGTGCTGAGGTGGGTAGGTTGGCATTCTTATTGGTGTGCTGAGGTGGGTAGGTTGGCATTTCTTATTGGTGTGCTGAGGTGGGTAGGTTGGCATTCTTATTGGTGTGCTGAGGTGGGTAGGTTGGCATTCTTATTGGTGTGCTGAGGTGGGTAGGTTGGCTTCTTATTGGTGTGCTGAGGTGGGTAGGTTGGCATTCTTATTGGTGTGCTGAGGTGGGTAGGTTGGCTTTCTTATTGGTGTGCTGAGGTGGGTAGGTTGGCATTCTTATTGGTGTGCTGAGGTGGGTAGGTTGGCATTCTTATTGGTGTGCTGAGGTGGGTAGGTTGGCTTTCTTATTGTGTGCTGAGGTGGGTAGGTTGGCATTTCTTATTGGTGTGCTGAGGTGGGTAGGTTGGCTTTCTTATTGGTGTGCTGAGGTGGGTAGGTTGGCATTCTTATTGGTGTGCTGAGGTGGGTAGGTTGGCATTCTTATTGGTGTGCTGAGGTGGGTAGGTTGGCTTTTTATTGGTGTGCTGAGGTTGGTAGGTGTGTTCTTATTGGTGTGCTGAGGTGGTAGGTTGGCTTTCTTATTGGTGTGCTGAGGTGGTAGGTTGGCTTTCTTATTGGTGTGCTGAGGTGGTAGTTGGCATTTGTTCATGTGGTGTGCATTGTAGGTGTGGGTGTAGTTGGCATTCTATTGTGTGCTGAGGTGGTAGGTTGGCATGTTATTGGTGTGCTGAGTGTGGGTAGGTTGGCATTCTTTTGGTGTGCTGAGGTGGTGGTTGGCATTCTTATTGGTGTGCTGGTGGTAGGTTGGCTTTCTTATTGGTGTGCTGAGGGGGTTAGTTGGCTTTCTTATTGGTGTGCTAGTTGGTTAGGTTGGCTTTCTTATTTGGTGTGCTGGGTGGGTAGGTCGGCATTCTTATTGGTGTGCTGAGGTGGGTAGTTGGCTAATGTATTATTGGTGTGAATTTCTCTTTTGTACTTTTTCCAAACAGTAGTTACATTTTAGATTATTTTAAAACTTTGTATAGGTGATATTTTTAATTTGCTTTCCCTAGTTTTTTTTTTCTTTTTTTTTTTTTTTTACTTTAAGCAGTCCTACCTTAAAGGGAAACATGTCAACAGTTTTTTTGACATTTGTCATGTGTGCATTGCCACGAAGATCGTCGCGGTTGCACATTTTGACTTCTCACAGCTGAGCTGCTGTTTCTTTGTGTTTGGCAGTTTAGGGAGTTAATTCTGTCTGTGCTCGGTGCTGGGACTGGGTGCAGTTTCTCCCAGCTGCAATTGATTATTTGTTGATTGGTCTCCTTTAAATTCTGGTTGTCTGCTTGGGGAGTTGCCAGTGAAACCTTCATGCAGACCACAGATGAAATGAGTCTGTATAGACTTTAGTTGTGAGCTCCTTAGTTGTTCTAAGCTAAACTTGGTTAGAGTTTATTTCCCATACATTTATGTTCCTTTGGTGTTTGAGTGTGTATGCAAGCGAGTGTTTCCTGTCTGTCTTATATGTCTAATCTGTGTATTTAGCTAAGATCAGCCCATATCCCTTTGGTGGTAGTCAGGATCCTTCTTAGGACTGATTACAGGGTTCAGGGTCTGATAGGAGACAGGGTTAGGTTGGAGACTTGGACCTCTGAACCATTATCAGTACCTCCAAGGTGAGGGATTAGTTAGGACCCCAGTTTAGGGTCAGGTTAGATCCCGTTCCACCTCTTTCCTGTTTCAGCTCATCAAGTCCTCAAGATTAACCCTGAGTTCAGCAGATATCGTGTCAGGTAAATCTATTCTATACTTACATGCTGATGTTGCTATACTAGTTGTTGTATAGAGTGTTGTTCCTGTATTAATAGTTTACTGACATTGTATACATATCATTAGACAGCGTGACATTTTCACTGGCCTTAAAAATTATCTCCAGTTACCATGGATCGAGTAGCCCAGCTGGCTCTGCAGTTGCAGGGATTATCCATGGAGCTGACGGACATTAAGTCCAAAGTTTTGTCTCCCCTGGAGCAAACCAGAGTTGAACCTAAGGTTGCTCTCCCGGACAGGTTCACTGGTGGGCGAGACAAATTTTTCACCTTCCGGGAGGCATGTAAATTGTATTTTCGGCTTCGGCCTCGATCATCAGGGAGTGAGGAGCAGAGAGTGGGAATTGTTATCTCACTTCTGCAAGGGGACCCTCAATCCTGGGCATTTTCCCTTCCTCTGGGATCCCCAGCTCTACTGTCTGTAGATCAATTTTTTACTGCCCTGGGATTGGTATATGATGACCCAGATCGGGTCTCTCTTGCTGAGACAAAATTACGTAAGATACAGCAGGGAGATCGTCCGGCAGAGGAATTTGCTTCTGAGTTTCGTAGATGGGCCACAGATACTCAGTGGAATGACCCAGCTCTTAGGAGCCAGTTTTGTCATGGGCTTTCTGATAAATTAAAAGACGTTTTGGCTCAGTATGAGTCTCCTCCTTCTTTGGAGGCTGCTATGGCCTTAGCTATCCGTACTGATAGACGGCTTCGGGAGAGGGGTGAGGTAACCCCACTCCCTGTTGTTTCTCCACCTACCACTAAAGTCCCTTATGTTGAGGTTCCCCTTGTCTGTTCGGATGAGCCTATGCAGTTGGGAGGGACATCATTTCGTAGGAGGGGATTGGCGGTACGCCGCAGGACTAGAAGATGTTTTTTCTGCGGGAAAGAGGGACATTTTGTTGGAGAATGTCCATCCCGTGCCTTGTTGAGCCAAAAGTCGCCGGAAAACTGTTAATCCCAGGTTGTGTGGTGGACGACAACCTGGGAGTATGTATTTCATCCGCCAGTTCTTCTCAGTTCCTTGTACCAGTGGAGGTGGTAGTTGGTACGAGAGTGGAGAGATTGTCTGTTCTTCTTGATAGTGGTTCCGGGGCTAATCTGGTTGACGCTCAGTTTGCTCAGGCTCAAGGTATGCATCTGAGTGTATTGGTCAAACCGATCCCTATATTCTCCATTGACGCCAGGCCTCTCGGCCAAGGTAGCTTTGTTCATGAGGTTCATAACATTGACCTTCGGGTAGGGGCAATACATAGGGAACAATTATCTTGTTATGTGTTGGAGGGTCTACCTACTCCCATTGTGTTGGGACTTCCTTGGTTGGTTAAACATAACCCTGTGATTAATTGGCAGTCCAGAGAAATAAGCCAATGGGGTGAGTTTTGCAAAAGCAACTGCATGAACACAGTCATCAGTGCGGTCGTGCCTAGTACATTGCCTCCTTTTTTGGAGGATTTTGGGGATGTTTTCTCTGAGGAGGGGTGTCAGGAGTTGCCTCCTCATCGCGTGTATGACTGCTCTATTAATCTCCTTCCTGATGCTAAGTTGCCTAAAGCTAGGTTGTATAATCTTTCTGGTCCTGAGAGGCAGGCTATGAAAGATTATATTTCTGAAAGTCTGGCCAAAGGGCATATTAGACCTTCATCTTCCCCAGTAGCCGCGGGGTTCTTCTTTGTGAAGAAGAAAGATGGAGGCCTACGCCCTTGCTTGGATTTCCGCGAACTTAATCGGATTACTGTTCGAGATCCGTATCCACTCCCTCTTATTCCTGATCTCTTCAATCAAATTGTTGGCGCCAAATGGTTTTCTAAATTGGATCTCAGGGGGGCGTATAATCTGATTAGGATAAAAGAGGGGGATGAGTGGAAAACGGCGTTTAACACGCCGGAGGGACATTATGAGAACCTAGTCATGCCTTTTGGTCTGACTACTGCACCAGCAGTATTCCAACATTTTGTTAATGACATTTTTCGTCACCTTGTGGGGCTGTTTGTGGTTGTATATTTGGACGACATTTTAATTTACTCGCCAGATCTTGTGTCTCATCAGGAGCATGTGAGACAGGTGTTGCAGATCTTGCGAGACAATAAATTATACGCCAAACTGGAGAAGTGTGTATTTGCCGTACAGGAACTTCAGTTTTTGGGTTTTTTGGAGTCAGCCTCCGGTTTCAGTATGGACCCTGAAAAGGTGAGAGCAGTGCTTGAATGGGATCAGCCAGGGGATCTTAAGGCTCTGCAGCGTTTTTTGGGGTTTGCTAACTACTACCGGAAATTTATTTGTAATTTCTCATCTGTCGTCAAACCTCTCACTGACATGACAAGAAAAGGGACGGATTTTTCTAAATGGTCGGACAAAGCTTGCCAAGCCTTTTCCTCTTTGAAGAAATGTTTTGCTTCGGCACCCGTTCTCATCCAACCAGATGCATCTCAGCCGTTCATTGTGGAGGTGGATGCGTCTGACGTAGGGGTGGGTGCTATATTGTCCCAGGGTCCGTCCCCTGGTAAATGGCATCCGTGCGCTTTCTTTTCTAAGAAATTGTCGTCCGCCGAAAGGAATTATGATATCGGCAATAGGGAACTTTTGGCCATTAAGTTAGCTTTTGAAGAATGGCGTCACTTTTTGGAGGGGGCAGTCCACCCGGTTACCGTTATTACTGATCACAAGAACCTGTTGTATTTGGAATCCGCTAAGCGTCTGAATTCCAGACAAGCTCGATGGTCATTGTTTTTTACCAGGTTTAATTTTGTCGTCACTTATCGCCCGGGGTCTAAGAATGTAAAGGCTGATGCCTTGTCTCGCAGTTTCCCAGGGGCCGGGAAAACGGATGACCCGAGTCCTATCCTTCAGGAGGGGGTGGTAGTGTCGGCTGTATTTTCTGAGCTTGAGGAGGAGGTGTTAGAGGCTCAGGGGGACGCCCCTGCAGGACCTCCAGGGAGACTGTTTGTCCCAAATCTGTTGAGACAAAAGGTTATTGAGGCACATCATAATTCTGCTCTAGCAGGACATCCAGGGAGGAAGGCTACTTTAGATCTCCTTTCTCGCCGATTTTGGTGGCCTAATGCTAATAAAGATGTTATAACTTTTGTCGCGTCATGTGGGGTGTGTGCTCGCTCTAAAACTACTCATACCCGTCCGTCTGGGACCCTTTTTCCCTTGAAACTTCCGGAGCGTCCATGGACTCATTTATCTATGGACTTCATTACGGACCTTCCTCCGTCAGGGAATACTGTCATACTGGTGGTTGTTGACAGGTTCAGTAAGATGGCACATTTTGTTGCTCTTCCTGCACTCCCTAATGCTAAAACTCTGGCGCAGGTGTTCATTAGGGAGATCGTTAGACTTCATGGGTTGACTTCTGATGTGGTGTCAGATAGGGGGTCTCAGTTTGTGTCCAAATTTTGGAGGGCATTTTGTTTACGTCGGGGGATGCAATTATCATTTTCCTCGGCTTTTCATCCGCAGACCAATGGTCAGACAGAGCGTCTGAATCAGAGCTTAGAGACATATCTCCGGTGTTTTGTCTCAGAGAACCAAGAGGACTGGTCTTCTTTTTTGCCTCTGGCAGAGTTCGCTCTTAACAACAGGCGGAGCGAGTCCACTGGTAAGTCCCCGTTTTTTGGGGCATATGATTTTCATCCCCAGTTTTGTACTTTCAATGGGGGGGGCCCTTCTGGGGTTCCTGAGGAGGAGCGTTTCTCGTCGTCACTTGCTTCTGTGTGGAGAGGTGTATTGAATAATCTGAGTGCGATGGGGAACCGTTACAAACGTATGGCTGATAGGAGGAGAGTTTCTGGTCCAGATCTGAATGTGAACGATCTGGTATGGTTGTCTACCAGGAATATAAAACTTAAAGTGCCCTCCTGGAAACTGGATCCCAGATTCATCGGGCCGTACAGGATCAGTTCCATAATTAATCCTGTGGCATTTCGTCTGGACCTCCCTCCTACGTTTAAAATTCATAATGTGTTCCACAAGTCATTACTTAAAAGGTATGTGGCACCAGTCATACCGTCACCTCTACCTCCTCCTCCTGTGTTGGTCAATGGTAACTTGGAATTTCAAGTATCAAAGATCATTGACTCACGTCTGAATCGCCGGTCCCTTCAGTACTTGGTGCATTGGAAGGGGTATGGTCCAGAGGAGAGGACGTGGGTCCCTGCGTCTGATGTTAACGCAGATCGTTTGGTTCGGACCTTCCACAGAACTCACCCGGGCAGGCCTGGCCCTGAGGGTCCGGAGGCCCCTCGTAGAAGGGGGGTACTGTCATGTGTGCATTGCCACGAAGATCGTCGCGGTTGCACATTTTGACTTCTCACAGCTGAGCTGCTGTTTCTTTGTGTTTGGCAGCTAGGGAGTTAATTCTGTCTGTGCTCGGTGCTGGGACTGGGTGCAGTTTCTCCCAGCTGCAATTGATTATTTGTTGATTGGTCTCCTTTAAATTTCTGGTTGTCTGCTTGGGGAGTTGCCAGTGAAACCTTCATGCAGACCACAGATAGGAATGAATCTGTATAGACTTTAGTTGTGAGCTCCTTAGTTGTTCTAAGCTCAACTTGGTTAGAGTTTATTTCCCATACCATTTATGTTCCTTTGGTGTTTGAGTGTGTATGCAAGCGAGTGTTATCCTGTCTGTCTTATATGTCTAATCTGTGTATTTAGCTAAGATCAGCCCATATACCTTTGGTGGTAGTCAGGATCCTTCTTAGGACTGATTACAGGGTTCAGGGTCTGATAGGAGACAGGGTTAGGTTGGAGACTTGGACCTCTGAACCATTATCAGTACCTCCAAGGTGAGGGATTAGTTAGGACCCCAGTTTAGGGTCAGGTTAGATCCCGTTCCACCTCTTTCCTGTTTCAGCTCATCAAGTCCTCAAGATTAACCCTGAGTTCAGCAGATATCGTGTCAGGTAAATCTATTCTATACTTACATGCTGATGTTGCTATACTAGTTGTTGTATAGAGTGTTGTTCCTGTATTAATAGTTTACTGACATTGTATACATATCATTAGACAGCGTGACACATTGCAGCTAAAAATATCCCCTTATTCAGCGTCTGCGCTACATTCCCTAAGTCCTTATATAACCCCCTGACTCCCCTTGTATACTCCAGAAAAAACTATTTAATTTCTCCCGCGCTATATGGTAATCTTCTCAGTCAGGTTCGATGGGTGTGGTTTCAGGCTTCTACATCACTCCCATCCAGGGTCGGACTGGCCCACCGGAGAACCGGAGGATTCTCTGGTGGGCCCTGGCATCTGGGGGGCCCTGGCACCTGCTGGCATACAGGGGCCAGTTGCCTAGGGCCCCCGCTGCTCCAGGGGCCCCCAGCCGGTGGTGTGTCGCTAATAGCGGCACACCACACAGCTGCCATGGGGGCCCCGTGCCAGCGGAGCAGCAGCGGGTGACAGGAGGCAGAAGAGAAATGAAGAGAGGCTAAAGAGAAATGAATATTCACTGCTTCCCACGCCCACATGGGCGTGGGAAGCAGTGAATATCATTACTTACCTGTCCCGTTCTACCGCCGTGTCCTCGGGTCCTCTTGCTGCGATGTTCAGGCGGAGGGCGCAATGACGTCATTAGTGAGCGCCGCGCCCTCTGCCTGAGTATTCACTGCCGCAGGACCCGAAGACTGCGGCGCTCAGCGGTGGAGCGGGTGACAGGTAAATCTCTCAGGTGCTGGGGCCCTGAGCCAGCGATGACACCGGCACCTGTCCCCCATAGCGCGCTGGTGTCCCCGCCTGCTCAGGACACCGGCACCTGGCCCCCAGTGACGAGAGGTGAGTATGTTTTTTTTTTTTTGTGCAGCAGCTGCGGCAGCATAAAGGGGCCTATAAAATGCAGCATCTATGGGGGCATAATCTATGGGGGCATAATCTGTGGAGCATCTATGGGGGCATAATCTATGGAGCATCTATGGGGGCGTAATCTATGGGGGCATAATCTATGGGGGCATAATCTGTGGAGCATCTATGGGGGCATAATCTATGGGGGCATAATCTGTGGAGCATCTATGGGGCATAATCTGTGGAGCATCTATGGGGGCATAATCTATGGAGCATCTATGGGGGTATAATCTATGGAGCTTCTATGGAGGCATAATCTGTGGAGCATCTATGGGGGCATAATCTGTGGAGCATCTATGGGGGCATAATCTGTGGAGCATCTATGGGGGCATAATCTATGGGGGCATAATCTGTGGAGCATCTATGGGGCATAATCTATGGGGGCATAATCTGTGGAGCATCTATGGGGGCATAATCTATGGGGGCATAATCTATGGAGCATCTATGGGGGCATAATCTATGGAGCTTCTATGGGGGCATAATCTAAGGAGCATCTATGGGGGCACAATCTATGGAGCTTCTATGGGGCATAATCTGTGGAGCATCTATGGGGGCACAATCTATGGAGCGTGTCTATGGGTGCATAATCTAAGGAGCTTCTATGGGGGCATAATCTATGGAGCATCTATTGGGGCATAATCTATGGGGGCATAATCTATGGAGCATCTATGGGGGCATAATCTATGGAGCATCTATGGGGGCACAATCTATGGAGCATCTATGGGGGCATAATACATGGGCAGCATATGGGGCACAATCTATGGAGCATCTTGTGGGGCATAATACATTGGGCAGCATATGGGGCATAATCTCATTTTCCACCCTAGGCTTATTAGTCGATAAGTTTTCCCAGTTTTTTGTGGTAAAATTAGGGAGGTCGGCTATCTATTATATATCTATATCTATCTATATACAGTGCCTACAAGTAGTATTCAACCCCTGCAGATTTAGCTGGTTGACACATGCGGAATTAACTTGGCATTGTGACATTTGTACTGTAGATCAGCCTGGAAGTGGGAAATGCACTGCAGCAAAAAATTTTTTTGTAATTTTTTTTTTTTTTTTTAAAAAACGTTAAAAGTTAATTCAGAGTGTCATTTATTATTCAACCCCTCAAACCACAAGAATTCTGTTTGGTCCCCCTAAAGTATTAAGAAGTAGTTCAGGCACCAAGAATAATGAGCTTCACATGTGTGGATTAATGATCTCTTTTGCCAGCCTTTTCTGACTATTTAAGACCCTCCCCAAACTTGTGAACAGCACTCATACATGGTCAACATGGGAAAGACAAAGGAGCATTCCAAGGCCATCAGAGACAAGATCGTGGAGGGTCACAAGGCTAGCAAGGGGTACAAAACCCTTTCCAAGGAGTTGGGCCTACCTGTCTCCACTGTTGGGAGCATCATCCGTAAGTGGAAGGCTTATGGAACTACTGTTAGCCTTCCACGGCCTGGACAGCCTTTGAAAGTTTCCTCCCGTGCCGAGGCCAGGCTTGTCCGAAGAGTCAAGGCTAACCCAAGGACAACAAGGAAGGAGCTCCGGGAAGATCTCATGGCAGTGGGGACATTGGTTTCAGTCAATACCATAAGTAACGTACTCCACCGCAATGGTCTCCGTTCCAGACGAGCCCATAAGGTACCTTTACTTTCAAAGCGTCATGTCAAGGCTCGTCTACAGTTTGCTCATGATCACTTGGAGGACTCTGAGACAGACTGGTTCAAGGTTCTATGGTCTGATGAGACCAAGATCGAGATCTTTGGTGCCAACCACACACGTGACGTTTGGAGACTGGATGGCACTGCATACGACCCCAAGAATACCATCCCTACAGTCAAGCATGGTGGTGGCAGCATCATGCTGTGGGGCTGTTTCTCAGCCAAGGGGCCTGGCCATCTGGTCCGCATCCATGGGAGGATGGATAGCACGGCCTACCTGGAGATTTTGGCCAAGAACCTCCGCTCCTCCATCAAGGATCTTAAGATCGGTCGTAATTTCATCTTCCAACAAGACAACGACCCAAAGCACACAGCCAAGAAAACCAAGGCCTGGTTCAAGAGGGAAAAAGTCAAAGTGTTGGAGTGGCCTAGTCAGTCTCCTGACCTTAACCCAATTGAAAACTTGTGGAAGGAGCTCAAGATTAAAGTCCACATGAGACACCCAAAGAACCTAGATAACTTGGAGAAGATCTGCATGGAGGAGTGGGACAAGATAACTTCACAGACCTGTGCAGGCCTGATCAGGTCTTATAAAAGACGATTATTAGCTGTAATTGCAAACAAGGGTTATTCCACGAAATATTAAACATAGGGGTTGTATAATAATTGACCCACACTTTTATGTTTAAAATTTATTAAAATTCAACTGAGCAACATAACCTTTTGGTTTGTAAGATTTATGCTTCTGTTAATAAATCCTACTCTCGTTTGCAGTTTGAAGGCTCTAACTTATTTGCATCTTATCAAACCAGCTAAATCTGCAGGGGGTTGAATACTACTTGTAGGAACTGTATATAGCATTATACCCTATGTGGGGGGGGGCAGCATTATCCTCTATGAGGGGGCAGCATTATCCCCTATGAGGGGGCTGCTTTATAATCTATGAGGGAGGCTACCCCAACTCCTGCTACATAATTAAGACATGTACTACCTTATATTATACCCTGATATTAGTGTGTTTTACTGCACAATTGGTGGTCTTGTATTTTTTCCCTTCCCCATGACAGCACCGACATGAGAGTATGGTATCCGCCCCCAGGAACAGGAAACATGCAGCAGAGATAAAAGAAGGGGGGCGTACCTCTCCCTCAGTTTTGGTTTCCTGTTCCTGCAGGTGGATGCCTGTGGGTACGGAGTACCTGTAGGGGAATCTTCCCCTGGATGGCCGGTCTGGAGACCGAGGTCCCGAGAGGAGGCATCGCAGCTGAGCGCGGCGGCGCACGCTCTTCATCCCGGCTGTCATGGGTGTATCGCCACGAAGATCGTCGCGATTGCACATTCTGACTTCTCGCAGCTGAGTTGCTGTTTCTTTGTGTTTGGTAGTGAGGGAGTTAATTTTACCTAGCTCTTTGCTAAGACTAGGTCCAGCCTCGCCCGGCTGCTTTTGATTATGCACTAATTAGCTTCCTTTATATACCTGCCAGTCTGCTTGTTAGATGCCGGTGAAAGCTTACATGCAGACCAGCAGTTTGGATCAGGTCATGAGAAGACTTAAGTTAAGAGTTCCTTTGTGGTTTCTCCTCTCCTCGATTATAGTTTATCTCCTAGACCTTTTGTGTTCCCTCTGTGTTTTAAGTGTTGTATGCAAGACAGTGTTTGCTCTGTTCCCTGTCTGTCTCGTTTGTCTGTACTGTTTGTTAAGCAGTAACCTGCCTATTCCCTGTGTGGTAATCAGGGTCCTTCTGAGGACTAGATTACAGTTGTCAGGGACTTATAGAAGACAGGGTTACGTTGGCGGCCTGGACCTCTGTACCATTAACAGTACCTCCAGGTTGAGGGACTAGTCAGGTCCCCAGTCTAGGGTCAGCATAGACCCCGGTCCACCTGCAGCCTGAGTACAGCATTATACGTCTTCAGGATTCACCCACAGTACAACGGATATTATGTCAGGTAATACTATAATTTATGTACATGTTGAGATTTCCTATTTATGTGTTATATTGCATGTTGTCCCTCTTAGTATTGATTACTGACATCATATGTGTATCTGTGATACAGCGTGACACCGGCATCTTGGGGGCTGCCTGGCCGCGTCTCGCCCCCCGGTGGACTCCCCGGCGGTAGCTCCGGGCAGGAGGCAGAGCCGGGGGAGGCATGTCCACCACGACGCTGGCGCCGACTGAGTGGGGCGGCTTCCAGTTGCACCGGAAGTGACGCTACACGCCGGGAGAAGCGGTGTGCTGGACACTTCCGGGCGGAAGTCGCTCCAGAGACGCGCACACCGCTCTCCACCTGAACCCCCCCTCACAAATATAAACTGACTGAGGGCAGGTAAACGCTGGCGTCGGCTCGACTGGGCAATGGAGACTGCAGATGAGGAGCGCGTGCCAGAGGAGGAAGGCCAGCAGACCGCTGTGGTACCAGGGGGGTCGGTGGGTGAGTGCCTTTGTAAGGCGAAGAACATATATAGTGATGGCCTTTATCCTGTTCCCCTCACCCTAGGGTAGGAAAGCTACGGCCAAACAGAAAAACAAAGCATGTGCTTTGTGCAAAAAAACGCTTCCCAGAGAGTACGATAAGCGGCTGTGTCGCTCATGTGTGCAGAAAACGGTGGCGGAAGAATCACCATCCCTGTTACAAGATATTAGAACCATCATCCGTCAGGAAGTAAAGTCAACAGTTAAACAGGAGTTAAAACAGCACACGCCAGTTAGTTCAGGCCCTCCTCCCCCCCTCCTATGGAACAAAGTGACGTAGAGTCGGATGGCGAACCGACGGAGTTAAGACCCTCTGGAAGCTCAGACCGGGATTCCTCAGACGAAGAATATGGTCACCCTTATTTTTTATCCGAGGACATCGGAAAATTATTGAAATTGGTTAGATCTACCATGGGGGTTGAGACGCCAAAGGAACATCTTTAAGTACAGGTCAGACAACAACACCACGGTAGCCTACATAAATCGACAGGGAGGTATAAGATCACCATCCCTGATGGCGGAAGCGAGAGAGTTGTTCACATGGGCAGAAAACAACCTGTTGTCCCTATCAAGCACACACTTAAAAGGGACAGACAATACTGTGGCAGATTTTTTAAGTCGGCATGTACTGCACCAAGGAGAATGGTCCCTAAATCAGGACATATTTGGAAAAATTTGTGTCAGCTGGGGCAGGCCAGAAGTGGACCTGTTTGCTACAAGAGAGAACCGAAAAGTAAGCAGGTTCTACTCCCTGAACCCGAGAGAAAATCCAGAAGGAGTAGATGCGCTGCTGCACCGCTGGAGGTTCAAACTGGCATATGCTGTTGTGAATGGGTTTGAGATGAGTTCTGAGCAGAGGCTCCCTCTGGTGGTTACAAGCGGTTGCTAGTGAGGATTGGGAATCAGGTGTTACTGATTGGTCTTATTTAAGGGAATCATTTTCCCATCAGGGTTGCCGGTGATCAATTGTTCTGGTCTGAATCCTTCTTTCCAGTTTCCCTTGTAGCCTGCTGTGTCGTGTCTGCATCTCCTGCTATCAGATAAGACAATTTCTTATTTTGTGTTTTTGCTATATTTTTGCATTTTGTCCTGCACTTCTGTGGGGGCCTTCTGGGTCCCCTCCGGGGGCTTTTTGCCCTCTCAGTTTAGTCCAGCCACTGTGTTTTGTACTTTTGCTTTTTGCAGTTTTTTCAGTGGCTGCTGTTTTTGTTACACCAGAGAACTAATTTAGGTGGTAGAGGTCGTGTGATCTCAGGTGATTTTGAAATTAGTATGTTGGTGTTTTTCAGGGTTTTCTGGGATTGCAGTAAGTACCCTTCCTGTCCTTTTCTATTTAGATAGTTTGGGCCCCAGCGTTTGCTCATACTATTTTCTTTCTGTGTCAGTATTTCCTCTTGTCTAACCGCCATTATATGTTTGGGGGCTTTCTATTATCTTTGGGGTTCTGCTCCGGGGCAGATAGCTTTCCTATTTCTATCTTTAGGTGTAGTTAGTTTCTCAGGCTGTGACGAGGCGTCTAGGACCATCGTAGGAACGCTCCACGGCTGCCTCTAGTTGTGGTGGTTAGTCAGGGTACTGCAATCTCATAGATTCCAACTGCTCTGGTGTATTGCCTTTTTTACCTGCACTCCTCAGCTACCGTAACATAACAGTATCACCGGCCATAAAAATTGTATGGTACTCACAGAAGGGAAAAAAAAAAAAAATATTTTGAAGGAAAGAAAAGTTGTCAGAGATATTTTTCTGTTTGTTGCATTTTTTTTTTTTTTTTTTTTTTTCTCTCCCTCTGTATCTCTGGGTGCTGGGGAGGATCTTTTCTCCCAATGGAGTTTGCACAGTTGTTCTGGCCGTGTGGATCAGCTTGCCACTGAGGTTCAGAGTATTGCTGCATATCTTGCTAGGTTGCCTGTTGTGGAACCTAGGATCCCCATGCCAGATTTGTTTTCAGGGGATCGAGCTAAGTTTCAGAATTTCAAAATAATTGTAATATTGTTTCTTGCCTTAAAATCTAAGTCCTCAGGAAACGCAGCGCAGCAGGTTCAAATTGTCATCTCTCTCCTGCGCGGCGATCCTCAGGATTAGGCTTTTTCCCTGACACCTGGGGATCCTGTTTTGAGTGATGTTGATGTTTTTTTCAGGCTTTGGGGTTATTGTACGATGAGCCTAATATCACTGATCAAGCTGAAAAAGCCTTGTTGGCATTAAATCAGGGGCTTGATGACGCTGAGTTATACTGTCAGAGATTCCGTAGGTGGGCAGTCCTGACCAAATGGAATGACGACGCTTTGGCGGCCCTTTTCCGGAAGGGTCTGTCGGATAATGTAAAGGATGTTATGGGTGGATTCCCTGTCCCCTCTGGTCTCAATGATTCTATGTCATTAGCGATTCAAATTGACAGACGTTTGCGTGAGCGGAGAAGTATGCGTGGAGTGGTGTTGCCTTGTGAGCCAGCTGCTGAGCCCATGCAGTGTGATGGAGTGGTGTCTGGGGCACAGCGTCATGAGTTTCGAAAGCGCAATGGGTTATGTTTTCTACTGTGGTGATGCCTCTCATGCTATTTCAGTCTGCCCTAAGCGGGGAAGACGTTTTGCACGCTCAGTTGTCTTGGTAGTGTTCAGACTAAGTTTTTATTAACTGTCACTCTGATATGCTCTCTGTCCTCATTTTCTGCTCAGGCTTTCGTTGATTCTGGAGCAGCTATTAACCTGATGGATTATGATTTTGCTAAACGTTGTGGATTTCCCTTGATACCCCTACAGAAGTCTATTCCCCTACTGGGGATCGATTCTACCCCTTTGGCTGAGAATAAACCCCAGTTTTCTACTCAGGTGATAATGAGGGTTGAACCTGATCACCAGGAGTGCTGCAAATTTTTTTGGTTCTATAAAATCTGCTGACTTTATCGTGCTGGGTTTTCCCTTGGTTTACAGTCTCATAATCCTTTTTTATTGGAAATCTGTGTCTGTAACCATTGGGGCTGCAAATTGTTAATAACCAACACCCGTTTTTTCTGCCCCCCCCAGGCTGGGAGTTCCTGACTTTTTTGTTTGATTTTTTCTGATGTGTTTAGCGAAAGTAAATCTGCATCCTTACCTCCCCATAGGACTATGACTGCGCTATTGAATTAGTGCCAGGTAGTAAATTCCCTAAGGGCGCCCTTTAACTTTCTATACGAACATGACGTAGGCGGTCTAATACAAGGAATCATTGGGAAGGGTCATATCAACCACCCCTCTTCCCCCCTTTAGGTCCGGTTTTTTTTCTTTGTGGCCAAAAAAGAGGTTCCCTTAAGGCCGTGTATTGATTATCGTCCTTGAAAAAATTTTAACTGTGAAATATCAAAAACCCTTACCCTTGATTCTGACCTGTTTTCCAGGGTGAAAAAACGCTACTTGGTTTACCACTGCCCTAGGGGGCGTATAACCTTTTTCGCATTAAGCACGGGGATGAAATGGAAGACGGCATTTAACACCCCTAAAGGGGGCTTTGAGACCTTGTGATCCCTTTGGGGCTCACAAATGCTCCTTCCGTTTCCAGTCCTTCATGAATACATTTTCAGGGATTTTGTGGACAAGTTTCTGATTTTTTTATTTGGATATATCTTGATTTTTTCTAATACTGGGACTCTCATTGAAACTTGTTCAACTGATTCCCGATTTTGAGACAGAATGCTCTGTATGTGAAGGGATCAAAGGTCTTTTTGGCGACAGAAGATCCATTTCTGGGATTCATTTTGCCCCATCTGTTTTGAAATGGCCCTCAAGTTCGGGGCCATCTGTGATTGGGTCCAACCTACTTCATTAAAGGCTTTTCCAGAGATTTTTGGGTTTTGCCAATTTTTATCGTAAATTTATTGGTAATTTCTCTTTTATTGTTAAACCATTAACTGATTTGACCAGAAAGGGGTTCTGATGTGGGGAAATTGGCCTCCTGAGGCATCTCTGCGTTTCAGGAATTAAGCAAGATTCACTTCTCTCCTGTTTCTCGCAGCCTGAGTTTCTCTGCCATTTCAGGTGGAGGTTGATGCCTCTGAAATTGGGGCAGTCCCCCGTTTTCCAAAAAAGATCCAGGACCCAAAAGTCCCTTGTCCCTTTTTTCCCTCTAAAAAAATTTTCTCCACGAACGTAATTAGACGTGGTAATCGGGGTTATTGGCCAGAAGGGGCTTTTGAAGAGTGGAGACATTGCTGGAGGGAGCCAAAATCAGGGGTGGTCCTTCGGACCATAAGAAACGGTCTATCTGGAATCGCCAACGACCAACCTAGACAGCCAGGTGGGCCGGGTTTTTCACACGTTTAATTTTGTGGTTTCCTTTTTCCTGGCACTAAAAATGTAAGGCGGATCCCCCTCCGAGGGGTTTCCTTGCGGATCCCTGAGCTATCTGATCCCCTGTTATTTTGAGGAGGGTGTGTTCTTTCCGCCATCTCGCCTAATTTGAGACTTGCTCGAGGGGTGTCAGGAGATAGCCCGAGCGCTCCCTGTGGAAAATTGTTTGTCCCGGACCAATGGAAAAAGAGTGTGAGTCTGAGATTCATTGTTCCGCATTGGCTGGGCATCCCGGAATTTTTGGTACCAGAGACTTGGTTTCGGTCCTTTTGGGGTGCCTACCTTTTCTCGCGATGTCGGGGAATTTGTGCAGTCCTGCGGGACTTGCTCTCGCTCCAACCTTGCTCTCGCTCTAGGGGTTTGTTGAGCCATTGCCTGTGCCCAAGAGACCATGGACCCATCTCTATGGATTTCATTTTCCGATCTTCCTGTTTTCTCAGAGAATGACCACCATTGGGTAATTTGTGATAGGTTTTCCAAAATGAAACTCTTGGCCATTACCTAAGTTGCCTTCCTCCTCTGAATTGGTGCCCCTTGTTTCCCTTTCCCGCACGGGTTCGTTACACGGCATTCCTGAAAAACATTGTGTCTGACAGAGTCCATTTTTTCCAGATTTTGGAGGACTTTTTGTTCTAAACTGGTGTGGTTCAAATTGTCTTTCTCCTCGGCATTTCATCCCAGACCAAGGTCAAATGAAGAACAAACCAACATTGGAGACTTATCTAGATGCTTTTGTCTGCTGATCAGGAGACTGGGTCTCTTTTTTGCCTTTGGCTGAGTTTGCTCTTAATAATAGGGCTAGCTCTGCCACTTTGATGTCTCCGTTTTTCTGAAATTCTGGGTTTTTCACCCCGATTTTCTTCAGGACAGACGGAGGTTTCGTCTGTCCAGGTGTTGACTCTGTTGTTGAGCGTATGCACAGATTTGGGACCAGGTGTGGAGAGGTTGGCCCTCTCCTAGAAAGGCCCACGGTTTGCTACCGGCATAGGAAATGATGGTCCTCGTTTAAAGTGGGACTTGGTCTGGTTTCCTCCCAAAAAATTTCCTAGGGGGTAGCATCAACTAAATTTTAAGCCTAGGTTCATTGGACCTTATAAGATCAGGAATTTTTAATCCTGTTCTTTTCGTTTGCTTCTTCCGGGACATTTAAGATCCATAAATGTTCCCCAAGTCCTTGTTGAAGAGGTTTGTTGAGCCATGGTCCTGCGCGTCCTCCCACCCTGTTTTGGGGTTTAGGGCAATCTGGAGTATGTTTAGAAATTTTGGGGTTCTCGTTTTCAGACGAAGACTCCATATTTGGTTAAATGGAAGGTTTTTGGTCGGAAGATAATTCTTGGGTTTTTTTGCTTCGGACATCCATGCTGGAACTTATCCTGCGTTAAAGAACTCATCCTGACCGCCTGGTTGCCAAAAGGGGTTGGAAAACCCCCCTAAGGGGGGGGGGCGTTGTAATGGGTTTGGATGAGTTTGAGCAGAGGCTCCCCTGGGGGTTTTAAAACGGTGCTAGTGGGGATTGGGGAAACAGGTGTTACGATTGGGCTTATTTAAGGGAATCATTTTCCCCCAGGGTGCCGGGGAAAAAAAAATTTTTCTGGCTGAAACCTTTTTTCCCCAGTTTCCCCTGAGCCTGCGTGCGGTTGAAATCCCTGCATCAATAAGACAATTTCTTATTTTTTTTTTTGTTTATATTTTTGCTTTTGTCCTGCATTTTCGGGGGGGCCCTTTTCGGGCCCCCCCCGGGGGGGTTTTTTTGCCCTCCATTTAGTCCACCCTGTTTTTGAAACTTTTTTTTTTGCTTTTTTTCAGTGGGGTTTTTTTTTTACACCAAGAAAAAATTTAGGGGGTAGGGGGGGGGGTTTGATCTCGGGTTTTAAAAAATTTTAGAGGGTTGGGTTTTTTCGGGGTTTTCGGGGGATTGCAGAATACCCCCCTGCCTTTTTCTATTTAGATTTTTTGGGCCCCAGCGTTTGCTCATACTTTTTTCTTTCTGTGTCAGTTTTCCCCTTGTCTAACCGCCATTATTTTTTGGGGGGTTTTCTATTATTTTTGGGGGCGCCCGGGGGGAGATAGCTTTCCATTTCTATTTTTTGGGTAGAAATTTCCAGGCGTGCCCGAGCGTCAGGCCCAAATCGAGGAACGCTCCACGCTGCCTCTAGTTGTGGGGTTTTGTCGGGGATGAAAACCAAGTTTTCCAACTGCTCGGGTTTAAATTCCTTTTTTTTTCCTCACCCTCACTACCGAACTAACAATATGCCTTTCCCCCCCGTTCCCCCCAAACCCCTAGCCCCGAGAAAAAAAACCCCAGACAAAAGCCTGAAATTTTTAAAAACCCCTTCGGGGGAAAGGCGTGGTTCACATGGCTCACATCATGCTCCCCCGGACCTGGATCTTACCCATGTTCCCAATCACTACATCGGGGAAACCAAAGTGGAACACCCCAGGGCACAGACACACCTCACTCCCGGGGAAATTTTAAGGGGGGGACTCCAATTAGCGAAAGGGTTCCCCCGGGGCCCTTGTGACCCCCTTTTCACTATAGGAAAAAAGTCCCCCTGGGGCCCAAAATCATAAGATCGGCAAAGTTTTTTAAAATTTTCAGGACGAAAAATTTTCCCCCAGACGCCCAAAAGGGTTTTCCCATCCCGGAAATCCTAAATCTTACAAAAAGGCGGGAAAAAGGGGGTTTCCACAACCCACCCAAAGGGCAAGTCTGGGCACAGTGCGCTATTTGACAAAAAACTGGCTGACCCCCCAGGGGTCTATAGGTTCATTCGGGCCTCCTTTTCCCCCGACCTTCAAATTTTTTGGGTACCAAAGGGTTGACCCCCGGGGATCTCAATTTAGTAAAAATGCTTTAAAACTAAAAACCCTTTTGACCCTATCTCACCTTTTCGAAAAAGGGCCCTCAACCAAAAACAGTGTTTTTGGGTTTTCCCTGACGTCAGGGGGGCGAGTCAGCGAGCTGCAACTATCTCGAAAAACCCCTTTAAAATCCCTTTTAGGAACAGAGTGATCAAAAACGACCCAGCCTTCCTCCCAAGGGGTTTAAAAAAAAATTTTTAAAAAGGGACCAAGAATAAGTAAGGTTCTATGTATATACCGAAACTCATTTTGTTCGTCAGCCATTTTACTTTCGTCTTGCTGCAGCTATCTTCCCCAACAAAATGGATTTCCAGCTTGGGAATTTTTCCCCCCCGGGTTCTCTCCTTTGCTTCTTAAGCAACCAAGCTTTAGCAAAAAAATGCCCTTTAGAATCACCCGCAGTGAACCTGGACTTTTATTTTCCCCCAAGCCTTGGACCTTGTACCCCAAACTATTCCCACGGGAACTCTGAAGCACTTTTGGACTCAACCCCCTTTGAAAACCCACGTTTGGGATGGACTTTTACGGGGGCAGAAAGAAAAACCAATCGTATTGGGGGGTTTATTGCTGTTTTGGGGGTTCTCGGCCTGCTGTGTCTCCTTTTTCTGTTCTGAAAAAGTGTGACTATTTCTCCCCAAATTGTATAAGTAAACAATTTTTTTATATCAAACCTGTGACCCGGGGGTTTTTCCGCACCCAACACAAACGCTATAAACTGTACTTTCATCTTAAAAATTTGAAGCCAAAACGTTGGTTTTTTGCTGCGTCGGGAAAGGGGTGGTCTGCTGTAAAAGTGGATATCAACGCCCGGGGGTTTTACTTTCCCGTGAGGGCAGTGTTGGATTTTTCCCCAACCAATTTCCCGGTGACAATCCCTTTTAATTTTTTTTTTTTTTCATGTTTTCCACAGTAAAAACAATTTTTTTTTTTTTTTTTTTCCCCTTTTTTTTCTCTTTTTTGTCTGCTGTAACCTGATACCCCGATGTCTGGTTGAAACTTTCTGTATGAAAGGGTTGTGACTTCTCACAACCATTCCAGGGACATTTCCCCTTAAAATTTTTTTTTTTCTCCTAAGTGTTGCCGGGGGTGAACACTTTTTTTTTTTTTTCTATCCTTTTTCCCCCCCGTAATCCTGTTTTTAAAAAATCTGGAAAATGGACCCCCCCCCCAAAGGGAAAAATTTTCGGAGTGACTGATAATACCTTCCCAGTTTTTCAAATAAAAGACCCTTTTTTTCAAATCAAAAGGGAAACCCAATAACACAATTTGAAGGGGTTTTGGGCCCCCCACCCAGGTTTTTCGGCCGGGTTGAGGTTCTAAAAAGGGGGGTTTCCAACTCCTGCCGAGCCCCAGGCTGGTTTCCCCAAAATTCCCCCCTTTTTTTGTTTTGGGGGTGAACGGAAAAAATTTAGGGGATTTTTTTAAAACCATGCAATCTTTTTTTTTTCTCAATGCTTCAAAATTTTTCCCCCTGCGTTTCTAAGGTGTTTTCAAAAATATGTTGCTTCCCCAAAAGGGGTTTAAATGGGGGAAAAAACCCCTTTTTTAGACTGAAGTTGTTTAAAAAAACCCCCCTTTAAAAAATTTTTTTTTAGCCATGGGGGGGGGTTTTATGCCCCCAAAACGGGGGGCAACGCTGAAGCACCTTTTTAGTTTTGGGCCCCAAAGGGAAGCACTCGGTAGCTGAAAACCCCTTGGATTTCAGGAAAAGGGCCCGATACCACCGGGGGAAAAGTTCCGCCAAAAAATCTTTTTTCCCGAAAGGTTACTCCACTGTTTTAAAGGGGGAATTTTCCTCTGCCGACCCTCCCCCCTGCGTTAGGTGATTTTTTTTAAAACTACGCTCCGAGGGAACTCCTCGATGAACCAGGAAAAGGGGAATGGTTCGAAAGCAATCACTAACCTTTTCCTACCCCTTTTCCCCCCCCAAGGAACCCTTTTTATAGGATTACACGGGAACCTGAACCTGAACCCATGCGGGGAGACTCTTTACAACGACGGGTTTTATGCAAAAGCAAGGAACACGTTTTAAGGAAACTATGTTTCTATTGTGGTAAGTAAAAGGGGACTTCATTTAAATTTTCCCCACCTTTTTCGGGAAACTTTCGCACACCATTCTTGTGAGTGTTGCGAAGGGGATCTGTCAGGGCCGGCCCAGGGGCCCCCCAAAATCTGCAGCAAAAAGACTGTTTCCGGGCCCAAACCCGTTTCCCTGAGGACTTTACTGGTAAAAAGCTGCCATTTTTCAAGTTTTTTCCCCCGGGGGCCCAGGGTGATTGAAAAAAAAACAATTCCATTGCTTTCTTTCCATCAAAATCTGGTTTTTTCCCCTTGGGTTCTAGCCTGCATGACGACTCAGGGGGAAGTGGAAATTTTTTTGGATGTCCCTTTGCTCTAAACAAGGGGGAAACGTTCAGTGAAAAAAGGCCACTCCAGTACAATGGAACTGTGGATGGGTCCCGCTGACCCCTGGACCATGGGTCAGGAAAAAGGCCTTTGAGGGGGCTTGGGTAAAGACATCAAGAGAACTGCCTTTTTTTTCTTATCTCTTCTCCCCACTTTCCCAAAATTTAGGGGGTTCCCCCGGGTGCAGGCTCAGAATCCAACCAAAATTTAAAAAGGGGGAAACCAAGGAAAATTTTTCCCTTTTCCCGAGAAACAAGATCCAAAAAAATTTAGCTTTCTCTGTTCCTAAAGGAATCAAAGTCAGTCCCGAACTAAACCCCCCCCCCCGGAAAAAAAAAAACCCGACATGTGGGGGTTTGTGACAAAAAAACGCTGACCACTTCCTCCTCAAACCCTCCATAGATTGTCCAAAAGAATTATTGCCCCGGAGCAAGATACCTTTGGTAAGATTTTTCCCCCCCCCGGGGCCCCCACTAAAGGTTTAAAGGGGGACATAAGAAAAAATTTCCAAGGGGGGTTTTACGCCCCCCCCTTCATCCCTGCAGGTGCACCCCTTTTTCTTTGTAAAAAAAA
>JARQOD010000002.1:334888725-334946460 GCA_033576555.1 Oophaga sylvatica | reverse complement strand
ATCACCAGAACCACCATAAGTACCAAATACAAAAACAAAGCTTAGAACAGCAATCAAATGTAATGTTAAGTCAGTCCCATATACATTAGTATCACATAAATCTACATCTCCTATTAGGTCCTTAACAATGGTAAGGATATACTGGTATACTTGGAGTTGTTGTTAACAGCCATCCTCAGGAACCAGAGTACTGCTGAGATGCACGCAGAATCACACATAAAATTTACACCCAGGTACTTTATAGATGACATCTTCTCTGATTAAGTGATTCCTCTTTGTTTTCTCCACCATATTATCCAAACTCCATGATGACTTTTCACATCCACAGCAGACTTGTATCTTCTCTGATCTTCTGCACCACATCCCTACATGGAACCCATGAAAATAAGTGTTACTAAAATGCCCTCTGTATAAAAATATCTATCCATACTGTGCACTAAATAAGCTTCCTAAGGTATAGTGGCATGTCAAAGTTTGGGCATCACTTATCAATTTGCTTAACTGTTCACAATAACAGTAAGTTTGAATATGAAATGATCTCTAAAAGACCTAAAGTTAAAGATGACACATTTCCTTTGTATTTTAGGCAAAAAAAATCATTTTTCATCTTTTACATTTTAAAAATTACAAAAAGGAAAATGGGCCAATGCAAAAGTTTGGGCACTCTGCATGGTTAGTGCCTAGCAGCACCCCCTTCTGAAAGTATCACAACTTGTAAACACTTTTTTGTAGCCAACCAAGAGTCTTTCAATTCTTGCTTGAGGGATTTTCTTCTATTCTTCCTTGGAAAATTATTCCAGTTCTGTGAGATTCCTGGGTCGTCTTGCATGCACTGCTATTTTGATGTCTAGCCACAGATTGTCAATGATGTTCAGATCAGGGGACTGTGAGGGCCATTGTAAAGACTTCAGCATGCTCCTTTTGAGATAGTACATTGTGGATTTTGACATGCGTTTAAGATCATTATCTGTTTGTAGAAGCCATCCTCTTTTCAGTTTCAGCTTTCTTACAGACGGTGTTAGGTTTGCATTAAGAATTTGTTGAAATTTCATTGAATCTATTCTTCCCTCTACCTGTGAAATGTTCCCTGTTCCATTGGCTGCAACACAACTCCAAAGCATGATTGATCCACCCCCATGCTTAATGGTTGGTGAGATGTTCTTTTCCTGAAATTCTGTGCCCTTATTTCTCCACACATACCTTTGATCATTGTAGACACAGAGTTATATTTTAACACCTTTTTGACATCGGGTGTAATAGTACGCCAATGTCAGACTCCCTCCTTTTGATGTGGGCTCCGGCGGTGAGCCCACATCTTTCCCAGGACATGTCAGCTGTTTTTAACAGCTGACATGTGCCCGCAATAGCCATGTGTGGAATCGCGATCCACCCGCGGCTATTAACCCATTAAATGCCACTGTCAAACGCTGATAGTGCCATGTAACAAGCGCCTCCGGCAATCACAGTTTCGCAGGTCACCGGTGTGTTGGCATTACAACCAGAGGTCTCCTGGAGACCTCTATGGTTGTCAGTGCTGGCTATTTTGTGCGCTCCCCTATCCTGGAACTGTGACATGATCAGATCATGTCACTGTATGGTCAGTAAGAACCATTATACAGCAGGGGCACCTTTATAAGATTATATCAGCACAGGAACATTTTTTTAATCACATCCAATTGTGGAAATTATTATTGTTTCAAAATGTATTAATTAAAATCAACTTTAAAATTAACTTTGATCATAGGAAAACCCCTTTAACTGCTCACAATAACAATAATTTTGACCAGTGGTGCCCAAACTTTTACATACCACTGTATATGGCCTCCACACTGTCTGTCTTAATGAGCTAGAACTACCACACTGTCTACCATTGT
The DNA here is from genome assembly GCA_033576555.1 of Oophaga sylvatica. NCBI lineage: Eukaryota > Metazoa > Chordata > Amphibia > Anura > Dendrobatidae > Oophaga > Oophaga sylvatica. The sequence goes on along the minus strand of JARQOD010000002.1, from coordinate 334,944,586 downwards.
CAACTATTACCTCCCCATCTTATGAACCACGCCCTATGCCACGGCCGTCACTTCTCCACTTTTTCCCTTACATGCTCAATATTTCAATACTGTTCCCCCGCCATGCTCACCTCTCTTCATACTGTGCCCCCATTTCATGCTGCCCCTTCTCCATATCCATTCTGTGCCCCCTCTTCACACTATGCCCTCATACTGCCCACCACGCTTCCCTCTCCAAACTGTACACTCTCCTCACATTTCCCCTCTATGAAGTCCAAGTATGTTGGTCACCGCATCACAGTTGCCCATACTGTATGATAACCACAACAGCCCCACAAAATACAGTATGAAGTCCACCACAGACCCTCGATATACAGTATTATAGCCCCCCTAGTATATATACTGAATAACATCTCCCACAGCAACCCACACAGTATGATATCCACCACAGCTCTCTATCAAGAATGGTCACTACAGCCACCAATATAATGTCCCCTATAGCGCCCTATACAGTATGGGCACCACAGACCCAGGTATAATTTATCTTATAGCAGGGGCGGACACTGACAGCTTGGGGCCCCTGTTCAAGAAATATGTCTGGGCCCCTCTCCTTCTATGGCGTCAAAGCCACAATATAGAGAGAGAGAGAGAGAGCCATGCACACATACATGTATATAAATTACATAGTCTCCCTTATTATGTATATTGCTGTCCCTTATTATACAGTGCCCTCTCTTGTTATGTACAGCACCGTCCCTTTCATTTTGAATTATATAGAGCCCTGATTTTTACTACATACTGTCCTGTCAGAGATTCCGTAGGTGGGCAGTCCTGACCAAATGGAATGACGACGCTTTGGCAGCCCTTTTCCGGAAGGGTCTGTCAGATAATGTAAAGGATGTTATGGTGGGATTCCCTGTCCCCTCTGGTCTCAATGATTCTATGTCATTAGCGATTCAAATTGACAGACGTTTGCGTGAGCGGAGAAGTATGCGTGGTATGGTGTTGCCTTGTGAACCAGCTTCTGAACCCATGCAGTGTGATAGAGTGGTGTCTGGAGCACAGTGTCATGAGTTTCGAAAGCGCAATGGGTTATGTTTCTACTGTGGTGATGCCTCTCATGCTATTTCAGTCTGCCCTAAGCGGGGAAGACGTTTTGCACGCTCAGTTGTCTTGGGTAGTGTTCAGACTAAGTTTTTATTAACTGTCACTCTGATATGCTCTCTGTCCTCATTTTCTGCTCAGGCTTTCGTTGATTCTGGAGCAGCTATTAACCTGATGGATTATGATTTTGCTAAACGTTGTGGATTTCCCTTGATACCCCTACAGAAGTCTATTCCCCTACTGGGGATCGATTCTACCCCTTTGGCTGAGAATAAACCCCAGTTTTCTACTCAGGTGATAATGAGGGTTGAACCTGATCACCAGGAGTGCTGCAAATTTTTGGTTCTGTATAATCTGCATGACATTATCGTGCTGGGTTTTCCTTGGTTACAGTCTCATAATCCTGTTTTGGATTGGAAATCTGTGTCTGTAACCAGTTGGGGCTGCCAATGTGTTAATACCAACACTCCTGTTTTTTCTGCCTCCCCCCAGGCTCAGGATGTTCCTGACTTTTTGATTGATTTTTCTGATGTGTTTAGCGAAAGTAAATCTGCATCCTTGCCTCCCCATAGGAGCTATGACTGCGCTATTGAATTAGTGCCGGGTAGTAAATTCCCTAAAGGTCGCCTTTTTAACTTGTCTGTACCTGAACATGACGCTATGCGGTCTTATATCAAGGAATCATTGGAGAAGGGTCATATCAGACCATCCTCTTCACCCTTAGGTGCCGGTTTTTTCTTTGTGGCCAAAAAGGATGGTTCATTAAGGCCGTGTATTGATTATCGTCTCTTGAACAATATTACTGTGAAATATCAATACCCGTTACCCTTGATTTCTGACCTGTTTTCCAGGGTGAAAAACGCTACTTGGTTTACCAAGCTTGACCTCAGGGGGGCATATAACCTTATTCGCATTAAGCACGGGGATGAATGGAAGACGGCATTCAATACCCCTGAAGGGCATTTTGAGTACCTGGTGATGCCCTTTGGGCTCACTAATGATCCTTCCGTCTTCCAGTCCTTCATGAATGACATTTTCAGGGATTTTGTGGACAAATTTCTGATTGTTTATTTGGATGATATCTTGATTTTTTCTAATGACTGGGACTCTCATGTGAAACATGTTCGAACTGTATTCCAGATTTTGAGAGAGAATGCTCTGTATGTGAAGGGATCAAAGTGTCTTTTTGGCGTACAGAGGATCTCATTTCTGGGATTCATTTTGTCCCCATCTGTTATTGAAATGGACCCGGTCACGGTTCAGGCCATCTGTGATTGGGTCCAACCTACTTCATTAAAGGCTCTTCAGAGATTTTTGGGTTTTGCCAATTTTTATCATAAATTTATTGGTAATTTCTCGGTTATTGTTAAACCATTAACTGATTTGACCAGAAAGGGTTCTGATGTGGTGAATTGGCCTCCTGAGGCAGTCTCTGCATTTCAGGAACTTAAGCAGGGATTCACTTCTGCTCCTGTTCTACGGCAGTCTGATGTTTCTCTGCCATTTCAGGTGGAGGTTGATGCCTCTGAAATTGGGCAGGTGCCGTTTTGTCCCAAAAAGATCCAGAGACCTCTAAAAGTAACCCTTGTGCCTTTTTCTCTCGAAAATTTTCTCCTACTGAATTTAATTATGACGTGGGTAATCGGGAGTTATTGGCCATGAAGTGGGCTTTTGAAGAGTGGAGACATTGGCTGGAGGGAGCCAAACATCAGGTGGTGGTCCTTACGGACCATAAGAATCTGGTCTATCTGGAATCTGCCAAGCGACTCAATCCTAGACAGGCCAGGTGGGCCTTGTTTTTCACACGTTTTAATTTTGTGGTTTCCTTTCTTCCTGGCACTAAGAATGTTAAGGCGGATGCCCTCTCGAGGAGTTTCCTTGCGGACTCTCCTGAGTTATCTGATCCTTCTGTTATTTTGAAAGAGGGTGTAGTTCTTTCCGCCATCTCGCCCAATTTGAGACTTGCTCTGGAGGGGTGTCAGGAGGATAGGCCCGAGTGCTGCCCTGTTGGAAAATTGTGTGTCCCGGACCAGTGGAAAAAGAGTGTGATGTCTGAGATTCATTGTTCCGCGTTGGCTGGGCATCCCGGAATTTTTGGTACCAGAGACTTGGTTAGTCGGTCCTTTTGGTGGCCTACCTTGTCTCGTGATGTCAGGGAATTTGTGCAGTCCTGCGGGACTTGCTCTCGCTCCAAGCCTTGCTCTCGCTCTAGTGGTTTGTTGATGCCATTGCCTGTGCCCAAGAGACCATGGACCCATATCTCTATGGATTTCATTTCCGACCTTCCTGTTTCTCAGAGAATGACCACCATCTGGGTAATTTGTGATAGGTTTTCCAAGATGATACATCTTGTGCCATTACCTAAGTTGCCTTCCTCCTCTGAATTGGTGCCGTTGTTCCTTCAGCACGTGGTTCGTTTACACGGCATTCCTGAGAACATTGTGTCTGACAGAGGAGTCCAGTTTGTTTCCAGATTTTGGAGGACTTTTTGTTCTAAACTGGGTGTTCAATTGTCTTTCTCCTCGGCATTTCATCCTCAGACCAATGGTCAAACTGAGAGAACAAACCAGACATTGGAGACTTATGTAAGATGCTTTGTGTCTGCTGATCAGGATGACTGGGTCTCTTTTTTGCCTTTGGCTGAGTATGCTCTTAATAATAGGGCTAGCTCTGCTACTTTGATGTCTCCATTTTTCTGTAATTCTGGGTTTCACCCTCGATTTTCTTCAGGACAGACGGAGGCTTCTGTCTGTCCAGGTGTTGACTCTGTTGTGGAGCGTATGCAACTGATTTGGGACCAGGTAGTGGAGAGGTTGTCCCTCTCTCAGGAGAGGGCCCAGCGGTTTGCTAACCGGCATAGGACTGATGGTCCTCGGTTTAAAGTGGGGGACTTGGTCTGGTTGTCCTCAAAGAATATTCCTATGAGAGTAGCATCTCCTAAATTTAAGCCTAGGTTCATTGGACCTTATAAGATCATGGAGATTATTAATCCTGTTTCTTTTCGTTTGCTTCTTCCAGGGACATTTAAGATCCATAACGTGTTCACAAGTCCTTGCTGAAGAGGTTTGTTGAGCCAGTGGTTCCTGCTGCTGTGCCTCCTGACCCTGTTTTGATTGAGGGCAATCTGGAGTATGTGGTTGAGAAAATATTAGATTCTCGTTTTTCTAGACGGAAACTCCAGTATTTGGTTAAATGGAGAGGTTATGGTCAGGAAGACAATTCTTGGGTGTTTGCTTCGGACATCCATGCTAGGAGACTTATCCGTGCGTATCATAGAACTCATCCTGACCGACCTGGTTGCTCAAATGAGGGTTCGGTGACCCCTCCTCAAGGGGGGGTACTGTTGTGAATGGGTTTGAGATGAGTTCTGAGCAGAGGCTCCCTCTGGTGGTTACAAGCGGTGCTAGTCTGTCCAGTGAAGATTGTGAGGAATGGGAATCAGGTGTTACTGACTGGTCTTATATAAGGGAGTCACCTTCCCATCAGGGTTGCCGGTGATCAATTGTTCTGGTCTGAATCCTTTATTCCAGTTTCCCTTGTAGCCTGCTGTGTCGTGTCTGCATCTCCTGCTAACAGATAAGACATTTTCTTCTTTTGTGTTTGTGCTATATTTTTGCATTTTGTCCTGCACTTCTGTGGGGGCCTTCAGGGTCCCCTCCGGGGCTTCTGCCCTCTCAGTTTTGTTCAGCCACTGATGTTTGTACTTTTGCTTTTTCCAGTTTTTTCAGTGGCTGCTGTTTTGATTTTGTTACACCAGAGAACTAATTTAAGTGGAAAAGGTCGTGTGATCTCAGGTGTTTTTGAAATTAGTAGAGTTGGTGCTTTTCAGGGTTTTCTGGGATTGCAGTAAGTACCCTTCCTATCCTTTTCTATTTAGTTAGTTTGGGCCCCAGCGTTTGCTCATACTATTTTCTTTCTGTGTCAGTATTTCATCTTGTCTAACCGCCATTACATGTTTGGGGGCTTTCTATTATCTTTGGGGTTCTGCTCCGGGGCAGGTAGCTTTCCTATATCTATCTTTAGGTGTAGTTAGTTTCTCAGGCTGTGACGAGGCGTCTAGGACCAACGTAGGAACGCTCCACGGCTGCCTCTAGTTGTGGTGGTTAGTCAGGGTACTGCAATCTCATAGATTCCAACTGCTCTGGTGTATTGCCTTTTTTACCTGCACTCCTCAGCTACCGAAACATAACAGAATATACTATGTAAGAGACAGCACTGTACATAACAGCAGAGGAAGCTATATAATAAGGGACAGCATCATAAAAAGTGACTACACTATATACTGAGGGATGGTGCTATACATAATAAGCGAGTACACTATATACTAAGGGACTGTGCTATACATAAGTGAGTACACTATATACTAAGGGGCTGTGATATGTATAATAACTGAGTACACTAAATACTAAGGGAACTGTGTTAGACATAATAAGCGATAACGTCTTCCTCCACCTCCCCCTGTTCCTAAATTCATTATAAATTCCCCTTCTTCCCATCCCAATCCACCACACCCCTCGCATTCCGTTATTGTCCTCTCCTCCACCACAATCATTGCCCTCTTCACCACCTCCATCATTGCTTTCTCCCCACCACCCCATCATTGTCCTTTCCACCACCTCCATCACTGCCTTCTCCCCCACCACCCCCATCATTGCCCTTTTCTCCATCACTGTCCTTTCCACTACCACCCCATCATTGCTCATTCCACCACCTCCATCATTTCCTCCTCCCCCACCACCCCCATTATTGCCGTTTCCACCATGACCATCATTGCCTTTTCCCCACCAACTGTAAAGTATATGCAGAAAGGACATTCTGTTAAAGGGATCCTGATGTCAAATGCATGCAGCCCAGGGGCAGCATGAAACAGACACTGCACAATTGCAACCTGGAAGCTACTATATCTTAAAATTTTGTGGTATTTCAGAGTAAAAATGCTTTAAAAAGGCAGCCAGAAACTACTTTTCTTGGCTGATTGGTCTGATGTACGGTCTGATGTGCTCCCTGGCCGGCTATTACCAGCACCGATCACTTTAACTGACAGTTCTCTCCCTATGATTTCTTCATAGGAAGAGATTTGGTTTCTAACTGGCACGGGGAAGCAGAAAAGCCAGCCAGGGACTGCCTCGGGCTATTCACATAGTTCCCAGCTGTTTTTTTGGACTATGTTTGCTCTTAAAAGCTGCAGAGTGTTCCAGAGTAATAAATACTTGGCTGCAATCGCTCAGCCAGTGTTTGATTCCTGCTGTTCATGGTTTGTACAGGATGAATCTGATGACAGGATTTCTTTATTATATGTTTTATTAATGATAGGCTATAGGTATGTCCACTAGTACATTGGATGAGATGATGCATCGGCCTCATTTCAGTTTTTATATAAAGTGGGGTGTCAGGTTATATCTAATAAAATGTTTATAAATCTCCAAGATCCTATCCCAATAAGTAGTAGCTGTAATATAATAATAATATTAGCAAATACCTCCAATTAGAAATAAAGTATCGTTCTTCTGATTTGCTACGTCGTTTACCCCATGTGCAGGGCTTTGCAGTAGCTTAGATATCTATGGTTACAACCACTCATATAATAACAGTTAGTTAGTGTTTAGCGGGCATAACCATGGATAACTAATCTACTGCATTGCAGGGGTAAGCTACATAGAGAATCAGAAGAACTATACTATATTTCTAAGTGGAGGTATTTGCTAATATTTTTGATATTATACCTACTACATATTAGGATAGGATGTTGGAGATGGAAATACCCCTTTAACCCCTTTCTGCCATGCGATGTACTATCCCGTCCATGAAACCCGGGACAATCTGACCATGGACGGGATAGTACGTCGCCACGATCGGCCGCGTGTCAGCTGATTATCACAGCTGACACCCGGCACTATGTGCCAGGAGCGGTCACGGACCGCTCCGGGCACATTAACCCCTGGCACACCGCGATCAAACATGATCGCGGTGTACCGGGGGCACAGGGAAGCATCGCGCAGGGAGGGGGCTCCCAGCGCGCTCCCCTGAGACCCTCAGAACAGCGCGATGTGTCGTGCTGTTCCGAGGGACTCTCCTCACTGCAGGACCCCGGATCCAAGATGGCCGCCGGGTCCTGCAGGGAGGCGACTTCCTCAGTGCCTGCTGAGAGCAGGCGCTGAGGAAGCCTGCAGCAGTGCCTGTAAGATCGCTGGTCTCACAGTGTGCTGTGCACACTGTGAGACCAGCGATCTGATATAATACAGTAATGTCCCACCCTGGGACAAAGTAAAAAAGTAAAAAAAATGAAAATCACATGTGTAAAAAAAAATCCAAAATAAAGGAAAAAAAAAATATTCCCCAATAAATTCATTTCTTCCTGTAAATAAAAAAACAAAACAATAAAAGTACACATATTTGGTATCGCCACGTCCGTAGCGACCCGCCCTATAGAACTGTCCCACTAGTTAACCCCTTTAGTGAACCCCTTAAAAAAAAAAGCAAAAAATCAATGCTTTATCATCATACCAACGAACAAAAAGTGGAATAACACGCGATCAAAAAGACCGATATAAATAAACATGGTACCGCTGAAACCGTCATCTTGTCCCGCAAAAAACGAGCTGCCATACAGCATCATCAGCGAAATAATAAAAAAGTTATAGCTCGCAGAATAAAGCAATGCAAAAATAATACTTTTTTTATAAAATTGTTTTTATTGTATAAAAGCGCCAAAACATAGAAAAATGATATAAATGAGGTATCGCCGTAATCGTACTGCCCCGAAGAATAAAACTGCTTTATCAATTTTACCACACACGGATTGGTATAAACGCCCCCCCAAAAGAAATTCATGAATTGCTGATTTTTGTTCATTTTAACCTCCCAAAAATCGAAATAAAAAGCGATCAAAAATTGTCACATTCTCAAAAATGGTACCAATAAAAGCGTCAACTCATACCGCAAAAATAAGAAGACCTCACATGACTCTGTGGGCCAAAATATGCAAAAATTATAGCTCTCGAAATGTGGTGATGCAAAAACTATATTTTGCAATAAAATGTGTCTTTTAGCGTGACAGCTGCCAATCATAAAAACCCGCTATAAATAGTAAATCAAACCCACCTTACCCTTAGTTAGGGAAAAATAATAAAATTAAAAAAATGTATTTATTTCCATTTTCCCATTAGGGTTAGGGTTGCGGCTAAAGTTAGGGTTGGGATTAGGGTTAGGGGTGTGTTAAGGTTAGGTTTGTGGTTAGGGTTATGGTTAGGGTTGGGACTAGGGTTAGGGGTGTGTTGGGGTTAGGGTTGGTGTTAGAATTGGGGGTTTCCACTGTTTAGGCACATCAGGGGCTCTCCAAATGTGACATGGTGTCTGATCTCAATTCCAGCCAATTCTGCGTTGAAAAAGTCAAACGGTGCTCCTTCACTTCTGAGCTCTGCCATGCACCCAAACAGTAGTTTACCCGCTCATATGGGGTATCTATATAATGTCAATGGTTAGCACTCGAAAAAAAATTTTTGAAGTTGCTGGTGCTAGTGAGAATGGGCCCTAGGGTCCGACAAGTATAGATAATACCAAAAATTACTGCACACATAGAGTAGATGCTTATGCTTCAAGTGAATATATGAACAATATTCACTTGAAGCATAAGCATCTTCTCTATGTGTGCAGTGATTTTTGGTATTATCCATATGGGGTATCAGCGTACTCAGGACAAATTGCACAATAACTCTTGGGGTCCAATTTCTTCTGTTACCCTTGGGAAAATAAAAAATTGGGGGCAAAAATATCATTTTTGTAAAAGAAAAAAAAGATTTTTTTATTTTTACGGCTGTACGTTATAAACTTCTGTGAAGCACTTCGAGGTTCAAAGTGCTCACCACACATCTAGATAAGTTCCTTGGGGGGTCTATTTTCCAAAATGGGGTCACCTGTGGGGGGTTTCCACTGTTTAGGCACATCAGGGTCTCTCCAAATGCGACATGACGCCCGCAGACCATTCCATCAAAGTCTGCAATCCAAAACGTCACTACTTCCCTTCCAAGCCACGACGTGTGCCCATACAGTAGTTTTCTCCCACATATTGGGTGTCAGCGTACTCAGGACAAATTGGATAACAACTTTTGGGGTCCAATTTCTCCTGTTACCCTTGGGAAAATAAAAAAAATGGTGACTAAAAGATAATTTTTGTGGGGAAAAAATAGGATTTTTTATTTTCATGCCCGGGCATTATAAACTTGTGTGAAGCACTTGAGGGTTCAAAGTGCTCACCACAGATCTAGATAAGTTCCTTAGGGGGTCTAGTTTCCAAAATGGGGTCACTTGTGGGGGGTTTCCACTGTTTAGGCACATCTGGGGCACTGCAATCGGAACATGACCCCATCAACGTCTGCATTCCAAAACGTTATTACTTCCTTTCCAAGCCCTGCCGTGCACCCAAACAGTTCCTCCCCCCCACATATGGGTATCAGCTGACTCAGGACAACTTGGAAAACAACTTTTGGGGTCCAATTTTCTTGGGAAAAATCAAAAATTTGGGACTAAAAAATAATTTTTGTGGAAAATTGTTTTGTTTTTTTTTTAACACCCAGGCATTATAAACTTTTGTGAAACACTTGGGGGTTCAAAGTGCTCACAACAGATCTAGATAAGTTCCATAGGGGGTCTAGTTTCCAAAATGGTGTTACTTGTGATGGGTTTCCACTGTTTAGGCGCATCAGGGGCTCTCCAAACGCGACATGGCGTCCAATCTCAATTCCAGTCAATTTTGTTTTGAAAAAGTCAAATGGCGCTTCTTCCTTACGAGCTCTGCCGTGTGCCCAAACAGTTGTTTTCCCCCACATATGGGGTATTGGCGTACTCAGGAGAAATTGCACAACAACTTTATCTGTCCATTTTCTCCTTTTACCCTTGTGAAAATAAAATCATATAATGTCCCCCACAGTGCCTCATGCTATGACCCACCTAAGTCCCTCATGTAATGTCCCCACAGCCCCTCTTGTGATATCTCCCATAGCCCCTTTTGTGTCCCCCACTGTCCCTCATGTGATATCCCCCATTTAGAGGCCAAATAATATACAGTAGGAAAAATAAAAAGGAGCTTATACTCACCAAATCCAGACTCCCTGTACCTCTCGGCCGCCATCTTCTCTTCTATCTTGTATAACAGTGGGCGCTGGATAGCACAATGCAGTGATGTCATCGCGCCGCCCGTCGTCCCCAGGTGTGCGCCGTTTTCAACAGGGCGAAGGTCGGTAGTAGCCTAGAGATTTGTGTACCTTTGTTTGTTACGTATTGTGGTTAGTCATGTGCAAATCTGTGTCTAGTAATTACTCTATGTAATGCTGTTTGTAATCAGGGGCGGAACTATCGTGGAAGCAGGGGAAGCAGCTGCCATAGGGCCCGGGCTAGCAGGGGGCCCGTCCCTGCTGCAGCTGTCTCCCCTGCGGCTGTGTTCGCCGCCCATGGCCTGAGAGTCGGCGGTTCCCTGTGCTGGCTGTCATGCTGACAGCCGGCGCAGCGAAGCTGCTGCGTGCCGTCTCCCAGGAATCAATTGCACTGGTGTCTATACAGACGCCAGTACAATTGAAGCTCTGACCGCCGGGTCAGAGCGACGTCTGCAGCGTGATCATGTCATGTGATCACGCTGCTGACGTCACTCGTCGGCGGCGCCGAGAAGGGTGAAGACTGGTGGTGAGTGTGCTCCACTGTGGAGCTGAAGATACCACCGAAGATTAACGGGGGCACATACTGTGTGAGTGATAACTCTGCATTCTTGGCTGCATTACTACTTGAGGGGCACATTACTACTGATGGGAGAATAAGAGGGCTTATTACTAGTTATGGGGGCATAATGTGCCTGCATTAATAGTTATGCGGGACATGGTTACTAGTAATGGTAGCATAAGGGGGCTGCATTGCTACCAGTCCATTATATTATATTGTGTTTCCATAATGTCTGCTTTAAATACAGCTCTGATTTGGGCAAAAAGCTGGCCGTTATGAGACTGAAGAGTATTTTTTGGGCCTAGAGAATTGCTGTGATTTGCTCCGCCCACTGCTATTGGCTCCGCCCACTATCAGAACCCCCCCCCCCCCGCCGCCCGTTTGGGAGAGGGGCCCCGTTCAAAATTTTGCTGTGGGGCCCCGCCATTTCTAGTTACGCCACTGTTTGCAATGGTTTGTTTGTAATGCTGTTGTAACGCTGCTGTGATACCATAATTTCCCTCGGGATCAATAAAGTGTATCGTATCGTATCTTCCTGGAGTTCCTGGCAGAGCAGGGATCTGACTGCAGTTCCACTGCTTCTGTCCCCATTTATAGAAGCAAATACAATTGACTGCAATGAGGAAGCAACAGACGGGTATAGGTGGTGAGCGCCTGCACCCTGGTCATCAATGTGCTGAATGCCTGCGACCGTAGGAAGGTGCCAGGTGGCCGCAGGCATTCATCTATGTCAGTTTTTGCTTTTAAACTGCGCTCCCTCAGGGTAGCAAGAGGTAGCGCCTTAAGAGCATACCTACCCTGCCTATCCCTCGTCCCGGCCCTGATTAGATGCACAGACTGTGTCACATATGGCAGGATTAGATATAGGGCTCAGAAGGCTATGTTACACATGATACGATTAGATACACAGACTACATCACACCTTACAGGATTAGATACATGGCTCAGCAGACTGGATCACACATGACAGATTTTGTATACGGACTGCATCACTCGATAGTGACCCCGATGACTGTGAGTCAAACCTGATGAGCACTGAGTCGACTACAGTTCTTTCACCAGTTGAGATTATGCAAATATGGGATCAATTTGCCCATTATTTTTTCAATGAAGGTCAGGTTCCATGGCAAAACAGCCATGTGTGATAATGTTTCACAATTTTTCTTTTATTGACATACAGTATGTGAAATGTGTGTAGATTTTGATTCTTGGACTATGTGTATTTTTGTCTCTTTTGGTGTTATGCTCTGTTATGCTGTTATCCTATGTACTAAATTTTTAGTTTATGTTTACAGTGTCAAAAAAAGTAAAGTTTCAAATATTAATTTTCAAAAAACAGTTTAATAACAAGTCCCGAATACAATAGTCTCCCACTCCAAATTTTGGTAGGCATTTTAAACATGCGATCCCATAGGGATTTAATAAAGTATTCAAATTGAGGTCTTGTAGAATGTAAAACAAAACTTTCAAAGGCTATATTGCCAAATTTAATGAAATTCAAAACATGTTTACAGATTGTGGTATTGCGCAGGCGTATTGTCTGTCCAACTGAAAGTTGGACTGCTACATTGACGGTGCATTTCCAGAAAAGGTTCGCTCTGGCCTCTGAGTTGTGTTGTCGCTTGGTACGACTGCATCGCCATGGTACAATGGCTCGCACTTGTTTTGGTTTTAGAGGAAGTGGGATCCTGAGGTGCCAAAAATTCCTCAACTAGACCGTTAAACCTTTGTCGGAACTGTAAATTTCTGTGCGGCGGTATGTTTTTCACTAAAGGGACAAAAGATAAAAACAGGAGCTTCCAATCATAGGCTGAGTACACAGATTCTCGTGATTGCAAGTCCTTAATTTCCCGCCTTAAATCTTTGTGTTCGCTGCGACACAGATCCTCTAACCGTTGGAGTCCGTCAACTATTATGGCATCAACTTCTTCTTTGGCAGCAGATCACTTGCGTCCGCGCTGTGCTTGCAAACGGGCACTGACAACAGGAGCCACAGACCTACTGTCCATTGATCGTGGCTCGCTTAGGACAGACATCTTCAATGCCCGTTTGTTGGGTTGTTTCCTGGCGAGATGGCTTCGCTGCCTCTGGCCCTTGAGGCGCAGCTGTACTGCAGACCATTCTACCAAAAAAAAATAAAAATAATTTTTTTTTTAAAAAAAAGGAAATTTTAGACACACTTGTTGAGCACACACATTTTTTCACACACATACTTAAGATTACAAGAAGATTACTGTTAAAAAATACAAAAAAGTTTAGTGTCTGCTCACCTCCTCTGCAGCGCACGGATCCTGCTGTGCGGCAAGTTTTCAGAACTTAGGAAAAATTACAGCGCTGGACTAAGATTACTGTTACTTACAATCGCTGGGACAATGTTTTCTGCAGAAACATCAATTGCTCATAGTGAACATAAGGGGTGGTCCGTTTGCCTGAAAATCCACTTGGGGTGTTAAGGTTGTGCAGGTAGTCACAGACAAATCTGTCTCTTATCGATCTCCAACGGGTATGGATTGCATCGGCTACAATAAAAACACAAACCAAAAAAAGAAATATTATTTCTCGCAAACAATATTTAAATGAACTAACATCTATTTCACTTGCCCATTAATTACTGTTTTTCTTTTGAGAGGAGGTTGACTTTTCCGGATAACGAGGATCCAACTCATGAATTATTTTCTCCCACAATCTCCAGTTTTTAATGTCATTATGCGAGCTGTCACTCTGGTCCCATATGGAAGGATTTGCATGCACCAATGCTATCAGAGTCTCATTTTCAATGTCCAAGGGCTCTTCGTCGACATCAAGGTGTCTTTTTTTGATGTTTGCTTGGACTATGTAAACACAAAGTTGGAAAAAAAAATTAGAGTGGATGATCAGATTGCGTTTATATAACTGTTTCAACTATGAGATGCCCTAGACCACTATATGTTCTAACCCCCCCTTTTTATTTAAATTTTTTACCCATTCAAATTTTTAAAAATTATATATTTTTTTTTCCTTCATACTAAAATTTTTTGTGGGGGTTCCATGCATTATTGGATGTTTCGGTTAATGTAATGGTGTACAATAATAAATTATATTGTGGTACCGTGTTAGCCAGAAAAATCGATGTGAATACTTCTCCGTCCAATTATGACAAGAGCATTCTTAAAGTGATACCTTTATTGGCTAACCAGAAAATTATATGTTCGCTAGCTTTCAGAGCTCAAAGGCTCCTTCTTCAGGCAAGATTACATTTGTAATAATAAGAAAGACACATTAGATGCTTACTATAGTAGGAAATTTGTTCAAGACCTGGGAGGTGTGATGCCTTCAAAAGATAAGCAAAGGAAATCGAATTAGCATTTTCTTACAAATGGAGAGCTAGTGGGAATGTGTTCTTAGCTATCTGGAGTCCTTCTGGTGAAGGTGTGAACTGTGTCTATGTAGTGGACCATAAAACCGGGTGTTAAGTTGAGTCCTAGTGTCAAAGTATTGAACATCCTAATAAGTTTGAATTCCCATATTTTTTCTCCCTGTCATCCTTAAAATGACCTTTTAGTATTAAGACTTTTAAGTCTGTCATACAATGTCCAGTTCCAGGGAAATGTTTTCCCACAGGCGTGTCCATTTCATTCCTGATCGTATGTCTGTGTAGATTCATCCTTGTTTGTAGTTTTTGCATGGTTTCCCCAATATAGATAGCTCCAGGGCACCTTGTACATTGTATCATGTACACCACATTGGAGGATGTACATGAAAAGGAACCCATGACCTTATAGTCCTGATTTGTGTTTGGTACATGGACTGTATTTGTTGGTAATATGTGGGTACAAGTTTTGCATTTTTTGTTGTTACATGGGAATGTGCCAGTCACTGATGGTGACGAGAGGACACTTCTGACAAGGAGATTCCTTAAGTTAGGGGGCTGTTTGTAGGAGAGGAGTGGTAGTTCTGGGAATATGTCTTTCAATTTGTGGTCTCTGTGGAATATGGGTTGGAGATCAGCACCAATTTTCCTTAGGATGATCATGTGGGGGTTGTATGTGACCACAAGAGGTACCCTGTTGTTGTCCTCTCTCAGTTTGTAATCCAGGAGGTTGCTTCTTGGATTCTTGTAGCCATGTGGATCTGTTCATCTATTACCAGTGGATGGTATCCTTGTTGTAGGAATGTATTCCTCAGAGATAGCAGCTGTAGTTCCCTGTCTTTACTGTCTGAACAGATCCGAATATATCTCAGAGCTTGACTGTAGATGATGGATTTTTTGTGTGTCTTGGATGAAAGCTGTTCCATCTAAGGTATGCTGGACGTCCTGTGGGCTTATGGTAAATTGATGTTTGTATGGCGTTGTCCTTGATGTATATGGTCAAGTCCAGAAAATGTATTTGAGACTTTGAAAAGTTGAGGGTGATGTCACGCTGTATAGCAGATATATATATGTGATGACAATAATCTATATCAAAAGGGCAACATACTATATAACATGCGCATAGCTATATGATAACATAGATTTACCTGACAGAAAGTCCAGTGGGTCAAAACGGAATCCGTTATACGCTGTCTCCGGCTAGAGGGTGACCGGGGTCTAAGCTGACCCTAACTGGGGTCCTAACTAATCCCTCAACCTGGAGGTACTGTTAAAGGTACAGAGGTCCAGGCCACCAGCGTAAACCCTGTCTCCTATCAATCCCTGCCAACTGTATTCTAGTCCTAAGAAGGACCCTGAATACCACCAAAGGGAATGACCGGGTAACGGTTAATGAACAGAAAGACATACAAGAAAGATAAGAAATAAAGTAAATAAAGTCTTACATACAACACTCACACACAGTAGGAACACCTTAGGTCTCAGAGATAAACTATAAGCTGTAAGAGTAAAAACAACTAAGGAGCTCTTAGCTTAAGTATTCCCAGAACCGATCCAGTCTGCTAAACTATATGAATGCTTTCACCGGCATCCAACACCCAGACTGGCAGGAATATAAAGGAAACTAATTAGAACATAATCCAAAGCAGCCGGCGAGGCTGGACCTAGTCTTAGCAAAGAGCTAGATAAAATTAACTCTCTCATTACCAAACACAAGAAACAGCAGCTCAGCTGTGAGAAGTCAGAATGTGCAATCGCGACGATCTTCGTGGCGATGCACCCATGACAGTACCCCCCCTTCTACGAGGGGCCTCCGGACCCTCATGACCAGGTCTGTCCGGGTAAATTGTGTGAAAGGTCCGAACCAATCGATCTGCGTTATCATCAGACGCAGGGACCCACGTCCTCTCCTCAGGACCATACCCCCTCCAATGAACTTCCACGTTATCATTGACTACCACTGAAGGAGGAGGTAGAGGTGACGGTATGACTGGTGCCACATACTTTTTAAGTAATGACTTGTGAAACACATTATGAATTTTAAACGTAGGAGGGAGGTCCAGACGAAATGCCACAGGATTAATTATGGAACTGATCCTGTATGGCCCGATGAATCTGGGACCCAACCTCCAGGAGGGAACTTTAAGTTTTATATTCCTGGTAGACAACCACACCAGATCGTTCACCTTCAGATCTAGACCAGAAACTCTCCTCCTATCAGCCATCCGTTTGTAAGGGTTCTCCGTAACCTTCAGTCTTAAGCGATCTGGAACTATCAGTCTCCCTGGAAGTCCCACAGGGGTGTCCCCCTGAGCCCCCAATACCTCCCCCTCAAGCTCAGAGCATACAGCTGACACTACAACTCCCTCCTGAGGAATAGGAACCGGATCATCCGTCTTCCCGACCTCTGGGAAAGTACGAGATAAGGCATCAGGAAGCAACTTTATTGAGCAGTCATATGTGCGATGAGGAGGTAACTCCTTACACCCCTCCTCTGAGAACTTCTCCCAAAAGTCCTCCAGAAAAGGAGGCAAAGTCCTAGGCACAACCGCACCGATGACCGTGCTCATACAGTTATTCTTGCAAAATTCACCCCACTGGCTTATCTTTCTGGATTGCCAATCAATCACTGGGTTATGTTTAGCCAACCAAGGAAGTCCCAACACAATAGGAGCAGGCAGACCCTCCAACACATAACAAGACAATTGCTCTTTATGTATTGCCCCTACTCGAAGATCTATGTTATGAACAGCTTGTACCAAGCTACCTTGACCAAGAGGTCTAGAATCAATAGAGAGTATAGGGACCGGTTTGGCCAATACACTCAGTTGCATACCATGCACCTGGGCAAACCGAGTGTCCACCAGATTAGCCCCGACCCACTATCAAGAAAAACAGAAATCCTCTCAGTTCTAGTACCAATCACCACCTCCGCAGGCACGAGAAACTGAGAGGGATTTGGGGACGAAATACACACTCCCAGGTTAACTCCTTGGTTCAAAGAGGTCCGGGATGGACACCCCCCAACAAAATGTCCCTCTCTCCCGCAAAAGAAACACCTTCTAGTCTTGCGGCTCACCGCTGATTCCCTCCTACAAAATGATGTCCCTCCCAACTGCATGGGTTCCTCAGAACAGACCAGGGGAACCTCAGTATAAGGGACTTTAGTAGTAGGTGGAGTCATCACGGGGGGCGGAGTTACCTCGCGTCTTCCCCGAAGACGTCTATCAATGCGAATAGCGAGGGCCATAGCAGCCTCCAGTGATGGAGGAGAATCATACTGAGCCAACACATCTTTTAATTTGTCAGACAACCCTTGACAAAACTGGCTCCTAAGAGCTGGGTCATTCCACTGAGTATCTGTTGCCCATCTACGGAACTCAGAAGAATATTCCTCCGCTGGACGATTTCCTTGCCGTATTTTACGTAACCTTGTTTCAGCAAGGGAGACTCGATCCGGATCATCATATACCAGACCCAGGGCAGTAAAAAATCGATCCACTGACTGGAGATCTGGGGAGCCTGGAGGAATAGAGAACGCCCAAGATTGAGGGTCCCCTTGTAAGAGCGAGATAACAATTCCCACCCTCTGCTCTTCACTCCCAGATGACCGAGGCCGCAGCCGAAAGTACAATTTACATGCCTCCCGGAAAGTAAAAAATTTGTCCCGCCCACCAGTGAACCTGTCCGGGAGAGCAACCTTAGGTTCAGATCTGGTTTGCTCCGGGGGGGACAAAACCTTGGACTTAATGTCTGCCAACTCCATGGACAATCCCTGCAACTGCCGGGCCAGTTGGGCTACTGGATCCATGATAGCTGGGGAGAATCTTTAGTATTGGCCGGTGAAAATGTCACGCTGTATAGCAGATATATATATGTGATGACAATAATCTATATCAAAAGGGCAACATACTATATAACATGCGCATAGCTATATGATAACATAGATTTACCTGACAGAAAGTCCAGTGGGTCAAAACGGAATCCGTTATACGCTGTCTCCGGCTAGAGGGTGACCGGGGTCTAAGCTGACCCTAACTGGGGTCCTAACTAATCCCTCAACCTGGAGGTACTGTTAAAGGTACAGAGGTCCAGGCCACCAGCGTAAACCCTGTCTCCTATCAATCCCTGCCAACTGTATTCTAGTCCTAAGAAGGACCCTGAATACCACCAAAGGGAATGACCGGGTAACGGTTAATGAACAGAAAGACATACAAGAAAGATAAGAAATAAAGTAAATAAAGTCTTACATACAACACTCACACACAGTAGGAACACCTTAGGTCTCAGAGATAAACTATAAGCTGTAAGAGTAAAAACAACTAAGGAGCTCTTAGCTTAAGTATTCCCAGAACCGATCCAGTCTGCTAAACTATATGAATGCTTTCACCGGCATCCAACACCCAGACTGGCAGGAATATAAAGGAAACTAATTAGAACATAATCCAAAGCAGCCGGCGAGGCTGGACCTAGTCTTAGCAAAGAGCTAGATAAAATTAACTCTCTCATTACCAAACACAAAGAAACAGCAGCTCAGCTGTGAGAAGTCAGAATGTGCAATCGCGACGATCTTCGTGGCGATGCACCCATGACAGGTGAGCTTGATGGTTGGGTGGTATTTGTTGAAGTTATTGTGGAAGGTGAGCAGATCATCTTTTGAGCCTGTCCAGATTATTAGCAGATCATCAATGTAGCGGAAGTATGCAAGAGGTTTAATAGGGCAAGATGACAAAAACTCCTCCTTGTAAGGTTCTTTGTCTCTGTTGACATGTTCCTTGAAACTCAGTTTTCCGTCGGCCATTTTGCTTTCTGTCTTTCTGCAGCTCTTGCCCTCAGTTAATATGGAGTTTCCAGTTTTCATGTTCCCGCCCTGATTCTTCCCTCTTGCTTCTTAAGCAGCCTCAGCTGAACAATCAGTGCTCCTGAATCAAGCCTCAGTCAGTCTGTGACCTGACTCCTGGAACCTTGGAACACTTTTGGACTCTGGAAACCTGCTGTTTGGTGAATCCATGTTTGCAGAGGAATTACGGTACAGAGAAGAGATCCTGAACCTGCTTTGGAGATTTATTGTAGTGCTTGAAGTTACTCTGGCCTGCTGTGTCTCCTGTCGCTGTTCCTGCAAACTGTGTGAACTTTTCAGCATGCTTGTATGAAGTAATACAAGTCATTTCATTTCAACCTATGTCTCCTGTGTTTTCCTCGCACCCAAGCACAAGACGCTATAGGAACTGTACACTATACATGACAAGATTCAGGAGCCAATGTTTAGTGTCTGCTGGGTCTGGGAAAGCCGTGTCTGCTGTGACTGTGGATATCAGATGTCCGTTTATATACCTTATGTGATGACAGTGGTTGTGACTTCTCACAACCATTCCAGCACTTCTGCCTTAAAAGATCTGGAAGATGGAGGCCCGCATAAAGGAACTTTGCGGAGTGACTGATACAATCCTTTCAGATGTACAGACTTTAAAAACCCGTTTTGCAAGCCTACAGGACCTCACTAATCATAATTTGCAAGTGTTTGGACAGACTACCCAGGAATTGCGAGCCAGGATTGAGGCTCTAGAGGAACGAGCCCAGGCTCCTGCCATAACCCCGAGTTCTGGGATCCCCAAGTTACCTCCTTTTCGTTTTGGCGGTGAACGTGAGAAATTCAGGCGATTTATTAATCAATGCAATTTATTTTTCTCTGCACATGCTTCACAATTTCCCACTGAACGATCCAAAGTGCTTACTATAATCATGTTGCTTACCAATAAGGCTTTGATGTGGGCAAACCCTCTGATTGAGACTGAGGATGATTGTTTGAATCACCTTGATGCTTTTATTTCAGCCATGGGGCAGGTGTTTGATGACCCCAATCGAGGTGCAACAGCTGAAGCAGCCATGTTAACTTTGCGCCAAGGTAAGCGTTCAGTAGCCGAATATGCCCTGGATTTCAAGAGATGGGCTCTTGATACCACTTGGGACACTTCCGCTAAAAAAATCTATTTTTCGGAAAGGGTTGTCTCCACTGATTAAGGATGAACTTGCTCGTGCCGACCCTCCCACTGCGTTAGGTGACTTTATTAACTATTGTATCCGTATTGATGCTCGTCTGACTGAACGCAGACAAGAGAGATGGTTCGAAAAAATCGCACTAACCTTTTACTACCTCCCTCCTCAGCTAAGGAACCTTTGAGTAGGATCACAAGGGAACCAGAACCTGAACCCATGCAGGTGGACTCTTTACAAAGACGGGTTAGTGATGCACGCAAAGAACATCGTATAAAGGAAAATCTATGTTTCTACTGTGGTAAGTCAGGGCACTTCATTATAAACTGCCCCAGCCGTTCTCGTAAGACTACTGCAGCAGTCATTCACTGTGAGTGTTGCGAGAGGAGCTCTGTCATGTCTGAGCCTCAGGCTCCAGAGAGATCTGCTGCAAGAGATCTTGATTTCTCGGACTTAAACTCTGTTAGTTCTGGGGACGATGACGGTATAAACGCTGCAATTTTTCAAGTTTCCTCAGCGGTGTCCCAGCTGAGTTGAAAAAGAAACAATTCTCATTGCTTCCTTTCCATCAAACTCTGGGTTGACTCAGTCTGGGTGTCTAGCTCTGCTATGATCGACTCAGGAGCAAGTGGAAATTTTATGGATATCTCCTTTGCTCTGAAACAGGGGATACGTTCAGTGAAGAAGGCTACTCCAGTACAGATGGAGACTGTGGATGGCTCTCTACTGACTTCTGGACCAGTGGATCAAGAAACAGAGCCTTTGAGGGTCCTTATGGTAAAGATCATCAGGAGAAAATGTCTTTTTTGCTTATCTCTTCTCCCCACTTTCCCATTATTCTAGGGCTACCATGGCTGCAGGCACAGAATCCTACGATTAACTGGGAGACCAAGGAATTACACTTTCCGGAGAAACAGATGAGTCAAGGAGTTTCAGCTTGCTCTGTTCCTAAAGGAACCATGTCAGTCCCTGAACTACCAGCTGTATACCAAGACTATGTGGATTTATGTGACAAGAAGAACGCTGATCAGCTTCCTCCTCACCGTCCATATGATTGTCCAATTGAATTATTGCCTGGAGCCGAGATACCTTTTGGTAAGATCTACCCCCTAGCGGGGCCCGAGCTAAAAGCTTGAAGGATTATATAGACGAAAATTTAGCCAAGGGCTTCATACGCCCCTCTTCATCTCCCGCAGGTGCACCCATCTTCTTTGTGAAGAAGAAAGATGGATCTCTGAGACCCTGCATAGACTATAGGGAACTCAATAAGGTTACTATTAGAAACCGTTATCCACTGCCTTTAATCCCTGAGTTGTTGGAGAGAGTGCGGCATGCCAAAATTTTTCTCTAAACTGGATCTCCGTGGGGCCTATAACTTGGTCCGTATTAGACCTGGGGATGAATGGAAGACTGCTTTCAGGTCACGCTATGGACACTTTGAATATCTAGTTATGCCTTTTGGTCTGAGTACCGCCCCAGCCACTTTCCAACACTTCGTGAATGATATCTTCAGGGATCTCCTAGATACATTTGTGGTGATTTATCTGGATGATATTCTAATTTTTCTAACTCCACAGAGGAACATCATGGACATGTGAGAATGGTCTTAGAACGCCTAAGACAAAACCATCTCTACATCAAACTTGAAAAATGTGAATTCCATAGGACCGAAATTCAATTTCTGGGGTATGTACTATCTACGCAAGGGATTAGTATGGATGGAAGCAAGACCCAAGCCATCAAGGATTGGCCAATTCCTAGAAATGTGAAGGAGGTACAGCGTTTCATCGGGTTTGCCAACTTCTATAGACGTTTCATTAAGAATTTTTCTGAGGTAGTGTCACCTATCACCCAACTTACCCGGAAACAGTCTAGGTTCTCCTGGACCCCGCAAGCTCAGGAAGCATTTTCCTGTTTAAAGGATAAATTTACCACCGCACCTATCTTAGTACATCCCAACCCCGAGCTTGCCTTCATAATAGAGGTGGATGCTTCAGACTGTGCCGTTGGAGCTATACTCTCTCAGAGACCAGGTGAGAAGAATGTCTTGCATCCCTGTGCCTTCTTTTCCCAGCAGTTGTCTTCGGCTGAGAGGAACTACGATGTGGGCAATAGAGAATTGTTGGCCATTATTGCCGCCTTCAAGGAATGGAGACACCTTCTTCAGGGAGCTGCACAGCAAATAGTCGTCCTGACAGACCATCGTAACCTTGAATTTATCAGGTCGGCTAAGTGCCTGACTCCTCGCCAGGCTCGCTGGAATCTTTTCCTAAACCAATTTAATTTTGTCATTTCTTATAGACCAGGATCGCGCAATGGAAAGGCTGATGCACTCTCTAGGATTCATTCAGCAGAGACACGTCCACTTACTCCTCCTAAGACTATTCTTCCTGACTCTAGATTCCTGGGAGTGATTCATAATCAAGACCTACTTAAGGACATCAAGGAAGCATACCATGCGGATTCTTTGTTGGCTCAACCCCAAGGGACGTAAGTCTTGTCTTCAAGAATGGTGTGTGGATTCAGGGACAACGTCTGTATATACCTGAAACAGTCAGATTGAGAGTATTGCAACTCATCCACGATTCCAAGATAGCCGGGCATAGGGGAATTCTAAAGACACAAGAATTTCTTTCTCGTTTCTTTTGGTGGCCCACTTACAGGAAAGATGTCTTAAACTATGTCACTTCATGTGAAGTCTGTGCAAGATGCAAAACACCTCGCTCCTCACCAACTGGTCTGTTGCAACCTCTTCCCACCCCGTCCCGCCCGTGGGGATCCATTTCTATGGACTTCATTGTGGAGTTACCAACCTCTCAAGGGAAGAACACCATTCTAGTGGTGGTTGACCGTCTAACAAAGGCAGCTCATTTTATCCCTTGTGTCGGCTTACCCACTGCAAAACAGACATCAGACTTGATGATTAAGAATGTGTTTCGTTTACATGGAGTACCGGATGAGGTCATTTCGGATCGAGGGGTGCAATTCACTTCAAGGTTTTGGCAAAATTTCTGTGCAGCATTGGACATTAAAGTAAACCTTTCTTCTGCTTTTCATCCCCAGACTAATGGACAGACGGAACGAACCAATCAGACCCCGGAGCAGTATCTCCGCTGTTTTATATGCCACCTACAGGATGATTGGGTGGATCTACTTCCACTGGCTGAGTTCTCTTATAACAACTCTCAGAGCGCCTCCACTAAGCAGTCTCCTTTTTACTCCAATCTAGGTTATCATCCTAACATTCTTCCTCGATTTCCCATAGATACGCCCTTGCCAGCAGTGGCTGAAAGAATCACTTCTTTACAAAAGAATATGGATCTTCTAAAGGAAAATCTAGAATTGGCTCAGGAAAGGTACAAGAAAGCAGCAGATAAATTTTGTAAACCTGCACCAGCTTTCAAGGTAGGAGATTTGGTCTGGCTGTCAACCAGAAATCTTAAATTAAAGATTCCATCGTCTAAATTGGGACATAAGTACATTGGACCTTATAAGATCAATAAGATTATAAGTGCTGTTGCTTGTCGTCTTCAACTGCCCAGAACTATGAGAATCCACCCTGTCTTTCATGTATCCCTACTAAAGGCTGCAACACCCAATACGTTTCCTGGACGTTCTTCTCCTTGCCCTGACCCAGTGCTGGTCGATGGTCAGGAAGAATTTATGGTGGAAAGGATTCTAGATTCCAGGTTGTACAGAAATCAGTTGCAATATTTGATTAAATGGCAGGGCTACCCAGTCGAGGACAACTCATGGGAACCAGTCAATAATGTAAATGCTCCTCGCCTGCTCCACCAGTTTCATCAGAGGTACCCTGACAAGCCTGGTCTGAGGTCATCCGGAGGTTGTCCCTAAGGGGGGAGTAATGTAAGGTTCTTTGTCTCTGTTGACATGTTCCTTGAAACTCAGTTTTCCGTCGGCCATTTTGCTTTCTGTCTTTCTGCAGCTCTTGCCCTCAGTTAATATGGAGTTTCCAGTTTTCATGTTCCCGCCCTGATTCTTCCCTCTTGCTTCTTAAGCAGCCTCAGCTGAACAATCAGTGCTCCTGAATCAAGCCTCAGTCAGTCTGTGACCTGACTCCTGGAACCTTGGAACACTTTTGGACTCTGGAAACCTGCTGTTTGGTGAATCCATGTTTGCAGAGGAATTACGGTACAGAGAAGAGATCCTGAACCTGCTTTGGAGATTTATTGTAGTGCTTGAAGTTACTCTGGCCTGCTGTGTCTCATGTCGCTGTTCCTGCAAACTGTGTGAACTTTTCAGCATGCTTGTATGAAGTAATACAAGTCATTTCATTTCAACCTATGTCTCCTGTGTTTTCCTCGCACCCAAGCACAAGACGCTATAGGAACTGTACACTATACATGACACTCCTCCAGTTTCGCCATAAATAGGTTTGCATATTGTGGGGACATTTTGCTTCCCATGGCGCTGCCCATGCACTGTTGGTATAAATTGTTCCCAAAGGAAAAATAGTTGTGATGAAGCACAAACCTGATGAATTGCAGTGTTGGTTCTGTGGCCAGATTGTTCTTTTGAAGGAAATATTTACATGCTGTGATTCCATCCTCATGAGGAATGTTGGAATAGAGAGACTCTACGTCCATGGTGGCTAGTATCGTGTCCCTTGGAAGTGGGCCCAGCGCTGACAATTTGCAAAGAATATCCGTGGTGTCCTGGATATAGCTGGGTGTGCTCCTCACCAAGGGTTTCAGAATGTTCTCCACCCAGCCGGAGATATTCTCAGTTAAAGTCCCAATACCAGAGATGATGGGCCTCCCAGGATTACCTTCTTTGTGTATTTTAGGCAACATGTAGAAGGTACCTGTTTTGGGATTGCCTGGTACTAGTTCCAGTAGTGAGGAAGAAGTAGAATCAAATCCATTAATGATACGTGTTAGTTCCTCTGTGTATTGTTTGGTAGGATCTTCCTGAAGTGGAGTGTAGTATTTTATATCCAAGAGTTGTCTGTTTGCTTCCTGGATGTAATCTGTCGTGTTCATGATGACTATAGCTCCTCCTTTGTCCGCTGGTTTGATGATGATATTGTTGTTGGCTTTTAAGGATTGTATGGCTTTTCTTTCCTCCATACTGATATTGTTTGGCACTTTATGGTGTCTGTCCAAAATGTCAGATTTAACTTTTTTGCGGAAACAGTCTATGTAATGATCCAGAGTTTGGTTGTGTCCAGGTTGCGGGGTCCAGTTTGTCCTCTTTTTCTTTTTTGCTGTGTTATTCACATTGTCTTGTGAAGTGATATCTGCATGGTTATGAAAGAATTCTTTGAGTCGCAAATGTAATGTAATGTTAATGTAGTTTGTTTGAATACTAAAATGTTTTAAAAAGTTTCTATTTTGGGGGTTATATGCATTATTTTTTGGTTAGTTTACTGTTTTGATTGAATATTGGTTAAAAAAAAAATTTGTTCAAAAATATAAACTTTGTGTGATAATTCTTACCACTGCGACAGGAGGTGACACAACACGCCGAGGCTGGGAGTTAGTTTGCCTCTTTTTGATTGGAACCTTCAATTTAAAAAAATATAGAGTTACGATTCATGTCGCTATTTATGTCAATAAAGGCTACATTTTTTGCATGTACCTTTTTGCTATGTTTAGTCGCTTGTTTTTTGGGGGGGTGCCTGGTTTGCTTTGGCTCAGAAGATTCCTAAAATATTAAACAGACACATGATTACACTATGCAGAATACCACACTGAGCGGAGCTAGAATGTAAAGAAGGATTTCACAAAAATTTGACGTGAAACCCCTCAGTACACTAGAGTGCCACACAACTTTTTTTGGAATTTTTATAAATGGCATGACTTTACCGTTTCAGAGGAGGTGGTGGCAGACACGCTGCTGCGGGTAGATCCCTCAGTACCCGACATCTGTGTACATACAAAACCATACATTTAGTACACATACATTGGCCACTACACACTCAAATGATGTATATACATATATAAAATTGTACGTACATTGACTCCAGTCGGTCACACGGTGCACACACATTGTGGCTGGGGTTTGCAGACTGCAGAGTGTAGGCTCCAAAATGGCTGAAATAATATTTCCTGTCACATGACTACATGGCAAGCCCTCATGAACGCAATCAACTGCAGAGATGAAATTTGTACAATTTGCTTGATTTGTGTCTGCCTGCGTTTGCAATAAAGTTCTATGGCAAAAATAACGCTTCCGTTCACAGTGCATTCGCTGTACCGGACCCGAAAACGTTGTAGTCCGCGTTGGAAGGTGCATCACAAAATAACGGACCATTGCAAACGTATGCCTATTTTGATATGCGTTAGGATCCGTTACACTGGAAGTCTATGGGTGTGTTAACATGTCCGTTACTTTGCGTTAGTGCTGCTTAAAAACTCATGCGTTAAACGGATTGCCCTAGCGCAATGTGAACCAAGCCTTACAGAGATGGAACTTGCCTGATGATTTTTTATCCTGGATTCATGCTTTATACAGTCACCCTAAACCTCAAGCACGATACAATGGTTTCTCTCAGAGTCTTTATCCATCAAAATAGGCACACACCAAGGCTACTCCATTTCCCCGCTACTCTTTTTAGTCGCTATTGAACCCCTGGCAATTATTCTTCATCTTGATTCAAACATTTACGGAATCAAAATTGAATCAGCTCCACATAAACTCTTTAATTTTGTAGATGATATTTTGCTTGTACTCACCTCATCCCAAACTTCACTGCATGCCTTATTACAGACCCTATGTAATTTTGAACTAGTGTCCAGTGTACAGGTCAATTAATCAAAATCTCAGGCCCTGAACATCTTTGCCTCCTCCCTAGTTGCTCCCCAAATTACTTTACATATTCTGTATTCTTCTGGTTTTCATTATACATCACTATCGTAAAAAAACTCAGCAATTAATTAATGAATTTATCTAGAGAGGTAGCCTCACTCATGTAAATAGGCAACATTGTAATGCAACCACCTAAATGTGGCAGGAAGGTCCCTAACCTGACTAAATAATATCAAGCAGCTCAACTGGCCTAAATAACATATCATATATTCTTGCATTATATGATGCATTCAAATGAATCGCCTATTTGGCTTTCTGTGGAACGCCGCCCATTGGTCCCTTGATACCTTATTATGGCTCCTCCCCACTCAACGTACACATAATTCAAATCCTATAATATCTCATTCACTTAAAATCTAGGAGTCTTTAAAATACTTCTCAGCGCTTATCTCTTACTTTGCACTTTTAGCATCCTTGTTGGATAACACTCAATTCAGTTCAGGCGCGTAGTTCCACCTAGCATTCCGTGCATGTATAACAGCTGGGGTCACTCACCACCTATTTAATATAGAAGATATCATTGCATTTCCTACTCTTCAAGAAAAATGTAATCTCCCCTCTAAAGAAGTGTTTTGATACCTGCAGCTCAAGCATTTCATCACTTCGCTACTGAGGAATACATAGTGTGAGACAGTAAGGGGGATGCGCATAGAAGCATATTAAACCTGCTGGATTGCATTGTAATCATAGCAATTTATATACAGCTCTGGAAAAAATTAAGAGACCACCACATTAAAACCCTGTCATGGGCAGCCCATTCTCCAGACCTGAACCACATTGAAAACCTCTGGAATGTAATCGAGAGGATGTGGATAGTCACAAGCCATCAAACAACGAACTGCTTACATTTTTGTGTCAGAAGCAGTGTGAAAGACTGGCGGAAAGCATGCTAAGATGCATGAAAGCTGTTTTTAAAAATCATGATTATTCCACAAAATATTGATTTCAGAACTCTTCCTGAGTTAAAACATTAATATTGTTGTTTCTAAATGATTATGAACTTGTTTTCTTAGTATTATTTGAGGTCCGGAAGCAATGTTTTTTTTTAAATTTTGACCATTTTTCTTTGTCAGAAAAAAAATACAAAATTTATTGCTTGGAAATTCGGAGACATGTCAGAAGTTTATAGTCTAGAAGAACAATTTACATTTTACTCAAAAATATACCTATAAGGGCTCATACCCATTTGTGGAAAAAAAAACGGTCCGTTTTCTGGATGGAAAAAACGGTCTGAATATATGCAATTGTCATGCGATTGTCATGCGATTTGTATGCGATTTTTAATCGCACCATCCGTTTTCCATCCGTTTTCCATCTGTATGCAATGCGATTTTAACATGACGTTTTTCATAGAGCAGTTATCTCTATGTAAAAAATCATGTAAAAATCACATTGTAAAAAAAATTTACACAAAAAGCAAATAGTTATATATATATATATATATATATATATATATATATAGGTCATACACTTCTACATAGTATAATAGCAAGCTAATTCAATTGCCGGCTTTTGTGAAATTTCAAACCCGACATGAAATGACACATGGTTTACATACAGTTAACCATGTCATTTCATGTAAGAAAATTAGTAATGGTGAGTCCCTAGAATAATAAAATCCTCAAATTTATTGAAAAAAGATTAAAAGATCATACAGGTTGGGGATACATGAGATGATCTTTTAATCTTTTTTCAATAAATTTGAGGATTTTATTATTCTTGGGACTCACCATTACTAATTTTCTTATGTGAAGCCTTAGTCACGGCTGTTGGTTGGAGACCCATAACATTGCAAGACGGACTGAGTTATACCAAGAGGACACGGTGAGGCTGCCTTTCTTGGTCATTTCATGTAGTTTGATATATTGTTTTCACTAACAATTACATGAGTGGCTGTGTGCAAAATTTCACACATGTAGGGGTTAATTAAAGGTGTAAATTCGTTGAAAAAAAAATGCGTGGGATCCCGCTGTATTTTCTCAACCAGACAGACAAAGCCAGCAAGTGGGGGTAGATAATATTAGCCTAGGGAGGGTGCATTTATTTTGTGCCCCCCCTGGCTACTAACATCTGCCCCCAGCCACCCCAGAAAAGGCAAATCTATAATTAGATGTGCCCTTTCTGCCACTTTGCCAGTCTATTCCCATTGCCCTGAAGCGGTGGCGAATGGGTTAATAATGGGTTAAAGCCACCTTGCTATTGAAAGGTGACTTTAAGCCAGGTTAATAATTGAGAGTTGTCAATTAGACAACTATCAATTATTAATCCTATTGAAGTAAATGATAAAAACACACACACATTAAGAATAAATAATTTTAATGAAATAAACACACATTTTTTTGACCATCTTTTATTTAACTGTTAATCCTTGCGAAGCCCTTGCTCTCCTTTAATAAAGAAAAAATAATAAAACAGCATTATTCTTACCTATCCGGTGCTCTGTCCGGTCCCACGCTGTAATCCTTCACAAAGGGTTAACTAGCTTTCAGCCAAGCAGCGCAACTAATGTTGGCTGCTCAGCTGAAACTTCCTGAATGAATGAGTTCCTCTCCCGGCGACAGGAGAGGATGTGATTACTGTGTGAAGCTTCATTGATTGCTTCCCACTGCAATCAGTTCACTTTAGGTCAGCGGGGACTCCCTCTGACGTCACTGATGCTGTGCGGGGTCCCCGGCTGACCTGAAGTGAACTCATAAAACACTACCTTAGTGTTTTAGTAATTTACCTCAGTACTTGGTCAGTATTTTATCTCAGTGTTTGATCAGTTTTTTACCTCAGTATTTGATCAGTATTTTACCTCAGTATTTGGTCAGTAATTTACCTCAATATTTGGTCAGACTTTTACCTCCGTGCTTGGTCAGTATTTTACCTCAGTATTTGATCAGTGGTTTACCTCAGTGTTTGGTCAGTATTTTACCTCAGTGTTTTAGTATTTTACCTCAGTGTTTGATCAGTATTTTACTTCAGTGTTTGGTCAGTATTTTACCTCAGTATTTAATCAGTATTTTTTTCTACGCCGGTAACAATAGAGCACGGCAGTAATGGAGGAGGGAGTGATTCATTTCTGTCATGTGCTCTCTGCTCCTTTCTGGGGGGAAGATAATGGCTGGGAGCTTATGTTCCCAGGGATGCTAGATTTCTCCCACCCGGTCAGTGTCTGCTAAGGTGTTGTGGAGTGGGAAAACTGTTGCTCATAGCAACCAATCACAGCTCAGCTTCTTTTAAACAGCTCTGGTGAAATGAAAGATGCTTAGTGATTGGGTGCTGATACACACACACATACACACACACACACTCATTTTTATATACAGCTCTGGCAAAAATTAAGAGACCACTTTCAAATGTTCAGCTTGTCTGATTTTTCTCTTTAGGGCTCATACTCACTGGAGACAAAAACGGACGATTGCAAGCCTGGATTTATTTTGTGAGTTTGAAAATAAAGACTTTTACGTTGGACTAACCTGGGTCACAGCCTGGATTTATTTTGTGAGTTTGAAAATAAAGACTTTTACGTTGGACTAACCTGGGTCACTGCCTGTTTACCCCACTGTATGAACACCACTGCATTAAAATAGCCACTTTACTCTTTTAAGGGCCCGTCTCACATAGCGAGATCGCTACCGAGATCGCTGCTAAACAGCGATCTCAGCAGCGATTTTGCTATGTCTGACACGTACCAGCGATCAGGCCCCTGCTGTGAATCGCTGGTCATGTCAGAAATGTCAGGACATTTTTTTGATCGCTGGTCTCCCGCTGGCAGGCACGCATCGCTGCGTGTGACAGGCAGGAGACCAGCGATCTCCTGGTAACCAAGGTAAACATCGGGTTTCCAGGCGCGGGCTGTGCCTGGAAACCCGACGTGTACCTTGGATACCAGCGCGCTGCTGCAGGGGAGCTGGTAACCAAGGTACACGTCGGGTTTCCAGGCACCGCCAGCGCCTGGAAACCCGATGTGTATCTTGGTTACCAGCTCCCTGCATCAGTGCGCTGGTATCCAACGTACACTACAGGTAACTAGGCTTGTTTACCCGCAGTGTCGCTGTGCTGATCGCTGTTTGGCAGCTCAGCAGCGATCATGTAGCGACACACCAGCGATCCTGATCGTTGTCTGGATCGCTGGTGTGTCGCTATGTGAGACGGGGGCCTTAAGCCCCCATCTCACACAGCCATCTCGCTAGCGAGATCGCTGCTGAGTCACTAGTTTTGTGACGCAGCAGCGATGTCCCCAGCGATATCGCTGTGTGTGACATTCAGCGACGATCAGCCCCCCTGCTGGGTATCGCTGATCGTCGCTGAATGTCCTGGACATTTTTTTGATCGCTGGTCTCCCGCTGGCAGGCACGCATCGCTGCGTGTGACAGGCGGGAGACCAGCGATCCGCTGGTAACCAAGGTACACAGCGGGTTTCCAGGCGCGGGGCTGTGCCTGGAAACCCGCTGTGTAATAATAATAATCTTTATTTATATAGCGCCATCATATTCCGCAGCGCTTTACAGTTTAACAGTACCTTGGATACCAGCGCCCTGATGCAGGGAGCTGGTAACCAAGGTACACAGCGGGTTTCCAGGCACCGCGCAGCGCCTGGAAACCCGATGTGTACCTTGGTTACCAGCTCCCTGCATCAGGGCGCTGGTATCCAAGGTACACTGCGGGTAACTAAGCGATGTTTACCCGCAGTGTCGCTGTGCTGATCGCTGCCTGAGCTGCCTGTTTGTGTCATGTGTGCATTGCCACGAAGATCGTCGCGGTTGCACATTTTGACTTCTCACAGCTGAGCTGCTGTTTCTTTGTGTTTGGCAGCTAGGGAGTTAATTCTGTCTGTGCTCGGTGCTGGGACTGGGTGCAGTTTCTCCCGGCTGCAATTGATTATTTGTTGATTGGTTTCCTTTAAATTCCTGGCTGTCTGCTTGGGGAGTTGCCAGTGAAACCTTCATGCAGACCACAGATAGGAATGAATCTGTATAGACTTTAGTTGTGAGCTCCTTAGTTGTTCTAAGCTCAACTTGGTTAGAGTTTATTTCCCAGACCATTTATGTTCCTTTGGTGTTTGAGTGTGTATGCAAGCGTGTGTTATCCTGTCTGTCTTATATGTCTAATCTGTGTATTTAGCTGAGATCAGCCCATATCCCTTTGGTGGTAGTCAGGATCCTTCTTAGGACTGATTACAGGGTTCAGGGTCTGATAGGAGACAGGGTTAGGTTGGAGACTTGGACCTCTGAACCATTATCAGTACCTCCAAGGTGAGGGATTAGTTAGGACCCCAGTTTAGGGTCAGGTTAGATCCCGGTCCACCTCTTTCCTGTTTCAGCTCATCAAGTCCTCAAGATTAACCCTGAGTTCAGCAGATATCGTGTCAGGTAAATCTATGCTATACTACTTGTTGTATAGAGTGTTGTTCCTGTATTAATAGTTTACTGACATTGTATACATATCATTAGACAGCGTGACATTTTCACTGGCCACTAAAAATTATCTCCAGTTACCATGGATCCAGTAGCCCAGCTGGCTCTGCAGTTGCAGGGATTATCCATGGAGCTGACGGACATTAAGTCCAAAGTTTTGTCTCCCCTGGAGCAAACCAGAGTTGAACCTAAAGTAGCTCTCCCGGACAGGTTCACTGGTGGGCGAGACAAATTTTTCACCTTCCGGGAGGCATGTAAATTGTATTTTCGGCTTCGGCCTCGATCATCAGGGAGTGATGAGCAGAGAGTGGGAATTGTTATCTCACTTCTGCAAGGGGACCCTCAATCCTGGGCATTTTCCCTTCCTCCGGGATCCCCGGCTCTACAGTCTGTAGATCAATTTTTTACTGCCCTGGGATTGGTATATGATGACCCAGATCGGGTCTCTCTTGCTGAGACAAAATTACGTAAGATACAGCAGGGAGATCGTCCGGCAGAGGAATTTGCTTCTGAGTTTCGTAGATGGGCCACAGATACTCAGTGGAATGACCCAGCTCTTAGGAGCCAGTTTTGTCATGGGCTTTCTGATAAATTAAAAGACGTTTTGGCTCAGTATGAGTCTCCTCATTCACTGGAGGCTGCTATGGCCTTAGCTATCCGTACTGATAGACGGCTTCGGGAGAGGGGTGAGGTAACCCCACTCCCTGTTGTTTCTCCACCTACCACTAAAGTCCCTTATGTTGAGGTTCCCCTTGTCTGTTCGGATGAGCCTATGCAGTTGGGAGGGACATCATTTCGTAGGAGGGGATTGGCGGTACGCCGCAGGACTAGAAGATGTTGAGGGACATTTTGTTGGAGAATGTCCATCCCGTGCCTTGTTGAGCCAAAAGTCGCCGGAAAACTGTTAATCCCAGGTTGTGTGGTGGACGACAACCTGGGAGTATGTATTTCATCCGCCAGTTCTTCTCAGTTCCTTGTACCAGTGGAGGTGGTAGTTGGTACGAGAGTGGAGAGATTGTCTGTTCTTCTTGATAGTGGTTCCGGGGCTAACCTGGTTGACGCTCAGTTTGCTCAGGCTCAAGGTATGCATCTGAGTGTATTGGTCAAACCGATCCCTATATTCTCCATTGACGCCAGGCCTCTCGGCCAAGGTAGCTTTGTTCATGAGGTTCATAACATTGACCTTCGGGTAGGGGCAATACATAGGGAACAATTATCTTGTTTTGTGTTGGAGGGTCTACCTACTCCCATTGTGTTGGGACTTCCTTGGTTGGTTAAACATAACCCTGTGATTAATTGGCAGTCCAGAGAAATAAGCCAATGGGGTGAGTTTTGCAAAAGCAACTGCATGAACACAGTCATCAGTGCGGTCGTGCCTAGTACATTGCCTCCTTTTTTGGAGGATTTTGGGGATGTTTTCTCTGAGGAGGGGTGTCAGGAGTTGCCTCCTCATCGTGTGTATGACTGCTCTATTAATCTCCTTCCTGATGCTAAGTTGCCTAAAGCTAGGTTGTATAATCTTTCTGGTCCTGAGAGGCAGGCTATGAAAGATTATATTTCTGAAAGTCTGGCCAAAGGGCATATTAGACCTTCATCTTCCCCAGTAGCCGCGGGGTTCTTCTTTGTGAAGAAGAAAGATGGAGGCCTACGCCCTTGCTTGGATTTCCGCGAACTTAATCGGATTACTGTTCGAGATCCGTATCCACTCCCTCTTATTCCTGATCTCTTCAATCAAATTGTTGGCGCCAAATGGTTCTCTAAATTGGATCTCAGGGGGGCGAATAATCTGATTAGGATAAAAGAGGGGGATGAGTGGAAAACGGCGTTTAACACGCCGGAGGGACATTATGAGAACCTAGTCATGCCTTTTGGTCTGACTACTGCACCAGCAGTATTCCAACATTTTGTTAATGACATTTTTCGTCACCTTGTGGGGCTGTTTGTGGTTGTATATTTGGACGACATTTTAATTTACTCGCCAGATCTTGTGTCTCATCAGGAGCATGTGAGACAGGTGTTGCAGATCTTGCGAGACAATAAATTATACGCCAAACTGGAGAAGTGTGTATTTGCCGTACAGGAACTTCAGTTTTTGGGTTTTTTGGTGTCAGCCTCCGGTTTCCGTATGGACCCTGAAAAGGTGAGAGCAGTGCTTGAATGGGATCAGCCAGGGGATCTTAAGGCTCTGCAGCGTTTTTTGGGGTTTGCTAACTACTACCGGAAATTTATTTGTAATTTCTCATCTGTCGTCAAACCTCTCACTGACATGACAAGAAAAGGGACGGATTTTTCTAAATGGTCGGACAAAGCTTGCCAAGCCTTTTCCTCTTTGAAGAAATGTTTTGCTTCGGCACCCGTTCTCATCCAACCAGATGCATCTCAGCCGTTCATTGTGGAGGTGGATGCGTCTGACGTAGGGGTGGGTGCTATATTGTCCCAGGGTCCGTCCCCTGGTAAATGGCATCCGTGCGCTTTCTTTTCTAAGAAATTGTCGTCCGCCGAAAGGAATTATGATATCGGCAATAGGGAACTTTTGGCCATTAAGTTAGCTTTTGAAGAATGGCGTCACTTTTTGGAGGGGGCAGTCCACCCGGTTACCGTTATTACTGATCACAAGAACCTGTTGTATTTGGAATCCGCTAAGCGTCTGAATTCCAGACAAGCTCGATGGTCGTTGTTTTTTACCAGGTTTAATTTTGTCGTCACTTATCGCCCGGGGTCTAAGAATATAAAGGCTGATGCCTTGTCTCGCAGTTTCCCAGGGGCCGGGAAAACGGATGACCCGAGTCCTATCCTTCAGGAGGGGGTGGTAGTGTCGGCTGTATTTTCTGAGCTTGAGGAGGAGGTGTTAGAGGCTCAGGGGGACGCCCCTGCAGGACCTCCAGGGAGACTGTTTGTCCCAAATCTGTTGAGACAAAAGGTTATTGAGGCACATCATAATTCTGCTCTAGCAGGACATCCAGGGAGTAAGGCTACTTTAGATCTCCTTTCTCGCCGGTTTTGGTGGCCTAATGCTAATAAAGATGTTATAACTTTTGTCGCGTCATGTGGGGTGTGTGCTCGCTCTAAAACCCCTCATACCCGTCCGTCTGGGACCCTTTTGCCCTTGAAACTTCCGGAGCGTCCATGGACTCATTTATCTATGGACTTCATTACGGACCTTCCTCCGTCGTCAGGGAATACTGTCATACTGGTGGTTGTTGACAGGTTCAGTAAGATGGCACATTTCGTTGCTCTTCCTGCACTCCCTAATGCTAAAACTTTGGCGCAGGTGTTCATTAGGGAGATCGTTAGACTTCATGGGTTGCCTTCTGATGTGGTGTCAGATAGGGGGTCTCAGTTTGTGTCCAAATTTTGGAGGGCATTTTGTTTACGTCGGGGGATGCAATTGTCATTTTCCTCGGCTTTTCATCCGCAGACCAATGGTCAGACAGAGCGTCTGAATCAGAGCTTAGAGACATATCTCCGGTGTTTTGTCTCAGAGAACCAAGAGGACTGCTCTTCTTTCTTGCCTCTGGCAGAGTTCGCTCTTAACAACAGGCGGAGCGAGTCCACTGGTAAGTCCCCGTTTTTTGGGGCATATGGTTTCCATCCCCAGTTTTGTACTTTCAATGGGGGGGGCCCTTCTGGGGTTCCTGAGGAGGAGCGTTTCTCGTCGTCACTTGCTTCTGTGTGGAGAGGTGTATTGAATAATCTGAGTGCGATGGGGAACCGTTACAAACGTATGGCTGATAGGAGGAGAGTTTCTGGTCCAGATCTGAATGTGAACGATCTGGTATGGTTGTCTACCAGGAATATAAAACTTAAAGTGCCCTCCTGGAAACTGGGTCCCAGATTCATCGGGCCGTACAGGATCAGTTCCATAATTAATCCTGTGGCATTTCGTCTGGACCTCCCTCCTACGTTTAAAATTCATAATGTGTTCCACAAGTCATTACTTAAAAGGTATGTGGCACCAGTCATACCGTCACCTCTACCTCCTCCTCCAGTGTTGGTCAATGGTAACTTGGAATTTCAAGTATCAAAGATCATTGACTCACGTCTGAATCGCCGGTCCCTTCAGTACTTGGTGCATTGGAAGGGGTATGGTCCGGAGGAGAGGACGTGGGTCCCTGCGTCTGATGTTAACGCAGATCGTTTGGTTCGGACCTTCCACAGAACTCACCCGGGCAGGCCTGGCCCTGAGGGTCCGGAGGCCCCTCGTAGAAGGGGGGTACTGTCATGTGTGCATTGCCACGAAGATCGTCGCGGTTGCACATTTTGACTTCTCACAGCTGAGCTGCTGTTTCTTTGTGTTTGGCAGCTAGGGAGTTAATTCTGTCTGTGCTCGGTGCTGGGACTGGGTGCAGTTTCTCCCGGCTGCAATTGATTATTTGTTGATTGGTTTCCTTTAAATTCCTGGCTGTCTGCTTGGGGAGTTGCCAGTGAAACCTTCATGCAGACCACAGATAGGAATGAATCTGTATAGACTTTAGTTGTGAGCTCCTTAGTTGTTCTAAGCTCAACTTGGTTAGAGTTTATTTCCCAGACCATTTATGTTCCTTTGGTGTTTGAGTGTGTATGCAAGCGTGTGTTATCCTGTCTGTCTTATATGTCTAATCTGTGTATTTAGCTGAGATCAGCCCATATCCCTTTGGTGGTAGTCAGGATCCTTCTTAGGACTGATTACAGGGTTCAGGGTCTGATAGGAGACAGGGTTAAGGTACTGCCACACTAAGCTATCCCGCTAGCGATCTCGTTAGCGTTGCATACTAATGAGATCGCTAGCGGGATTGTTTCTATATCGCTAAATGCTGCCGCATTTAGCGATATAGTTAACGACGCTATCGCCGTTAGCGATCTTCTTAACGACTTTAGCGGTACAAAAGTACCACTAAATCGCTAAGAAAAGGTGCCACACAGCGATAAGATACTTACCCAGCGGGAGCGCCAGCGATGAAATAGGGTCCGGAACGATTCCAGCGACGAGCGAGATCACAGCAGGAAGCTCGTCGCTGGAAGCTGCCGCACTGAACAATATCGCTAACGGGATCGCTAAATAGTGACGTTTTTTAGCGATCCCGTTAGCGATATTGTTTAGTGTGGCATACCCTTTAGGTTGGAGACTTGGACCTCTGAACCATTATCAGTACCTCCAAGGTGAGGGATTAGTTAGGACCCCAGTTTAGGGTCAGGTTAGATCCCGGTCCACCTCTTTCCTGTTTCAGCTCATCAAGTCCTCAAGATTAACCCTGAGTTCAGCAGATATCATGTCAGGTAAATCTATGCTATACTACTTGTTGTATAGAGTGTTGTTCCTGTATTAATAGTTTACTGACATTGTATACATATCATTAGACAGCGTGACATTTTGGCAGCTCAGCAGCGATCATGTAACGATACACCAGCGAGCCTGATCGTTGTCGGGATCGCTGGTATATCGCTATGTGAGACCCAGGCTTTACTCAGTCTGAACAAGGATGCCACCTAAATCCTCAAGCACTATCTCACTCCTCTACACTCATTTAAACCATATTATCCACAGAAGTAATCTTACCTGCACCTCCCACTGGGAGTCTGATATTGGAACTACTTTAACCAACATAGACTGGACACGTGCTGAGCTGCAAATCTCTTGGAGGGAGGTGAGGGGGATGGGAGATTCGTGTGGGTTAGAGGATGCGGCCTTCCACTGATCTGCTTATAATTATAAGGACCCTAAAATATGAAAATAAAATTATAAAAGGTCCGGCTGCTTAGTTTTTTATTTACAGATTCTAAAGAAATGGTCAACTGGTTGGATTAAAAAGGACTGTGTAGGTGGTAAGCTAAACTTTTGACTTCCACTCTATTTTTACAGACTGACTCCAAATTCCTGTTGAAAATGTGCTCCAATCTATGTCTCTGAATAGTATTTGGTGCCAAAAGAACGAAGGTGTATGCTACAAAGGGTGTAGTGTGGGAAAAATTATTATTGCCATCACAGGGGAATCTAGGTTTTTCTGTGCCTGAGGCAAAAATTCAGTTTAGTGCCACTTCTATACACAGCTTAAGTGGTTTGAGTAGTCGCCATGTGGCCCCTAGAAGCCAATATATGGTAATTAGACATCATAAATTAGAACCTAAATTTACAGTCTAATATCTCCAAAAAGTATAAAAAAAATAAAACTATGTTTTGTTCAGATGTGCAGCCACTATTCCAAGATGTGGCTAGTTCAGCATGCTAAAACTGGTGAAAGGCCCTCCTTAAGTTTTAGATTTGCATTTGTTTATGATCTGAAGCAATAGGCAGCACCACATGTGCATTTTAATAACTAAGATTTGTACAACATGTTCCAAATTATTA
Organism: Oophaga sylvatica; assembly: GCA_033576555.1. Classification (NCBI taxonomy): domain Eukaryota; kingdom Metazoa; phylum Chordata; class Amphibia; order Anura; family Dendrobatidae; genus Oophaga; species Oophaga sylvatica. The sequence continues at coordinate 334,905,894 of JARQOD010000002.1, read as the reverse complement.
TGCAAATTGGTGTTAAGTGTCACAGCGTTTTTTTTGTTGTAAATGAAGCCCATTGATGGTATTGTGTCTCAGGGTTCTTTGGATCACTGAAATCAATCTCAGATACCTGTGATAATTAGTTTGCCATGTGAGCCCAATAAAAGGAAAACTGGATGTTCCACACTATTAAGCAGGCCAGAGTTTTCAAGTAACATGGGAAAGAAAAAGGATCTCTCTGCTGCTGAAAAGCATCAAATAGTGCAATGCCTTGGTCAAGGGATGAAAACATTAGATATTTCCAGAAAACTTAAGCTTGATCATCGTACTGTTAAGAGATTTGTGGCTGATTCTGAGCACAGACGTGTTCGTGCTGATAAAGGCAGAATGAGGAAGATTTCTGCCAGGCAAGTTCATCGGATTAACAGAGCAGCTGCTAAAAAGCCATTACAAACCAGCAAACAGATACTTGAAGCTGCTGGTGCCTCTGGAGTCCCTCGAACCTCAAGATTTAGGATCCTTCAAAGGCTTGCTGTGGTGCATAAACCTGCTATTCGGCCACCCCTAAACAGTGCTCACAAGTAGAAACCGTTGCAGTGGGCCCAGACATACATGAGGAGTAATTGTCAAACAGTCTTGTTTACTGATGAGTGTCGAGCAACCCTGGATGGTCCAGATGGATGGAGTAGTGGATGGTTGATGGATGGCCACCATGTCCCAACAAGGCTGCGACGTCAGCAAGGAGGTGGAGGAGTCATGTTTTGGGCCAGAATCATGGGGAAACAGCCGGTAGGGCCCTTTAAGGTTCCTGAAGGTGTAAAAATGACCTCTGCAAAGTATATAGAGTTTCTGACTGACAACTTTCTTCCATGGTATAAAAAGCAGAAATGTGTCTTCAGGAGCAAAATCATCTTCATGCATGACAATGCACCATCTCATGCTGCAAAGAATACCTCTGAGTCATTGGCTGCTATGTGCATAAAAGGAGATAAACTCATCTTCCCCTGACCTCAACCCTATAGAGAACCTTTGGAGTATCATCAAGCAAAATATCTATGAGGGTGGGAGGCAGTTCACATCAAAACAGCAGCTCTATGATGCTATTCTGACTTCATGCAAAGAATACAAGCAGAAACTCTCCAAAAACTCACAAGTTCAATGGATGCAAGAATTGTGAAGGTGATATCAAAGTAGGGTTCCTATGTTAACTTGTAACTTGGCCTGTTAGGATGTTTTGGAGTTAAATAGCTTTTTTGTTCAGTGAATGTGACCTCCTAATGCTACAAATTCCACAAATGAGCATTTTCAGTTCTTTAAAACAGATCAAAAGTTCAGAAATTCTACTATGCCTAATAATTTGGAACAGTGCATTTTGAGTTTTTATGCATTTTGGAGATTATACTGTTATCATTGGGAGGTTTCTTCAATAAAATTCGATGTATACTCTAACGGGTGATGACTTTTGTTAGACTGACTGTCATTTGCACCGACCACTTAGGAAAATCAGAGAAAAATATCATTTGCATAATAATTTAGAACATGGTGTATTGTAATTATCAAACTTGTTGTTCTACTCCATGTTTAATAAAGGCATAGATTATTTTAACTGAACGTTATCTATTATTTTCTTCTCCTAAAAGGGAAGTCACTAAATAAACCATATGTTACACTGCTCCTATACCTCTGTATCACTTCTAGAGAAGAATACCCTACAGAGCGCATGCGGCAGAATTCAAAATATGTAGAGCGCCATTCTAGATATGTTCAACTTTTTAGGCAGTGCTTTATAAGCTCTGTGAATACTGAATATATTGCTAGCCTTCTTTTCTCTACTGAGTATTTGCTTGACGAAAATGCTAGCAAAGTGCATGAGATTTTCAGAAATCTCATGCACATGCTGCAAAATATATCCACAAAGCAAACTGGCAGGAGCTGCACCATGTCAATTAATGCCAGTGTAAGTTTCACCCTTTGTTGAGTATAGGGTGAAATGTGCAGATTGCCAGCACTTTTTTTGCAATGATATCTGGAGCAGTATATACCGCTGCAGGGATCACTGTGGAACCTATGCTGGTAGAGATCTAGCAGTAAGTACACTGTATAGGAAAGTAGCCTCAAACATTACTGAGTTAATTTTTTTTCACAAGAAACAACTAAGTTCATGAACTGTGAATTAGGAGTAGCTGAAAAACACTGACCATTCTGACCACAAGAGGGCTATCCTGACTATTTAATATTTACCCACAAAAAGCTGCACAAATCACTGTCGCTAACACAAGTCAAGATTCTATTATAAACCATCATGCCATAATAACAGACTACAATAACACAAAAAACATGTCAATTTTCAGTATGAAGACATTGTTATGAAGACACTGTTCAGGGTACCTGTGGAACATGAATAGTGTCCATTGACTCCTTTTAAAGGGCCATTCACTGCATTAATATTGCCATTATATACATACGGCAAATCACATATATTTTTAAATTGACATTTTATTTTAATTGGAAGACAAATAATCTTCCTGCACAAAAGGGTCTGGAACAGGACCAAAGGATATATCCAATTTCTGGAAGGACATTGGATTAGACATATCCATACTGATGCACTATGTAAGGCTCCCTTCACAAGTCAGTGTCTCCAGTACGTACGGTGGCAGTTTTCACATGTACTTGAGACACACACATAGACCCATTCAAATCTATGGGTCTTTGCACATGTCAGTGTGTTCACATGGATCGTGTGTCCGTGTGCAAAAGCTGTAGACATGTTCGTTTTTTTTTATGGCAGCACGGTCCGCAATACATCAGACACACATGTACACTGATGACACACAGATGAAACACTGTTTACTATGGGGTTCGTAATGGGGGTGTCTGACAGACACCGCTCCATTAATAACCCATAGGCTTGATATCAGCAGACTTTACACAGCTGCCATTAACCTCAAAACTATTAACTGATTTTCCAATGCACCAGATAATCAGGAAGAGCTGAGGCTAAGCACTAGAAATGTTGCATCTAATAGATGGGCTATTTCTGGGGCAGCTGTGGGCTCGTGTTATTAGTCTGGGAAGGGACAAATATCCATGGCCCCTTCCCAGCGTATAAAGATCAGCCTACAGCTGTCTGTTTAGCCTTTGCTGGTTATTAAAAATAGGGGGAATTCACATCATTTTCCCCCTTTTTAATAACCAGTAAAGGCTACGCAGACAGATGTGAGCTGTTGTTAATAGGCTGGGAATCTTTATGGATAGCGGCCCCTTCCTAGAATAATAACACCAGCTCCATCTGTCTGATTTCCCTCAGTTGGTTAACAAAAATATGGTTGACCCACAACATTTAATTTATTTATTAAATACAAATACATAAACACACACGCAATGCTTCAACATGGTACATCAGTTTGCAGTTGAACATTTTCTATAAGTAATTACACAGGACAAATATAGCTGGGTACATATTGCAACTTTCAAATATTTCCCTGTCCCAATATCACTTCTGACAAATCTGATATTAAATCCACCTCATATTCTGCACCTTGTAATTCCTATATACAGTGAAGGAAATAATTATTTGATCCCTTGCTGATTTTGTTAAGTTTGCCCACTGACAAAGAACATGAACAGTCTATAATTTTAATAATAGGTTAATTTTAACATTGAAAGATAGAATATCAAAAATAAAATCCAGAAAATTACATTGTATAAATTAAATAAATTTATTTGCATTTTGCAGTGAGAAATAAGTATTTGATCCCCTACCAAGCATTAAGAGCCCCGTCTCACATAGCGATACACCAGCTATCCCAACAACGATCACAATCGCTGGTGTGTCGCTACATGATCGCTGCTGAGCTGCCAAACAGGCTGCTCAGGCAGCGATCAGGACAGCGACACTGCGGGTAACGTCGCCTAGTTACCCGCAGTGTACGTTGGATACCAGCGCACTGATGCAGGGAGCTGGTAACCAAGGTACACGTCGGGTTTCCAGGCGCTGCGCGGTGCCTGGAAACCCGACGTGTACCTTGGATACCAGCTCCCCTGCAGCAGCGCGCTGGTATCCAATGAACACGTCGGGTTTCCAGGCACAGCCCCACACTTGGTAACCCGATGTGTACCTTGGTTACCAGCTGATCGCTGGTCTCCTGCCTGTCACACGCAGCGATGCGTGCTGGCCAGTGGGAGACCAGCGATCAAAAAAAAGTCCTGCCATTTCTGACACGACCAGCGATTCACAGCAGGGGCCTGATCGCTGGTACATGTCAGACACAGCGAGATCGCTGCTGAGAATGCTGGAATGGGCTACAAAACCATAAGTAAGGCGCTGGGTGAGAAGGAGACCTTGGCCCCCTTCTCTTCTCTCTATACATGGCCCCAATTCGACAGACCCATCAGCAGATTTAGCTTTCAGTACCATCCACAAATGTGGTCAAAATTGTTGGTACCCTTCATTTAATGACAGAAAATCCCACAATGGTGACAGAAATAACTTGAATCTGACAGAAGTAATAATAAGTCAAAAATCTATGAAAATGAACAACTGAAAGTCAGACATTGCTTTTCAACCATGCTTCCACAGAATTTTTGAAAAAATAAAATTCATGAAATAGGCCTGGTCAGAAATGATGGTACCCCTGAAAATAATGTGACAAAAGGGATATGTTAAATCAAGATGTGTCCACTAATTAGCATCACAGGTGTCTACAATCTTGGAATCAGTGAGTGGGCCTGTATAGAGGGCTACAGTTATTCGCTCAACAAGGACCAGAGGAAGCAAAGGAAAGAGTTGTCTCAGGAGATTAGAAAGAAAATTATAGACAAACATGTTAAAGGTAAAAGTTATAAGACCATCTCCAAGCAGCTTGATGTTCCTGTGACTAGAGTTGCACATATTATTCAGAAATTTAAGCTCCATGGGACTGTAGCCAACCTCCCTGGATGTGGCCGTAGGAGGAAAATTGATGATAAATCAAAGACATGGATAATACGAATGGTAACAAAAGAGCCCAGAAAAACTTCTAAACAGATTAAAGGTGAACTTTAAGCTCAAGAACATCAGTGTCAGATCGCACCGTCCATCGTTGTATGAGCCAAAGTGGACTTCATGGGAGACAACCAAGGAGGACACCGTTGTTGAAAAAAAATCATAAAAAAATCCAGACTGGAATTTTCCAAACTACATGTTGACAAGTCATAAAGCTTCTGGGAGAATGTCCTATGGACAGATGAGACAAAAAATGAACTTTTTGGCTGAGCACATCAACTCTATGTTCACAGACGGAAAAATGAAGCATATCAAGAAAATAACATATGTTTTTGCAGCTTAAGGAAGGCTTGTTTCACCTGCATGGAGAGCTCCTTTGACCAAATGTTTCCTTCACAGCAAAACCTTCCAAATGCAAACAGCACACCTCAAATCAACTCCCGCCATTTTTATCTGCTTAATTAACCCCTCTCTGACATTAGACGTACTAACCCGTCCATAAAACCCGTGCCATTCTGACCATGGACGGGATAGTACGTCATAGGCGATTAGCTGCGCTCCCGGAGGGAGCGCAGCTAATCGCCGCCGGGTGTCAGCTGATTATCACAGCTGACACCCGTGACTGTGTGTCAGGAGCGGTCACGGACCGCTCCCGGCACATTAACCCCTTGCACACCGCGATCAAACATGATCGCGGTGTACTGGGGGCACAGGGGAGGATCGCGCAGGCAGGGGGCTCCCTGCGCGCCCCCCTGAGACCCTCAGACCAGCGCGATGTGATCGCGCTGCTCTGAGGGCTTCCTCCCTCCCAGGACCCGGATCCAAGATGGCGCTGGGGTCCTGGAGGGAGGCGGCTTCCTCAGTGCCTGCCGAGAGCAGGCATGAGGAAGCGTCCTGCACTGCCTGTCACATCGCTGGTGTGACAGAGTGCTGTGCACACTGTCACACCAGCGATCTGATGAAATACAGTGATGTCCCACCCTGGGACAAAGTAAAAAAGTAAAAAAAAGTAAAAATAAACATGTGTAAAAAAATCCAAAAAAAAAAAAAAAAATATTCCCCAATAAATTCATTACTTATTGTAAATAAAAAAAATAAAACAATAAAAGTACACATATATGGTATCGCCGCGTCCGTAACGACCCCCCTATAAAACTGTCCCACTAGTTAACCCCTTTTGTGAACCCCTTAAAAAATAAAAAATAAAAACGAAGCAAAAAATCAGTGCTTTATCATCATACCGCCGAACAAAAAGTGGAATAACACGCGATCAAAAAGACGGATATAAATAAACATGGTACCGCTGAAAACGTCATCTTGTCCCGCAAAAAACGAGCCGTCACACAGCATCATCAGCAAAAAAATAAAAAAGTTATAGCTCGCAGAATAAAGCGATGCAAAAATAATTATTTTTTATATAAAATTGTTTTTATTCTATAAAAGCGCCAAAACATAAAAAAATTATATAAATGAGGTATCGCCATAATCGTACTGACCCGAAGAATAAAACTGCTTTATCGATTTTACCACACGCGGAACAATAAAAACGCCTCACCCAAAAGAAATTCATGAATTGCTGATTTTTGTTCATTCTAACCTCCCAAAAATCGAAATAAAAAGCGATCAAAAAATGTCACGTGCTCAAAAATGGTACCAATAAAAGCGTCACCTCGTCCCGCAAAAATTAAGACCTCACATGACTCTGTGGGCCAAAATATGCAAAAATTATAGCTCTCAAAATGTGGCGATGCAAAAAACTACTTTTTGCAATAAAAAGCGTCTTTTAGCGTGACAGCTGCCAATCATAAAAACCGCTATAAATAGTAAATCAAACCCCCTTTATCACCCCCTTAGTTAGGGAAAAATAATAAAATAAAAAAAATGTATTTATTTCCATTTTCCCATTAGGGTTAGGGTTAGGGTTTCGGCTAAAGTTAGGGTTAGGGTTGGCGCTAAAGTTAGGATTAGGGTTAGAGTTAGGATTAGGGTTAGGGTTGGGATTAGGGTTGGGACTAGGGTTAGGGTGTGTTGGGGTTAGGGTTGGAGTTAGAATTGGGGGTTTCCGCTGTTTAGGCACATCAGGGGCTCTCCAAATGTGACATGGCGTCTGATCTCCATTCCAGCCAATTCTGCGTTGAAAAAGTCAAACGGTGTTCCTTCACTTCTGAGCTCTGCCATGCGTCCAAACAGTAGTTTATCCCCACATATGGGGTATCAGCGTACTCTGGACCCCAAGAGTTATTGTGAAATTTGTCCTATTTCTTCTGTTACCCTTGGGAAAATAAAAAACTGGGGCGAAAATATTATTTTTGTAAAAAAAATAAGATTTTTTTGTTTTTACGGCTGTACATTATAAACTTCTGTGAAGCACTTCGGGGTTCAAAGTGCTCACCACACATCTAGGTAAGTTCCTTGTGAGGTCTATTTTCCAAAATGGGGTCACTTGTGGGGGGTTTCCACTGTTTAGGCGCATCAGGGGCTCTCCAAATGCGACATGATGCCCCCAGACCATTCCATCAAAGTCTGCAATCCAAAACGTCACTACTTCCCTTTCCGAGCCCTGACATGCGCCCATACAGTAGTTTTCTCCCACAATTGGGTATCAGCGTACTCAGGACAAATTGGACAACAACTTTTGGGGTCCAATTTCTCCTGTTACCCTTGTGAAAATAAAATATTGGGGGCGAAAAAATCATTTTTGTAAAAAAAAAAGGATTTTTTATTTTTACGGCTGTGCGTTATAAACTTCTGTGAAGCACTTCGGGGTTCAAAGTGCTCACCACACATCTAGATAAGTTCCTTGTGGGTCTATTTTCCAAAATGGGGTCACTTGTGGGGGGTTTCCACTGTTTAGGCGCATCAGGGGCTCTCCAAATGCGACATGACGCCCCCAGACCATTCCATCAAAGTCTGCAATCCAAAACGTCACTACTTCCCTTCCGAGCCCTGACGTGCACCCATACAGTAGTTTTCTCCTACATATTGGGTATCAGCGTACTCAGGACAAATTGGACAACAACTTTTGGGTTCCAATTTCTTCTGTTACCCTTGTGAAAATAAAATATTGGGGGCGAAAAAAATCATTTTTGTAAAAAAAAAAAGGATTTTTTATTTTAAGGCTGTACGTTATAAACTTTAGTGAAACACCTTGGGGTTCAAAGTTCTCACCACACATCTAGATAAGTTCCTTGAGGGGTCTAGTTTCCAAAATGGTGTCATTTGTGGGGGTTTCCACTGTTTAGGCAGATCAGGAGCTCTCCAAACACGACATGGCGTCCAGCCAATTCTGCGTTGAAAAAGTGAGATGGCGCTCCTTCCCTTCCAAACTCTGCCATGCACCCAAACAGTGGTATACCCCCACATATGGGGTATCAGTGTACTCAGGACAAATTGCACAATAACTTTTGGAGTCTTGTTACCCTTGGAAAAATAAAAATTGGGGTGAAAAGATCATTTTTGTGGAAAAAATATGATTTTAAATTTTACGACTCTACGTTATAAACTTGTGTGAAGCACTTGAGGGTTCAAATTGCTCACCAAAGATCTAGATAAGTTCCTTAGGGGGTCTAGTTTCCCAAATGGGGTCATTTGTGGGGGTTTCCACTGTTTAGGCACATCAGGGGCTCTCCAAATGCAACATGGCATCCAATCTCAATTCCAGCCAATTTTGGTTGGAAAAAGTCAAATGGTGCTCCTTCCCTTCCGAGCTCTGCCGTGCGCCCAAACAGTGGTTCCCCCCCACATATGGGTATCAGCGTACTCAGGACAAATTGGACAGCAACTTATGTGGTCCAATTTCTCCTGATACCCTTGGGAAAATAAAAAATTAGTGACTAAAAGATAATTTTTGTGGGAAAAAAATAGGATTTTTTATTTTCATGCCCGGGCATTATAAACTTGTGTGAAGCACTTGGGGGTTCAAAGTGCTCACCAAAGATCTAGATAAGTTCCTTAGGGGGTCTAGTTTCCAAAATGGGTCACTTGTGGGGGATTTCCACTGTTTAGGCTCATCTGGGGCACTGCAAACGGAACATGACCCCCATCAACGTCTGCATTCCAAAACGTTACTACTTCCTTTCCAAGCCCTGCCGTGCGCCCAAACAGTTTTCCACCCCCACATATGGGGTATCAGCGTACTCAGGACAAATTGGACAACAACTTTTGGGGTCCAATTTCCTTGGGAAAATTCAAAAATTTAGGACTAAAAAATCATTTTTGTGGAATTTTTTTTTTTTTTTCACACCCAGGCATTATAAACTTTTGTGAAACACTTGGGGTTCAAAGTGCTCACAACAGATCTAGATAAGTACCTTAGGGGGTCTAGTTTCCAAAATGGTGTCACTTGTGGGGGGTTTCCACTGTTTAGGCGCATCAGAGGTTCTCCAAGCGCGACATGGCGTCCAATCTCAACTCCAGCCAATTTTAGTTTGAAAAAGTCAAACGGCGCTCCTTCCCTTACGAGCTCTGCCGTGTGCCCAAACAGTGGTTTTCCCCCACATATGGGGTATTGGCGTACTCAGGAGAAATTGCATAACAACCTTATCTGTCCATTTTCTCCTTTTACCCTTGTGAAAATAAAAAAAAAGTTTGTAAAAGATCTTTTTGTGGCTAAAAAGTTAAATATTCATTTTTTCCTTCCACGTTGCTTTAGTTCCTGTGAAGCACCTGAAGGGTTAATAAACTTCTTGAATGTGGTTTTGAGTACCTTGAGGGGTGCAGTTTTTAGAATGGTGTCACTTTTGGGTATTTTCTGTCATGTAGACCCCTCAAAGTGACTTCAAATGTGAGGTGGTCCCTAAAAAAAATGGCTTTGTAAATTTTGTTGTAAAAATGAGAAATCGCTGGTCAACTTTTAACCCTTATAACTTCCTAACAAAAAAAATTTTGATTCCAAAATTGTGCTGATGTAAAGTAGACATGTGGGAAATGTTATTTCTTAACTATTTTGTGTTACATATTTCTCTGTTTTAAGGGAATAAAAATTCAAAGTTTGAAAATTGCTAAATTTTCAAAATTTTCGCCATATTTGCGTATTTTTCAAAAATAAACGCAAGTTATATGGAAGAAATTTTACCACTAACATGAAGTACAATATGTCACGAGAAAACAATCTCAGAATCGCGAAGATCCGTTGAAGCGTTCCGGAGTTATAACCTCATAAAGAGACAGTGGTCAAATTGTAAAAATTGTCCCGGTCATTAACGTGCAAACCACCCTTGGGGTGAAGGGTTAAGAATGACATAATGAAGGGATTGCCCACACCTGTCCATGAAATAGCCTTGGAGTCAATTGTCCAATTACTTTTGGTCCCTTTAAAAACAGGGTGCACATGTTAAGGAGCTGAAACTCCTAAACCCTTCATCCAATTTTAACCCTCAAATGAAAGCTGAAAGTCTGAACTTCAGCTGTATCTGAATTGTTTTGCTTAAAATTCATTGTGGTAATGTCTAGAACCAAAATTACATAAATGTTGTCTCTGTCCAAATATATATGGACCTAACTGTATGTATTACCGCTTATAGAGAATGGTAAATGCTACATAAATATATGTATTATCATTCCTGTAAATATGAATAATATGACATGCACCTGTGCGTTCAGGACTTTAACCCTCATAAGGTTTTGCGCTATATTTATATATAAAAATCCTTAGGTCTATTTGCACGCTGCACTTTCTTTGCACATTGCACTTTTTTTACCTGTATATCAGGCATGGTTTGCTTATATTTGATTAATTTCTAATAAGTGGTTGCAAAATATGGTAATTTTCTCGTGTTTGCACATTGCACTTTATTTTAATCAACATTATTGAACATTTGGATTTTTTTTATTGTTTGTACTAATTTATGTATCACCATTTTTTTATCTAACGCTACTTATATGAACTCTATTACCTTCTTTGAGGCTGTTCTATATTCATGTGATTTTATATTTTCCTGTATATGCACATTGAAGTTTTTTAATATATCTTTATTGTCACTATATTCTGAATAAATAAAATATTCTCTGATACCTAATTACCCTGATTGGTCTCTCTCTTGGTTTCTTCTATATCTTGGCTTGGATTTTTAGTCATTATTTAAGTGGTCTCCATTTGTCTTATCCACATGCACTGGGTGAGCGTAACAATAATGTGATTTATATATACTGTATATATAAAGTATATTTTTTTATATTTTCTTTTATATTTATGGTTATATATTTTATAATAATTTCTTTGAGATATATGTATATATATAACAGTACAGACCAAAAGGTTGACACACCTTCTCATTCAAAGATTTTCTGTATTTTCATGACTATGAAAATTGTAAATTCACACTGAAGGCATCAAAACTATAAATTAACACATGTGGAATTATACATTACACTTTACAAAAAAGTGTGAAACAACTGAAAATATGTCTTATATTCTAGGTTCTTCAAAGTAGCCACCTTTTCCTTTGATTACTGCTTTGCACACTCTTGGCATTTTCTTGATGACTTCAAGAGGTAGTCACTGGAAATGGTCTTCCAACAATCTTGAAGGATTTTTCCAGAGATGCTTAGCACTTGTTGCCCTTTTGCCTTCACTCTGCGGTCCAGTTCACCCCAAACCATCTCGATTGGGTTCAGGTCTGGTGACTGTGGAGGCCAGGTCATCTGGCGTAGCACCCCATCACTCTCCTTCTTGGTCAAATAGCTCTTACACAGCCTGGAGGTGTGTTTGGAGTCATTGACCTGTTGAAAAAAAATGATGGTCTAACTAAACGCAAACCGGATGGAATAGCATACCGCTGCAAGATGCTGTGGTAGCCATGCTGGCTCAGTATGCATTCAATTGTGAAAAAAATCCCCAACAGTGTCACCAGTAAAGCACCCCCACACCATCACACCTCCTCCTCCATGCTTCACGTGGAACCAGGCATGTAGAGTCCATCCGTTCACTTTTTCTGCATCACACAAAGACACGGTGGTTGGAACCAAAGATCTCAAATTTGCACTCATCAGACCAAAGCACAGATTTCCACTGGTCTAATGTTCATTCCTTGTGATCTTTAGCCTAAACAGTCTCTTCTGCTTGTTGCCTGTTCTTAGCAGTGGTTTCCTAGCAGCTATTTTATTATGAAGGCCTGCAGCACAAAGTCTCCTCTTAACAGTTGTTGTAGAGATGTGTCTGCTGCTAGAACTCTGTGTGGCATTGACCTGGTCTCTAATCTGAGCTGCTGATAACCAGCGATTTCTGAAGCCGGTGACTCGGATAAACTTATCCTCAGAAGCAGAGATGACTCTTGTCTTCCTTTCCTGGGACGGTCCTCATGTGAGCCAGTTTCTTTGTAGCGCTTGGTGGTTTTTGCAACTGCACTTGGGGACACTTTCAAAGTTTCCCAATTTTTCAGACTGACTGACTGTTATGTTTCGGTAGCTGAGGAGTGCAGGTAAAAAAGGCAATACACCAGAGCAGTTGGAAACTATGAGATTGCAGTACCCTGACTAACCACCAGAACTAGAGGCAGCCGTGGAGCGTTCCTACGTTGGTCCTAGACGCCTCGTCACAGCCTGAGAAACTAACTACACCTAAAGATAGAAAGAGGAAAGCTATCTTCCCGGAGCAGATCCCCAAAGAACATAGAAAGCCCCAAACATGTAATGGCGGTTAGACAAGAAGAAATACTGACAAAGACAGAAAATAGTATGAGCAAACGTTGGGGCCCAAACTACCTAAACAGAAAAGGATAGGAAGGGCACTTACTGCAATCCCAAAAAAACCTGAAAAGCACCAACTCTACTAATTTAAAAAACACCTGAGATCACACGACCTCTAGCACCTAAATTAGTTCTCTGGTGTAACAAAATCAAAACAGCAGCCACTGAAAAAACTGGAAAAAGCAAATGTACAAACATCAGTGGCTGAACTAAACTGAGAGGGCAAAAGCCCCCGGAGGGGACCCTGAAGGCCCCCACAGAAGTGCAGGACAAAATGCAAAAATCAAGCACAAAAACAAAAAGAAGAAAATGTCTTATCTGTTAGCAGGAGATGCAGACACGACACAGCAGGCTACAAAGAAAACAGGAATCAAGGATTGAGACCAGAACAATTGATCACCGGCAACCCTGATGGGAAGGCGACTCCCTTATATAAGACCAGTCAGTAACACCTGATTCCCAATCCTCACAATCTTCACTGAACATCCAGAACTGCTTGTAACCACCAGAGGGAGCCTCTGCTCAGAACTCATTTCAAGTCCATTCACAACAGTACCCCCCCCTTGAGGAGGGTCACCGAACCCTCACTTGAGCAACCAGGTCGGTCAGGATGAGTTCTATGATACGCACGATAAGTCTCCTAGCATGGATGTCCGAAGCAAACACCCAAGAATTGTCTTCCTGACCATAACCTCTCCACTTAACCAAATACAGGAGTTTCCGTCTAGAAAAACGAGAATCTAATATTTTCTCAACCACATACTCCAGATTGCCCTCAATCAAAACAGGGTCAGGAGGCACAGCAGCAGGAACCACTGGCTCAACAAACCTCTTCAGCAAGGACTTGTGGAACACGTTATGAATCTTAAATGTCCCTGAAGAAGCAAAATGAAAAGAAACAGGATTAAGAATCTCCATGATCTTATAAGGTCCAATGAACCTAGGCTTAAATTTAGGAGATGCCACTCTCATAGGAATATTTTTGAGGACAACCAGACCAAGTCCCCCCACTTTAAACCGAGGACCATCAGTCCTATGCCGGTTAGCAAACCGCTGGCCCTCTCCTGAGAGAGGGACAACCTCTCCACTACCTGGTCCCAAATCTGTTGCATACGCTCCACAACAGAGTCAACACCTGGACAGACAGAAGCCTCCGTCTGTCCTGAAGAAAATCGAGGTGAAACCCAGAATTACAGAAAAATGGAGACATCAAAGTGGCAGAGCTAGCCCTATTATTAAGAGCAAACTCAGCCAAAGGCAAAAAGAGACCCAGTCATCCTGATCAGCAGACACAAAGCATCTTAGATAAGTCTCCAATGTCTGGTTTGTTCTCTCAGTTTGACCATTGGTCTGAGGATGAAACGCCGAGGAGAAAGACATTGAACACCAAGTTTAGAACAAAAGGTCCTCCAAAATCTGGAAACAAACTGGACTCCTCTGTCAGACACAATGTTCTCAGGAATGCCGTGTAAACGAACCACGTGCTGAAGGAACAAAGGTACCAATTCAGAGGAGGAAGGCAACTTAGTAATGGCACAAGATGTATCATCTTGGAAAACCTATCACAAATCACCCAGATGACGGTCATTCTCTGAGAAACAGGGAGGTCGGAAATGAAATCCATAGAGATATGGGTCCATGGTCTCTTGGGCACAGGCAATGGCATCAACAAACCACTAGAGCGAGAGCAAGGCTTGGAGCGAGAGCAAGTCCCGCAGGACTGCACAAATTCCCTGACATCATGAGACAAGGTAGGCCACCAAAAGGACCGACTAACCAAGTCCTGGTACCAAAAATTCCGGGATGACCGGCCAACGCGGAACAATGAATCTCAGACATCACACTCTTTTTCCACTGGTCCGGGACAAACAATTTCCCAACAGGGCAGCGCTCGGGCCTATCCTCCTGACACCCCTCCAGAGCCAGTCTCAAATTGGCAAGATGGCGGAAAGAACTACACCTTCTTTCAAAATAACAGAAGGATCAGATAACTCAGGAGAGTCCGCAAGGAAGCTCCTCGAGAGGGCATCCGCCTTAACATTCTTAGTGCCAGAAGAAAGGAAACCACAAAATTAAAACGTGTGAAAAAACAAGGCCCACCTGCCTGTCTAGGATTAAGTCGCTTGGCAGATTCCAGATAAACCAGATTCTTATGGTCCGTAAGGACCACCACCTGATGTTGGCTCCCTCCAGCCAATGTCTCCACTCTTCAAAAGCCCACTTCATGGCCAATAACTCCCATTACCCACGTCATAATTACGTTCAGTAGGAGAAAATTTTCGAGAGAAAAAGGCACAAGGGTTACTTTTAGAGGTCTCTGGATCTCTTTGGGACAAAACGGCACCTGCCCCAATTTCAGAGGCATCAACCTCCACCTGAAATGGCAGAGAAACATCAGGCTGCCGCAGAACAGGAGCAGAAGTGAATCTCTGCTTAAGTTCCTGAAACGCAGAGACTGCCTCAGGAGGCCAATTCACCACATCAGAACCCTTTTTGGTCAAATCAGTTAAAGGTTTAACAATAACCGAGAAATTACCAATAAATTTACGATAAAAATTGGCAAAACCCAAAAATCTTTGAAGAGCCTTTAATGAAGTAGGTTGGACCCAATCACAGATGGCCTGAACCTTGACCGGGTCCATTTCAATAACAGATGGGGACAAAATGAATCCCAAAAATGAATCCTCTGTACGCCAAAAAGACACTTTGATCCCTTCACATACAGAGCATTCTCTCTCAAAATCTGGAATACAGTTCGAACATGTTTCACATGAGAGTCCCAGTCATTGGAAAAAATCAAGATATCATCCAAATAAACAATCAGAAATTTATCCACAAAATCCCTGAAAATGTCATTCATGAAGGACTGGAAGACAGAAGGAGCATTAGTGAGCCCAAAGGGCATTACAAGGTACTCAAAATGCCCCTCAGGGGTATTAAATGCCGTCTTCCATTCATCCCCGTGCTTAATGCGAATAAGGTTATATGCCCCCTGAGGTCAAGCTTGGTAAACCAAGTAGCGTTTTTCACCCTGGAAAACAGGTCAGAAATCAAGGGTAACGGATATTGATATTTCACAGCAATATTGTTCAAAAGACGATAATCAATACACGGCCTTAATGAACCATCCTTTTTGGCCACAAAGAAAAAAACGGCACCTAAGGGTGAAGAGGATGGTCTGATATGACCCTTCTCCAATGACTCCTTGATATAAGACCGCATAGCGTCATGTTCAGGTACAGACAAGTTAAAAAGGCGACCTTTAGGGAATTTACTACCAGGCACTAATTCAATAGCGCAGTCATAGCTCCTATGGGAGGCAAGGATGCAGATTTACTTTCGCTAAACACATCAAGAAAAATCAATCAAAAAGTCAGGAACATCCTGAGCCTGGGGGAGGCAGAAAAAACAGGAGTGTTGGTATTAACACATTGGCAGCCCCAACTGGTTACAGACACAGATTTCCAATCCAAAACAGGATTATGAGACTGTAACCAAGGGAAACCCAGTACGATAATGTCATGCAGATTATACAGAACCAAAAATTTGCAGCTCTCCTGATGATCAGTTCAACCCCTCATTATCACCTGAGTAGAGAACTGAGGTTATTCTCAGCCAAAGGGGTAGAATCGATCCCCAGTAGGGGAATAGACTTCCGTAGGGTATCAAGGAAACCCACAACGTTTAGCAAAATCAAAATCCATCAGGTTAATAGCTGCTCCCGAATCAACGAAAGCCTGAGCAGAAAATGAGGACAGAGAGCATATCAGAGTAACAGTTAATAAAAACTAGTCTGAACACTACCCAAGACAACTGGGGTGCAAAACTTTTCCCCCCCCTAGGGCAACGAAATAGCATGAGAGGGATCACCACAGAAAAACATAACCCATTGCGCTTTCGAAACCATGACCGTGCCCCAAAACCCCTCCACTGCATGGATTTAAAGCATTCACAAGGCAACCATTCCCCCCCATACTTCTCCGCTCACGCAAACGCGCAATTTGAATCGCAAACATAGAACAATTTAGACCAGAGGGGACAGGGAATCACACCATAAAACCTTTAAAAAAAATCTGCAACCCTTCCCAAAAAGGCTGCCAAAGCGTCTTCATTTTCCATTTGGTCAGGCTGCCCACCTACGGGGAAACTCGACAATAACTCGCGTCATCAAGCCCCTGATTTAATCCAAAAAGGCTTTTCAGCTTGATCAGTGACATAGCTCTCGAAAAATAACCCCAAGGCCTGAAAAAAAACATCAACATCACCAAAACAGATCCCCAGGGGTTTAGGGAAAAAGCCCAATCCTGAGGACGCCGCCAGGGGAGAGATGAAATTTGAAAACCCGCTGCGCTGCGTTCCCTGAGGACTTAGATTTTTAAGGCAAAAACAATTTTTCAATTATTTTTGAATTCAAACTTGGCTCGACCCCCAAAAACAAATCTGGGATGGGGAACCTAGGGTTTCCCCAACAGCAACCTAGCAAGATAGGTACAATACCCCGAACCTCAGGGGAAGCGATC
>JARQOD010000002.1:334832754-334888625 GCA_033576555.1 Oophaga sylvatica | reverse complement strand
CTCCCTGCGCGGCGATCCTAGGTTGGGCTTTTTCCCGACACTGGGGATCCTGTTTTGAGGATGTTGATGCATTTTTTTTTCAGGTTTGGGGTTTTGTACGATGAGCCTAATGTCCGGATCAAGCTGAAAAAAGCCTTGTTGGATTAAATGGGGCTTTATGACGCGATTATTGTCAGTATTCCGTAGGTGGGCAGTCCTGACCAAATGGAATGACGACGTTTGGCAGCCCTTTTCCCGGGGAAGGGTCTTCAATAATGTAAAGGAGTTTGGTGGGATTCCCTGTCCCCTCTGGTTCTTGTTCTATGTCTTAGCGATTCAAATTGACGCGTTTGGTGAGGGAGAAGTATGCGTGGAATGGTGTTGCCTTGGAACCCGCTTTGAACCCTGCAGTGTGATGAGTGGGTCTTGGGCACAGGTCATGAGTTTCGAAAGGCAATGGTTTATGTTTCTACTGTGGTGATGCCTCTCATGTATTTCAGTCTGCCCTAACGGGGAAGACGTTTTTTGCACGTCAGTTGTCTTGGGTTGTTCAACTAAGTTTTTTTAACTTCATCTGATATGCTCTCTGCCCATTTTTCTGCTCGGCTTTCGTTGATTCTGGGCAGCTATTAAACGATGGATTAGTTTTGCTAAAGTTGGGTGGGTTTCCCTTGTACCCCTCAGAAGTTATTCCCCACTGGGGACGATTTCTACCCCTTTTGTGAGAATAAACCCCGTTTTTACCAGGTGATAAGGAGGGTTGAACCTGATCCCCAGGGTGCTCAAATTTTTGGTTCTGATAATCTGCATGACTTATCGGGGGGGTTTTTTTTCCCTTGGTTTTGTCTCATAATCCTGTTTTGATTGGAAATCTTGTCTGAACCAGTTGGGGGGCCAATGTGTTAATACCAACCCCTGTTTTTTCTGCCTCCCCCAGGTTCAGGATGTTCCTGACTTTTTGATTGATTTTTCTGATGTGTTTAGCGAAAGTAAATCTGCATCCTTGCCTCCCATAGGAGCTATGACTGCGCTATTGAATTAGTGGGGTAGTAAATTCCCTAAAGGCCCTTTTAACTTGTCTTACCTGAACAGACGCTATGCGGTTTATATCAAGGAATCATTGGAGAGGGTCAATCAGACCTCCTTTCACCCTTAGTGCCGTTTTTTCTTTGTGGCCAAAAAAGAGGTTCTTAAGGCCGTGTTATTGATTATCGTTTTCTTGAACTTATTCTGTGAAATATCAATACCAGTTACCCTTGATTTCGACCTGTTTCCAGGGTGAAAAACGTTACTTGGTTTACCAAGCTTGACCTAGGGGGGCGTATAACCTTTTCGCAAAGCACGGGGATGAATGGAAGACGGCTTTCAATACCCCTGAAGGGATTTTGGTACCTGTGATGCCCTTGGGGGCTCATATGCTCCTTCCTTTCTTCCGTCCTTTATGAAGACTTTTCAGGGATTTTGTGGACAAATTTCTGATTGTTTATTGGAGTTCTTTGATTTTTTCTAATGACTGGGACTTCATGTGAAACATTTTCGAACTGGTTCCAGATTTTGAGGAGAATGCTCTGTATGTGAAGGGATCAAGTTCTTTTTGGGTACAGGGATCCATTTTGGGATTATTTTGTCCCCATTGTTATTGAAATGGCCCGGTAAAGGGTTCGCACCTACTGTGATTGGGTCCAACCTCTTCATTAAAGGCTCTTCAAATTTTTGGGTTTTGCCAATTTTTATGTAAAATTTATTTTGGTAATTTCTCGGTTTTTTTAAACCATTAACTGATTGACCAGAAGGGTTTGATTGGTGAATGGCCTCCTGAGGCAGTCTCTGCATTTCAGGAACTTAACAGAGATTCACTTCTGCTCCTGTTCACGGCAGCCTGATGTTTCTCTGCCATTTAGGTGGAGGTTGGCCTCGAAAATTGGGGCGGTGCCGTTTTGTCCCAAAAAAGATCCAAGACCTTAAATTACCCTTGTGCCTTTTTCTCTCGAAAATTTTCTCCTACTGAACGTAATTATGACGGGGTAAAATCGGGAGTTTTGGCCATGAAGTGGGTTTTGAAGAGTGGAGAATTGGCTGGGGAGCCAAACTCAGGTGGTGGTCCTTACGGACCAAAGAATTGGTCTATCTGGGATCTGAAAGGACTCAATCCTAGACGGCCAGGTGGGCCTTTTTTTCACACGTTTTTAATTTTTGGTTTCCTTTCTTCCTGGCATAAAAGTTAAGGCGGAGCCCTCCGGGAGGTTTCCTTGCGGACTCTCCTGAGTTATTGGATCCTTTGTTTTTTGAAGAGGGTGTGTTCTTTCCGCCTCTCGCCAATTTGAGACTTGCTCTGGAGGGGTGTAAGGAGGATAACCCGAGTGCTGCCCTGTTGGAAAATTGTTTGCCCGGACCAGTGGAAAAAGGTGTGATGTTGGATTCATTGTTCCGCATTGGTGGGCATCCCGGAATTTTTGGTCCAGAGCTTGGTTTGTCGGGCCTTTTGGTGGCCTACCTTGTTTGTGTGTCAGGGAATTTGTGCAGTCCTGCGGGATTGCTCTTGCTCCAAGCCTTGCTCCGCTCTGGGTTTGTGATGCCATTGCCTGTGCCCAAGGGCCAGGACCCCATTCTCTATGGATTTCTTTTCCGACCTTCCTGTTTCTCAGAGAATGACCCCCCATTGGTTTTGTGATAGGTTTTCCAAATGTACATCTTGTGCCAACTAGTTGCCTTCCTCCTCTGATTTGGTGCCGTTGTTCCTTCAGCACGTGGTTCGTTTACGGCTTCCTGGAAAACATTGTTCCTGAACAGAGGGTCAGTTTGTTTCCAGATTTTGGAGGTTTTTTGTTTTCTAAACTGGGGTTCTTGTCTTTCTCCTCGGCATTTCATCCTCGACCAATGGTCAAACTGAGAGAACAAACCAGACATTGGAGACTTATCTTAGATGCTTTGTGTCTGTGATCAGGATGCTGGGTCTCTTTTTTACCTTTGGCTGAGTTTGCTCTTAATAATAGGGCTAAGCTCTGCCACTTTGATGTCTCCGTTTTTCTGTAATTCTGGTTTCACCCTCGATTTTCTTCAGGACAGACGGAGCTTCTGTCTGTCCAGGTGTTGACTCTGTTGTGGAGCGTATGCAACAGATTTGGGACCAGGTAGTGGAGAGGTTGTCCTCTCTCAGGAGAAGGCCAGCGGTTTGTCTAACCGGCATAGGACTGATGGTCCTCGGTTTAAAGTGGGGGACTTGGTCTGGTTGTCCTCAAAGAATATTCCTATGAGAGTAGCATCTCCTAAATTTAAGCCTAGGTTCATTGGACCTTATAGATCATTGAGATTCTAAATCCTGTTTCTTTTCGTTTGCTTCTTCCAGGGACATTAAGATCCATAAGTGTTCCACAAGTCCTTGTTGAAGAGGTTTGTTGAGCAGTTGTTCCTGCTGCTTGTGCCTCCTGACCCTGTTTTGGTTGAGGGCAATCTGGAGTATGTGGTGAGAAAATATTGATTTCTGTTTTTTCTAGACGGAAACTCCAGTATTTGGTTAAGTGGAGAGGTTATGGTCAGGAAGACAATTCTTGGGTGTTTGCTTCGGACATCCTGCTAGGAGACTCATCCGTGCGTTCATAGAACTCATCCTGACCGACCTGGTTGCTCAAATGAGGGTTCCGTGACCCCCTCCTCAAGGGGGGGGTACTGTTGTGAATGGGTTTGAGATGAGTTCTGAGCAGAGACTCCCTCTGGTGGTTACAAGCGGTGCTGGGTCTGTTCAGTGAAGATTGTGAGGACTGGGAATCAGGTGTTACTGACTGGTCTTATATAAGGGGTCACTTTCCCATCAGGGTTGCCGGTGATCAATTGTTCTGGTCTGAATCCTTTATTCCAGTTTCCCTTGTAGCCTGCTGTGTTCGTTGTCTGCATCTCCTGCTAAAGATAAGACATTTTCTTCTTTTGTGTTTGTGCTATATTTTTGCATTTTGTCCTGCACTTCTGTGGGGGCTTCAGGGTCCCCTCCGGGGCTTCTGCCCTCTCAGTTTTGTTCAGCCACTGATGTTTGTACTTTTGCTTTTTCCAGTTTTTTCAGTGGCTGGCTGTTTGATTTTGTTACCCAGAGAACTAATTTAGGTGGTAGAGGTCGTGTGATACTCAGGTATTTTTGAAATTAGTTGAGGTTGGTGCTTTTCAGGGTTTTTCTGGATTGCAGTAAGTGCCCTTCCTATCCTTTTCTATTTAGTTAGTTTGGGCCCCAGCGTTGCTCATACTATTTTCTTTCTGTGTCCAGTATTTCATCTTGTCTAACCGCCATTACATGTTTGGGGGCTTTCTAATATCTTTGGGGGTTCTGCTCCGGGGCAGATAGCTTTCCTATATCTATCTTTAGGTGTAGTTAGTTTCTCAGCTGTGACGAGGGTCTAGGACCAACGTAGGAACGGCTCCACGGCTGCCTCTAGTTGTGGTGGGTCATGTGTTGCATTTGCCACGAAGATCGTCGCGGTTTGCACATTTTGACTTCCTACGCTGAGCTGCTGTTTCTTTGTGTTTGGCAGCTAGGGAGTTAATTCTGTCTGTGCTCGGTGCTGGGACTGGGTGCAGTTCTCCGGCTGCAATTGATTATTTGTTGATTGGTTTCCTTTAAATTCCTGGTTGTCTGCTTGGGGAGTTGCCAGTGAAAACCTTCATGCAGACCAAGATAGGAATGAATCTGTATGACTTTTGTTTGGAGCTCCTTAGTTGTTCTAAGCTCAACTGGTTAGAGTTTTTTTCCCAGACCTTTATGTTCTTTGGTGTTTGATGTGTATGCAGCGAGTGTTATCCTGTCTGTCTTATTATGTCTAATCTGTGTATTTAGCTAAGTTCAGCCCATATCCCTTTGGTGGTAGTCAGGACCTTCTTAGACTGATTACAGGGTCAGGGTCTGATAGGAGACAGGGTTAGGTTGGGTGACTTGGACCTCTGAACCATTATCAGTACCCCAAGGTGAGGGATTAGTTAGGACCCAGTTTAGGGTCAGGTTAGATCCCGGTCCACCTCTTTCCCTGTTTCAGCTCATCAAGTCCTCAAGATTTAACCGAGTTCAGCAGATATCGTTGTCAGGTAAATCTATTCTATACTTACATGCTGATTTGCTATACTAGTTGTTGTATAGGTGTTGTTCCTGTATTAATAGTTTTACTGACATTGTATAATTTCATTAGACAGCGTGACATTTTCACTGGCCATAAAATTATCTCCAGTTAACCATGGATCCAGTGCCCAGCTGCTCTGCAGTTGCAGGGGATTATCCATGGAGCTGACGGACATTAAGTCCAAAGTTTGTCTCCCTGGAGCAAACCAGAGTTGAACCTAAGGTTGCTCTCCCGGACAGGTTCACTGGTGGGCGAGACAAATTTTTCACCTTCCGGGAGGCATGTAAATTGTATTTTCGGCTTCGGCCTCGATCATCAGGAGTGAGGAGCAGAGAGTGGGAATTGTTATCTCACTTCTGCAAGGGACCCTCAATCCTGGGCATTTTCCCTCCTCCGGGATCCCCGGCTCTACTGTCTGTAGATCAATTTTTTTACTGCCCTGGGATTGGTATATGATGACCAGATCGGGTCTCTCTTGCTGAGACAAAATTACGTAAGATACGCAGGGAGATCGTCCGGCAGAAGGAATTTGCTTCTGAGTTTCGTAGATGGGCACAGATACTCAGTGAATGACCAGCTCTTAGGAGCCAGTTTTGTCATGGGCTTTGATAAATTAAAAGACGTTTTGGCTCAGTATGAGTCTCCCCCCTTCTTTGGAGGCTGCTATGGCCTTAGCTATCCGTACTGATAGACGGCTTCGGGAGAGGGGTGAGGTAACCCCACTCCCTGTTGTTTCTCCACCTACCACTAAAGTCCCTTATGTTGAGGTTCCCTTGTCTGTTCGGATGAGCCTATGCAGTTGGGAGGGACATCATTTCGTAGGAGGGGATTGGCGGTACGCCGCAGGACTAGAAGATGTTTTTTCTGCGGGAAAGAGGGACATTTGTTGGAGAATGTCCATCCCGTGCCTTGTTGAGCCAAAAGTCGCCGGAAAACTGTTAATCCCAGGTTGTGTGGTGGACGACAACCTGGGAGTATGTATTTCATCCGCCAGTTCTTCTCAGTTCCTTGTACCAGTGGAGGTGGTAGTTGGTACGAGAGGGAGAGATTGTCTGTTCTTCTTGATAGTGGTTCCGGGGCTAATCTGGTTGACGCTTCAGTTTGCTCAGGCTCAAGGTATGCATCTGAGTGTATTGGTCCAAACCGATCCCTATATTCTCCATTGACGCCAGGCCTCTCGGCCAAGTAGCTTTGTTCATGAGGTTCATAACATTGACCTTCGGGTAGGGGCAATACATAGGGAAACAATTATCTTGTTATGTGTTGGAGGGTCTACCTACTCCCATTGTGTTGGGACTTCCTTGGTTGGTTTAAACATAACCCTGGTGATTAATTGGCAGTCCAGAGAAATAAGCCAATGGGGTGAGTTTTGGCAAAAGCAACTGCATGAACACAGTCATCAGTGCGGTCGTGCCTAGACATTGCCTCCTTTTTTGGAGGATTTTGGGGATGTTTTCTTGAGGAGGGTTGTCAGGAGTTGCCTCCTCATGCGTGTATGACTGCTCTATTAATTCCTTCCTGATGCTAAGTTGCCTAAAGCTAGGTTGTTATAATCTTTCTGGTCCTGAGAGGCAGGCTATGAAAGATTATATTTCTGAAAGTCCGGTTTCCGTATGGACCCTGAAAAGGTGAGAGCAGTGCTTGAATGGATCAGCCAGGGGATCTTAAGGCTCTGCAGCGTTTTTTGGGGTTTGCTAACTACTACCGGAAATTTATTTTTAATTTCTCATCTGTCGTCAAACCTCTCACTGACATGACTAGAAAAGGGACGGATTTTTCTAAATGGTCGGACAAAGCTTGCCAAGCCTTTTCCTCTTTTGAAGAATGGCGTCACTTTTTGGAGGGGGCAGTCCACCCGGTTACCGTTATTACTGATCACAAGAACCTGTTGTATTTGGAATCCGCTAAGCGTCTGAATTCCAGATAAGCTCGATGGTCGTTGTTTTTTACCAGGTTTAATTTTGTCGTCACTTATCGCCCAGGGTCTAAGAATGTAAAGGCTGATGCCTTGTCTCGCAGTTTCCCAGGGGCCGGGAAAACGGATGACCCGAGTCCTATCCTTCAGGAGGGGGTGGTGGTGTCGGCTGTATTTTCTGAGCTTGAGGAGGAGGTGTTGGAGGCTCAGGGGACGCCCCTGCAGGACCTCCAGGGAGACTGTTTGTCCAAATCTGTTGAGACAAAAGGTTATTGAGGCACATCATAATTCTGCTCTAGCAGGACATCCAGGGAGTAAGGCTACTTTAGATCTCCTTTCTCGCCGGTTTTGGTGGCCTAATGCTAATAAAGATGTTATAACTTTTGTCGCGTCATGTGGGGTGTGTGCTCGCTCTAAAACCCCTCATACCCGTCCGTCTGGGACCCTTTTGCCCTTGAAACTTCCGGAGCGTCCATGGACTCATTTATCTATGGACTTCATTACGGACCTTCCTCCGTCGTCAGGGAATACTGTCATACTGGTGGTTGTTGACAGGTTCAGTAAGATGGCACATTTCGTTGCTCTTCCTGCACTCCCTAATGCTAAAACTCTGGCGCAGGTGTTCATTAGGGAGATCGTTAGACTTCATGGGTTGCCTTCTGATGTGGTGTCAGATAGGGGGTCTCAGTTTGTGTCCAAATTTTGGAGGGCATTTTGTTTACGTCGGGGGATGCAATTGTCATTTTCCTCGGCTTTTCATCCGCAGACCAATGGTCAGACAGAGCGTCTGAATCAGAGCTTAGAGACATATCTCCGGTGTTTTGTCTCAGAGAACCAAGAGGACTGGTCTTCTTTCTTGCCTCTGGCAGAGTTCGCTCTTAACAACAGGCGGAGCGAGTCCACTGGTAAGTCCCCGTTTTTTGGGGCATATGGTTTTCATCCCCAGTTTTGTACTTTCAATGGGGGGGGCCCTTCTGGGGTTCCTGAGGAGGAGCGTTTCTCGTCGTCACTTGCTTCTGTGTGGAGAGGTGTATTGAATAATCTGAGTGCGATGGGGAACCGTTACAAACGTATGGCTGATAGGAGGAGAGTTTCTGGTCCAGATCTGAATGTTAACGATCTGGTATGGTTGTCTACCAGGAATATAAAACTTAAAGTGCCCTCCTGGAAACTGGGTCCCAGATTCATCGGGCCGTACAGGATCAGTTCCATAATTAATCCTGTGGCATTTCATCTGGACCTCCCTCCTACGTTTAAAATTCATAATGTGTTCCACAAGTCATTACTTAAAAGGTATGTGGCACCAGTCATACCGTCACCTCTACCTCCTCCTCCTGTGTTGGTCAATGGTAACTTGGAATTTCAAGTATCAAAGATCATTGACTCACGTCTGAATCGCCGGTCCCTTCAATACTTGGTGCATTGGAAGGGGTATGGTCCAGAGGAGAGGACGTGGGTCCCTGCGTCTGATGTTAACGCAGATCGTTTGGTTTGGACCTTCCACAGAACTCACCGGGCAGGCCTGGCCCTGAGGGTCCGGAGGCCCCTCGTAGAAGGGGGGGTACTGTCATGTGTGCATTGCCACGAAGATCGTCGCGGTTGCACATTTTGACTTCTCACAGCTGAGCTGCTGTTTCTTTGTGTTTGGCAGCTAGGGAGTTAATTCTGTCTGTGCTCGGTGCTGGGACTGGGTGCAGTTTCTCCCGGCTGCAATTGATTATTTGTTGATTGGTTTCCTTTAAATTCCTGGTTGTCTGCTTGGGGAGTTGCCAGTGAAACCTTCATGCAGACCACAGATAGGAATGAATCTGTATAGACTTTAGTTGTGAGCTCCTTAGTTGTTCTAAGCTCAACTTGGTTAGAGTTTATTTCCCAGACCATTTATGTTCCTTTGGTGTTTGAGTGTGTATGCAAGCGAGTGTTATCCTGTCTGTCTTATATGTCTAATCTGTGTATTTAGCTAAGTTCAGCCCATATCCCTTTGGTGGTAGTCAGGATCCTTCTTAGGACTGATTACAGGTTCAGGGTCTGATAGGAGACAGGGTTAGGTTGGTGACTTGGACCTCTGAACCATTATCAGTACCTCCAAGGTGAGGGATTAGTTAGGACCCCAGTTTAGGGTCAGGTTAGATCCCGGTCCACCTCTTTCCTGTTTCAGCTCATCAAGTCCTCAAGATTAACCCTGAGTTCAGCAGATATCGTGTCAGGTAAATCTATTCTATACTTACATGCTGATGTTGCTATACTAGTTGTTGTATAGAGTGTTGTTCCTGTATTAATAGTTTACTGACATTGTATACATATCATTAGACAGCGTGACAGGTGGTTAGTCAGGGTACTGCAATCTCATAGATTCCAATTGCTCTGGTGTATTGCCTTTTTTACCTGCACTCCTCAGCTACCAAAACATTACACATGACTATTGCACCTCCCTTGTCAGCAGGTTTAATGATGATTTCTTTGTTGGTTTTCAGAGACTGTATAGCCTTTCTCTCCTGGGCACTGATGTTGGATGCTTGTCTCCTGTTGGTGTCTATGATGGTGGATTTTATCAAATGTCTGAATGAGTCTATATATTTATCCAAATGAGGGTTACGTCCAGGTGGAGGTGTCCAGTCTGACCTCTTCTTGGTTATTGGGATCCCTTTTCCTTCAGTCCGAGTGTTTTCTGTATCTTCTGTATCATTGAAGTATTCCCTCAGGCGCAGTCTCCTGAAAAAATGTTCCATATCACTGCAGAGTTCGATTTTATCCAGGGCCTTAGTAGGACAAAATGAGAGTCCTTTAGAAAGCACGGCAAGCTCTACTTTGTTGGGTTTGTAATCTGAGAGATTGATGACACAATTAGATGCTTTTGTGTCTGGAATGGAGTGGTTGTCCGAGTTGTCAGGTTTTGGTTTTGTTTCTGTTTGTATAGAGTCCGCAATTGAGGCGCAGTCTGTGTAGTTTCTTTTCCTTGTTATGAATCAGAAAGGTCCGTAGTTTGTTATAGTATTGTTGTAATTTTTGCTCTGTGCTTTCTGTAAGTGTTTTCCTCAGAGTTTCAAATTGCCCTTGGACTTTACTCCTTATGCTGTAGCAGACATGCAAATATGTTCCAATCCCATGGATAGAGATGAACACCTTGGTCGCCTCAGAAAGACTTTTTTGAACCAGGGCTACCATCCAAGAACAATTGAAAACCAAATTACAAGAGCCACCAGAATATCAAGGAATCACCTGCTACATTACAAAGCTAAAGAAGAAAATAACCGGGTGCCTCTAGTGGTCACCTACAATCCAAATCTGGAGATGCTAAGGGGAGCTGCACGGAAACTACAACCTTTACTACAAAAAGATGCCCGATTACAATCCATATTTCCAGACCCCCCACTACTATGTTTTAGGCAGCCCCCAAATCTAAGAAGCATCATTGTCAGAAGCTCCCTGTCCTCCCCAACAGCTGCAGGAACCTTTCCTTGCAACAAGAAGAAATGCAAAACCTGTGCATCTATAATGACCACGGACAAGATAAAGATCCTCAACTCACATCAGGACTACAAGATACCAGGTACTTTCAGCTGCATCACATCTAATGTGGTGTACCTCATTATATGTACTAAATGTCCAACTGGGGGTCTGTATGTGGGGAGACCGGGCAAAAACTGAGAACAAGGATGAATTCTCATTGCCACACAATAAGAGAAAAAAGAATGGATTTACCTGTGGCAAAACACTTTTGTATGCCCGGTCATAGCATGACGGACATGGAATTACTTGTATTAAAATCTAACTTCAATCTGAGAAAGATAGAAAGGTTTGGGAATATAAACTTATGATGACCTTTGACACTCTTAGTGCTGGAATGAACATGTCACATGGATTTATGTCTTTCTATATCAATTAAGGAATCTGCTTCTCTGACCTTCTAGGGTCATCAAAACACAATAGCAGACTCCAATCAGAGGGCAATAAAACTTTCTCTCCTTATCTATGAACTGTTCCAATATTTATGTTCATCCCTCTGCCATAATGACAGTTCTGCTTCACGTCACTTGTCTTACCTATTGCATTATTTCTGTGTCCTTTTGTGTATATAAATATGTGATTCTTCAGATTTTGTATTAGTCTAGCCTGATGAAGAGACCTGAGTAGTCTCGAAAGCTTGCAATTTGTTACCATCTTTTCAGTTAGCCATTAAAAGGTATCAACCACTGAGGACTCTCAAGTCTAAATATTTTTTTATGGCTTAATATTCACCCCTACAGTCAGTCGGACAAATGTAAATTTTTTTAATTTATCTCTTTATATAGAGAATAATAAACTAATCATGAAATGCTACCGGAAAAAAACAGATTCAGACAGCTTTATTCACATTACCAGTTGTCTTTTACCAATTTGGTTGACCACAATTCCCAAGGGACAATATATGAGTGTCCATAGAAACTGCACGAATATTGAAGATTATTATTCTGACCGGCTTACAGCAGAATTCGTAGAGAAGGGTATGACCTCGGGGTTCTCAATCAAGCCTCCAATTTAATAGCAAATATTCCAAGAGATTCCAACATCTACAAAAATCAAAACCAGTCTCACTCCCCAACCATTCAGCAACAAATCGCACAATTGCCTGTTGTCACTCAGTTTCAAATTACAAAAAATTCAACAATATAATCAAGAAATATTGGTCGGTGTTGCAGAGGACAATGTCATTGGCAATCTATTACCAAACCAGCCAAGATTTGTGTATACCAAGGCCCAAGACTTTAAGGGTATGCCACACTAAGCGAGATCGCTAACGAGATCGCTAACGAGATCACTAAAACGTCACTATTTAGCATCTCGTTAGCGACCTCGTTGTGTGTGGCATGTAGCAACGATGTGTCCCCTGCTGTGATGTCGCTGATCGTTCACTAGCGTTCTGGACCATTTTTTGATCGTTGGCGTCCCCTGGTGAGCCTATATCGCTGTTTGGCACCTTTTGCGAACGACGAGCGACCTCGTTTGTGACGCATATGACAGCGGCGCAGGCGGGACTGTTTTTTAGCGTCACAGAGTGGATCGCAATATCTGTAAGTTCTCTTTTGCGTCATAGAGAGGATCGCAGAAGTTGCAAAGCAGGCTAGCAGGACGCAGAGAGCAGGAGCGATGCTGGAAATTCCTATGAATCAGAAGCGCTCAGTACATGCTAATGACAGATCCTAACGACCGCCAAAGTCGTTAAAGAGATCGCTGACCGCTGATGAGTCGTTTATGAGATCTCCTGTTTGGCAGCTACTAGCGACCTAAAAGGATCACACCAACGATCTCGTTAGCTTACGTCGTTATCGTGATCGCTAACGAGATCGCTTAGTGTGGCAGTACCTTTAGGCCTCATCTTAGCCCCCACCACAAAACCAGTGACACTTAACACAAAAATACCCGCCATATCAACAACTAATGGTTTTGTATCCTGTGGCAGCTGCTCATGTTGTATCCGCACAAAATGCGGTAAAATCTCACACCTGTTTCAGTGACTCAAATAATTTAGACAAATTTCATATAACGTCTTTCATTACATGCCATTCGGTAGAGATTATCTACATACTCAAGGGCCCATGTAATAAAATCTACGTTGGCCACACGAAAAGACGTCTAAGAGACTGCATTAAAGAACACCTAGATAACATAAGTAAGGGCTCTAAGGGACACCCCTTATCACGCCACTTTTGTGACCAACATAACAAATCATATGCAGGGGTCTCATTTTATGGAATCTAATTAGTTCCCAAAAATCCAAGGGGGGACTACATTAAAACGATGTCGAGGGCTAAATCCAAATGGATTTTCATCCTCGACAGCTTGGTACCCAAAGGGTTAAACCAGGGAATAGAAATATATTCATTCCAGTGATATTTCATAACCACAGATACAGTACAGACCAAAAGTTTGACACACCTCATTCAAGGATTTTTCTGTATTTTCATAACTATGAAAATTGTATATTCACACTGAAGGCATCAAAACTATGAATTAACACATGTGGAATTATATACTTAACAAAAAAGTGTGAAACAACTGAAAATATGTCTTATATTCTAGGTTCTTCAAAGTAGCCAGCTTTTGCTTTGATTACAGCTTTGCACATTCTTGGCATTCTCTTGATGAGCTTCAAGAGGTAATTACCAGAAATGGTTTTCACTTCACAGGTGTGCCCTGTCAGGTTTAATAAGTGTGATTTCTTGCCTTATAAATGGGGTTGGGACCAAAGATCTCAAATTTGGATTCATCAGACCAAAGCACAGATTTCCACAGGTCTAATGTCCATTCCTTGTGTTCTTTAGCCCAAACAAGTCTCCACTGCTTGTTGCCTGTCCTTAGCAGTGGTTTCCTAGCAAATATTTTACCTTTAAGGCCTGCTACACAAAGTCTCCTCTTAACAGTTGATGTATAGATGTGTCATGTATAGTGTACAGTTCCTATAGCGTCTTGTGCTTGGGTGCGAGGAAAACACAGGAGACATAGGTTGAAATGAAATGACTTGTATTACTTCATACAAGCATGCTGAAAAGTTCACACAGTTTGCAGGAACAGCGACAGGAGACACAGCAGGCCAGAGTAACTTCAAGCACTACAATAAATCTCCAAAGCAGGTTCAGGATCTCTTCTCTGTACCGTAATTCCTCTGCAAACATGGATTCACCAAACAGCAGGTTTCCAGAGTCCAAAAGTGTTCCAAGGTTCCTCAGTAGGGAATAGCTGGAGTACAAGTCCAAGGCTTCCAGGAGTCAGGTCACAGACTGACTGAGGCTTGATTCAGGAGCACTGATTGTTCAGCTGAGGCTGCTTAAGAAGCAAGAGGGAAGAATCATGGCGGGAACATGAAAACTGGAAACTCCATATTAACTGAGGGCAAGAGCTGCAGAAAGACAGAAAGCAAAATGGCCGACGGAAAACTGAGTTTCAAGGAACATGTCAACAGAGACAAAGAACCTTACAAGATGTGTCTGCTGCTAGAACTCTGTGTGGCATTGACCTGGTCTCTAATCTGAGCTGCTGTTAACCTGCGATTTCTGAGGCTGGTGACTCGGATAAACTTATCCTCAGAAGCAGAGGTGGGTCTTCCTTTCCTGGGGCGGTCCTCATGTGAGCCAGTTTCTTTGTAGGGCTTGATGGTTTTTGCAACTGCACTTGGGTACACTTTCAAAGTTTTCCCAATTTTTCAGACTGACTGACCTTCATTTCTTAAACTAATGATGGCCACTCGTTTTTCTTTACTTAGCTGATATTTTGTTGCCATAATACACATTCTAACAGTCTATTCAGTAGGACTATCAGCTGTGTATCCACCAGACTTCTGCACAACACAACTGATGGTCCCAACCCCATTTATAAGGCAAGAAATCACACTTATTAAACCTGACAGGGCACACCTGTGAAGCGAAAACCATTTCCGGTGATTACCTCTTGAAGCTCATCAAGAGAATGCCAAGAGTGTGCATTGTGCAAACACTGCAAAGCAGTAATCAAAGCAAAAGGTGGCTACTTTTAAGAACCTAGAATATAAGACATATTTTCAGTTTCACACTTTTTTGTTAAGTATATAATTCCATGTGTTAATTCATAGTTATGATGCCTTCAGTGTGAATGTACAATTTTCACAGTCATGAAAATACAGAAAAATCTTTGAATGAGAAGGTGTTTCCAAACTTTTGGTCTGTACTGTATAAATATATATCACCTTTTTATTTATTTATGTATTTATTCACATATGTGTACAGTTATTTTCTGCCTGTTCCCCTGCTTCTCCTTAATAATAATAATAATCTTTATTTATATAGCGCCAACATGTTCCGCAGCGCTTTACAGTTTAACAGTTTTTAAACACAAGTCATAAGTAACAACGTTAACAATACAATAATTAAAGCAAAATAAGACGACCCTGCTCGTGAGAGCTTACAATCTACAATGAGGTGGAGGAGATGCAAAGTACAGGTGTGTATATACAATGGTGTATTTACAATGATGGTACAGCCATCTTGAGGGAGTGAGGGATGGATGGATGGAGATAGTGAATGGGCTACACACACACTTACACATAAAATGACTTTGATTAGAGAACGTGATAGGCCGCTCTGAACAAATGTGTTTTGAGGGAGCGCCTGAAACCAAGCAAATTGTGGAAAGTCCTAATTTCTTGGGGTAGAGCATTCCAGAGGATTGGCGCAGCGCGCGTGAAGTCTTGGAGTCGGGAGTGGGAGGTACGGATTAGTGCAGAGTTTAGTCGAAAGTCGTTTGCAGAGCGCAGCAGTCGGTTAGGCCGATAGATAGAAATGAGGGAGGAGATGTAGGGGGGTGTTGCACTGTGGAGAGCTTTGTGGGTGAGAACAAGTACTTTGAATTGGATCCTATAATGAATGGGCAGCCAATGTAAGGACTGGCGAAGAGCGGACGCCTCCGAGTACCGATTAGCCAGATGGATGACCCTGGCTGCTGCATTCAGGCTAATTAATAGAGCGTTGCAGTAGTCTAGGCGGGAGTGGATCAATGCTACAGTGAGGGTTTTGTTGCTTCCATGGTGAGAAAAGGGCAGATTCTAGAGATATTCTTTAGGTGTAGGCGGCAAGAGCGGGCAAGAGATTGTATGTGGGAGGTGAAGGAGAGATTGGTGTCAAACATAACACCCAGACAGCGAGCCTGCTGCCGGGGTGTTATTATGGTGCCGCCCAAGGAGAGGGAAATGTCAAATTTAGGGAGGTTAGTAGACAGCAGGAGCAGAAGAAGTTCAGTTTTGGAGAGGTTGAGTTTCAGATAGAAAGCGGTCATGATGTTGGAGACTGCGGACAGACAGTCAGTGGCGTTCTGTAGTACAGCGAGGGTAAAGTCGGGCAATGACATGTATAGTTGTGTGTCATCAGCATAAAGATGGTACTGAAAGCCAAATCTGCTGATGGTCTGTCCAATTGGGGCCGTGTAGAGAAGAAGAGAAGGGGGCCAAGGACTAAGCCCTGAGGTACCCCGACAGCGAGAGGAAGAGGAGATGACGTGGAGCCAGAGAACAAAACACTGAAGGAGCGATCAGAAAGATAGGAAGAGAACGAGGACAGAGCAGTGTCCTTAATGCCTAGTGGCTGGAGCCTAGAGAGTAGTAGACGGTGGTCAACCATGTTGAAAGCTGCAGAAAGGTCGAGAAGAATGAGCAGAGAGTGGTCACCGTTACGTTTTGCTTTCAGAAGGTCATTGGTCACTTTGATGAGTGCAGTTTCAGTCGAATGTAGGGGGCGGAAGCCGGACTGTGAAGGGTCTAGAAGGGAGTGAGTGGAGAGGTAACGGGTAAGGCGGGAGTAGACTAGGCGCTCCAAAAGTTTAGAGATGAAAGGGAGATTGGAGACTGGTCTGTAGTTATTTGTGCAGGAAGGGTCGAGAGCGGGTTTCTTTAGTAGTGGAGTAATGATGGAGTGTTTGAAGGAGGATTGGAAAATGCGAGAGGAGAGTGAGAGATTAAAGATTGTAGTTTGGTGAGTTGTGACAACTGGAGAGAGAGACTGGAGGAGATGTGCGGGAATCGGGTCGGTAGTGCATGTAGTCGGATGAGAGGAAGAGCGGAGTCTGGAGACTTCTTCTTCTGTGATGGGATCAAATGTGGAAAGTGAGCCAGGGGAAATGCAGGGAGGGATGGGAGTCGCAGCACTTGGTGGTTGAGAGCAGATTTCCTGATGGATATTATCTATTTTTTCTATAAAGTGGGAGGCCAGGTCATCAGCACAAATGTCTGTGACAGGGGCTTGTGCTTTTGGCCTGAGAAGGGAATGAAAAGTGTCAAAAAGTTTCTTGGCGTTGTTGGCTAGTGAGGAGATCAGGGTGGTGAAGTAGGTCTGTTTGGCGAGGTGAAAGGCAGAGTTATAAGTTCTTAACATGAATTTAAAGTGGAAGAAGTCTTCTGGTGTATGGGTTTTTCTCCATAGGCGTTCAGCACTCCTAGAACATTGCTGGAGAAGTCGAGTTTGTGATGTGAGCCAGGGCTATTTTACTGTGTGTTTGGAAGTTCTGAGGGTGATCGGCGCTACTTGGTCAAGGGTGCTTCTAAGAGTGTCATTGTAGTGATGAACAGCCAGATCAGGACAAGAAAAAGAGGAGATTGGGGACAGTGATGAGTGTAGGGAGTCTGAAAGTGTCTGAGGGTTAATGGCTTGTAGATTTCTGAATGTGTGGTAGGTAGGAGTGCGCTGGGGTGGTCGAGGATTTGTGAGCGTGAAGAAGAGAATGTTGTAGTCAGAGAGTGGAAACGGTGAGTTATTTAGATGGGAGATATGTTAGCGCTATATGTTAGCGCCATATAAAAATATAAAAATAAAGATTATTATTATATACTCTATATACCGCAATCTAGTGCACTCTACCACTGTACAGCAAACAAGGAGTCTACTTGTCAGTCTTATACAGTTGCATAATTCCTGTACAGAGCAATTTTCTCTAACAGTGAGTGCCTTAAATTATATTCACCCATAGCAGTATATACTTGATCAGTATATAAACCATTCAAATCTTTCTAGATCATTGGCTGGATTCGTACACCTCCTTCTTATTATGATTTAACTCTACCACACCACCAACGAACCCTAAGTAACTACATTCAGAGCGGTGATTAGTACTTGATTTTCATTATTGACTTTGACAGGTAGGCAAAGAACCTGTATCTTATCACCTGCAGCTTTTTGTACCAGCACTGGTCCCCCATAGGATTTTTCGGGACCATATCTAGAGAGCGCCAGTGTTTAATTATATAGTTTAAATTTTTTTTGTGAAAGAAGAGTACGTGTTTATTTTTTTCCTTTCACATTCCAAAAATTCCTGTGAAGCACCTAAATGGTTAATAAACTTTTTGAATGTGGTTTTGAATACCTTGAGGGGTGCAGTTTTTAGGATGGTGTCACTTTTGGGTATTTTCTTTCATATAGACCCCTCAAAGTCACTTCAAATGTGAGGTGGTCTCTAAAAAAAAATGGTTTTGTAAATTTGTTGAAAAAATGAAAAATGTCAACTGCTGGTCAACTTTGAACCCTTGTAACTTCCTAACAAATAAACAATTTGGTTCCAAAATTGTGCTGATGTAAAGTAGACATGTTGTAAATGTTATTTATTAACTATTTTTGTGAAATGACTCTCTGATTTAAGTGCATAAAAATTAAAAGTTTGAAAATTGCAAAATTTTCTAAAATTTCGCCAAATTTCCATTTTTTTCACAAATAAACACAAGTCATATCGAACAAATATTACTGCTATCATAAAGTACAATATGGCACAAGAAAACGGTCTCAGAATCACGAGGATCCGTTGAAGCATTCCAGAGTTATTACCTCATAAAGTGACAGTCGTCAGAATTTGAAAAATTGGCCCGTCATTTAGGTGAAAACAGGCTAGGTCTCAAAAGGGTTAAAGGATCTAGGAATGTTTAGATTTCAAAAAAGAAGGCTAAAAGGAGAATTAATAGTTGTCTATAAATACCTGAAGGGATGTCACAGTATAGAGGAATCATCATTATTCTCATTTGCACATGGAAACACGGGAAGCAATGGGATGAAACTGAAAGGGAGAAGATACAGATTAGATATTAGAAAAAAACTTTTTGACAGTAAGGCCGGCGTCACACTAGAGAGGAATACGGATGAGTGAGAGGCGTTAAAACAACGCATTACAATCGGACCAATGTTTCTCTATGGGGCAGCTCCCATCATCCGTATATTTCTGGCCCGTATTTTACTGTGCGAAACAATCGCAGCATGCTGTGATTGTCAGCGTATTACGCCCGTAGTACGCCAATGCAAGTCTATGGGGACGAGAAAAATACGGATTACACATGGACCACATGTGTGACTTGCGAGAAATATGCAAGACTTCTGCAGGTCACAGGAAATGGGGCAAGCCATGAATCAGGAAGCTTACACATGCAAATTAGCTCAAAAAGACGCCAGACATCTCGGAAGAACGCCTCCACGGAGTCCTGCAGAATGTCTACACACGTAAATGTAGAGATGTTCATTGTTTTGGTCCAGGGAAGGCCCGAAATTTGGGACCAACGGGATGCACACTATTCCTACCGGGCCAGAAAAGAGGCGGCATGGAGGCGCATCTGTGGGCAGATGTTTCTGCAATTTGGTGAAAGCCCACGTGAGGAGCAGCACCAAATGAGTAAGTTACCTAATTTTTGTCCAATCATCTTAAAGGCTAGAACTTAACAATTGTCCACAGTATCCACTAAAATCATATTATGGGTATTTTGTTATGATTGATTTTAAGCGCTAAAGTGTTATTATACTGACACCCTACTAGGACCCATGACTATGCAAAATGTTTGTCAAAAGTTTTGTCAATTTGCAGCAATGTAATAATGAAATTATATGTCACATTGCAGTTGAAGATGTCATGAGACGCTGGCGCAGCATCCGCGACCAGTTTCGGCGAGAACGTCAGCAGAGGGCCAGGAGTGGGGCTGCAGCACCGACCAAGCGCAAATATATCTATTTTGACCGTCTTGGTTTTTTGGCTCCTATTCTGGATCTCAGACCGTAAGTACATACATCACACCACATTACACATATGCTGTTTAGGCTCAGATCTCCAACCTTTTTTTATTTAAATTTAATTTCCTAACAGAGCTCAGTCCAACCTCACTGAGAGGGAGACAGGGTCGGATTCTGAGGCCGTTATAGACCCGGTCGGGGGAGCTGAAGAGGTGGCTGGCCATCTTCTGAGCCCCCCAGCTGCAACCCCCAAGCTCCACAAGCACCAGGACCTGACCCACCAGCTGCACCAGTACGATGACCAGTTTCATTTCCTGCACCAGGACCTGACCCACCAGCTGCACCAGCACCCAGCAGCTTTGAGGAACCAGGCAACAGCAGCAGCCCTACTATACGTCTGCATCCTGCTGCCATATCCCGCCGTGGGAGACGAAGGTGAGAGAACCCTGCCTCTGATACCTGGAGGCATGTGGACACAGGAGTCCTCAATTACCTGTCCAGGGCAGCCGTGTATGAGGGTGAAGAGGCTTATTCACGCAGCCTTGCCTGTTACCTACGTCCCCTACCCCGTGAGGTCAGGCTACGTGTGCGAGGATCCATTCAGATCCTAATTGATGCATGCACACCCCCTAATACCACATATGAGCTGTTTGAATTCCTTGAGAGGTGGCAGCTCTCACCCCGTAACCTTCTTCGCCTTACCCCCCACCCAGATGTGCATGCTCAATTAGGATCTGAGGGACCTCCTGCATGTGCGCCTACACTTCAACCCTTTCCCCCACAAAACCAACCTTGATAACAACAGGGTCAAATGGCAGCCTATAACCCACCTGCCCAATATGGCCACTTGTACAGATCCAGTGTTGGAGGCTGGTCCCAACCTGGATTTGAACAAAGAGAAAAAAAAGAGAAAAAACACTGCACACAATTGTTCAGTTTGCATCGGGTGAAAATTTATTATTGGAAATATTGTGGCGACTTGACGTTTCGGCCAATTATTGCCTTTATAAAAAATGGTCGCTGAAAAAAACATAAATATATAAGTGTATGTACAATACAAGTATTTTCAAACATGAAGCGTATCAAAAGAAACATATCCTGGGAGAACACTGTGGATTGGTATTAACATTCATATACCATAAGAGCCAACAAAATATCGAAAGACCATGTAGGTAAAGATATATCAGTACATATAGACACATCTGAACAGGTAAATAGGTTGAATAGCATACCCTTTCAATATGAAGTATCAAAAACACCCAGGTTCGGTGCATAGAATTCATAGGTGAAACCTACAGCATAGACAAAGGTAAGAAAGGATACGTTTAAGGAGAAATTCCATATTAGATTGGTTTTAGAGAGTACTGTTGCTTGAACCAGGAATAAGGTTAGTGAGTGTGCACCGGCACATCCAAAAATCAAACAATTAAGAGATTTATATAGTATTTACACATAGAAATAAGCATAAAGTACATAGAAATAATCATAAGTTTAAAATACCAGTAGGCAGTCCTAATGTGTCCCGGTTTCATGGGGAGTCATTATTCAGAAGGACCCAATAAGCTGTGTAGAGTAAAGAGATCAAAAAAATGAGGGATGGGTATCAGCATTTAAGAAGACATGCTGTCCCAAAGTAAAGGAGATGCGTGGCCCCATGGGGAGTACTTACATACATTTGTGGCGCTGAGTGAAGTGCAGACACAACTGTGTCCTGGCGGTGTGTGGCCGGCAGATAGAGACGCCGGGTTTAAGAAGGAAGTGCTGCAGAGCCGCGTGACTGGAAGTGACGTCGGCCGTTTTGCAGGTCATGTGTCCTGAAAGCGTCTGTGACGTCTATCAGTAACTGAGGGAACGGCGCTTGCGCAATAGAAGGGCGATGCTTGCGCAGTGGAGAAACACTTTGTATACCCTGAAAAGAGGCGTTCGCGTAGTAGAGGAGTGGCGCTTGCGCAGTAAAGGGGCAACTTGCATTCTCTGGAAGCCCTGGGAACGCTACAGTGATATATGGAAACACGAGCCTTTGCTGTGATAGTCAATGTGGGACATGAGAGGAAATGTATAACATATTATGAAGGTTACATCTTAAGAATGAGCAATCAAAGGCATGTTGTAGCTGTAGGGAATGTAGAAGTATTGCATAAAAAATGGATATAGACAACTGTGCCTGTGTGGTTGTGGAATATAAGGGGACATGTTGAGAATATTTCAGTAACCATAACATATATAATATTGTTGGAAAACAATGCATATTCAGGCACACAAAATCATATGAAATTAAATTCACATTGTATCTGTATGGGATGGAAAAGTTATGAGAAAGTTATATGCATAATTGTTATAACAATAACATACTGGTAGAAGTCCAAACTAAAAGGTGAGGGAAAATGAAATGAAAAGAAATGAAAATAAGGGGAAAAAAGGGGAAAAAAAAGGGGGAGGGAGGGAAAGAAGGTTCTTTAATATCTTACCGCCAAAAGTGATATAGACGGACAAAGAGATGGGATTCAGTGGGTCTAGGAAAAGGAAAGATAAAACTCGTTAGCCAACTGTTTTATTCCAACCTGGATGAATTTGGACGACATGGCCATATTGGGGGGTATGAATCTTGTGGGTACCAGCATCCCCAGGAGTATAATCGCCTTTATCCTTATGGCCATTTGGCCACACAACAACCTGACCCTGTCCACATGTTACCTCTGGGCCAAGAAAATCCACCCCATCAGGGTGATGGTCAAGGTGGTCACCCAAGCCAGCAACAAAGAGATGCTGGGCTCCTGCCCTCACCTCCACCAACATACCACCACTTGTAATTTGCTATTTTTCTTATATATTATTATTTATCCAAATGTTTATTTTTTTTATTACTTATTTTGATACATGTTGTGTAAAGCATATTTGCACTAATCTAATTAAAAAAAAAAACACATGCTACAAGTATGGTAGTCACTAGCCAAAGTGATAGTTTGCCAATATAAAAAGTATTTAAATGGAAAGTTTGGACTCTTCTTTCATTGATTCTTTATAGAACACAACCTACACATCTGTAATGAACATTAACAGAAGACACAAAGACAATGTAAGGAAAAAAAGATATTTATATAGAAACATAACAACATTACAACATTGATAATGCCTGATCTTGCCAGGTAGTAGTACCCTGAGGTGACACAAAATACTGTGCGAATATATCACGGACTTTGAGTCCTGAGAGTGGACGATGTAAAGGAATCACATGTGGCCTAGGCATATCCCAATTGTTCACCACACATTCACCAACATCAGATTGTACACAATCATGCATTCTTGTGAAGTTATGTAGGACAACACAAGCTTTGATGACCTCATTAGCGGTGGCTTCACTCAACTGAATGGCTGACTGGAGGACCCGCCATTTTGCACAAAGAATGCCAAAGGTGCACTCCACCAGTCGCCGGGCCCGTGATAGGCGCAAGTTAAAGATCCTACGCCGGTGGTCAAGGTTTCGTCGTGGATATGGCCTCATTAAATGCCTGGACAATTGAAAGGCCTCATCCCCAACTACAACATAATGTACAGGTTCAATATGGGAGCCAGGAGTTTCCAGTTCTTCCATAAGCCCCAATGTCTACAATTATAAACCTGTAGTTACTGTCAACCAGAGCCAACAGAACTACAGAAAAATATTGTTTCTAATTATAGAATTGGGACCCTGAGTTCGGCGGCTTACGCACACGGATGTGCTTCCCATCCAGGGCTCCAATAAAATTGGGAAATTGGCAGTGCTCCTCAAATCCTCTGGCAATCCTCATCCAGTCTTCTATCTTGGGCTCAGGCATGACCACTTGATGAAGTTTGATCCAGATTTGGGAACAGGTATCACAAACTATGCCAGATATGGTAGATCTCCCTATCAAAAACTCCAGATGGAGTGCGGCATATGAAATGCCAGTTGTGAGGAACCTACAATTAAACAAATGTAGATAGATCAAACATTACAACATGCAAAAGGTTTCACAAATTAAATATAGATCACCCAAAAAGTGTGTAAATAACAAGCAAGCCAAACATTACATATACACAAAGCAAAGGTCTATGTGAATTTCACATAAACATCATAGTGCTGATATTTGGGATATATTAAGAATATAATGAAGCAAAAGGGGTCAGTGCCAAAGAAAAGTTGAGGGAAAACACATCATCAACATACAGTATGTAGCTGAGGAATATATAACGTAAGGAGAAGGCGCTCCTCTGCAGAGATACATTGGCGCATCCTGGTGTCCTGGTAGGTGATCCCTGGGCGCACAATCTCCAACAAAACATCAAAGGTGGCAATGCTCATCCGACAATATAGGAAAAACCTGTTGGGAAGTGTCCGAAGAGATGCATAAAGGCGATGAAAATGGCCATTATTGAGGCGTTGCCTCAAATGCGGATGCACCCACATTCGTCTCCTCCTCCTCGGATCAACTATCACTGGGTATGGCCGCGCAAAGCGGCGGGACAAAACCCAGTTGTACAGAACTCGGTCAGTTGGGGTGAACTGAAGTGTGTCAGACATTTTGGCAAACAACCAGCAATACTCCAACACAAGCACAGCACTAAAATGGCCAGATTGGGGGCTGCCACCTGATGCAGAGGCAAAAAATAGAGTTGCTAATGATGGTTTAAATTATTTTCAGGCCTAAAAACCGTTATGTCCATTTTGCAAGGTCGTGAGAAAAAAACGCAATACGGATGCCATACGGATTACATACGGATGCTTACATGCGCAAAATACACAGCCACACCTTGACAACGGATGACATACGGATCACTGTTCAGGGAACTTTTCTGCGTATTACGTCCATACAATACGGTCCGTATTTTTATACGTTGTGTCTGACGCTGGCCTTAGAGTGATCAATGAGTGGAACAGGCTGCCATGAGAGGTGGTGATTTCTCATTCACTGGAAGTCTTCAAACATCTGGACAGACATCTGTCTGAGATGGGTTAGTGAATTCTGCATTATGCAGGGGGCTGGACACGATGACCCTTGAGGTCCGTTGTAACTATCATTCTATGATTTTATGATATGTGAACTACGTTCACACAACTTTATTTTCATTGTGAATGCTATCTGTGAAAAAACTGACAGCTCTTAGACCAATATTTTTCAGATGACCATTTATTTTCACAGACTAAATGTCCACATGAAAAAGATTGCAGCATGCACTAGTCTTCTCTGTCTTCCGGATGCGATTCACTTTTTAGGGATACATTGCAATTCTTAACATAGAAACTGTATTTGATCTTGTAAATTTTAATAACTGATGTATAAAATTGGATGCCATACGTATGACAATACAGATGACAAATTGTGTTTTCTGGATGAAAAACAGTTGATTTTTTTTATATGTTCATGTGAACGTAGTCAAAAGCCTCATTCAGATGTCAGTTTTTCTCATGTAGTAGAAAAACACCAATTATTTTGATCAGAGTTTGATCAGACTTTTGCCCAAGTGTCATCAGTTTTCTCGTACATGGAGAAAGAAAAAAGGTTTCTCGATCCTTCCCTTTCTGAGTCTGTGAAAACCAGATGGCTCATAGATGTCATTGATAGATCCATAGACTTGCATTGTCGATTTTGATCTGACCCTCGGATCAAAATCAGATATGTCTCTGCGATTTTCTGCGGTCCATGAAAAATCACGGACATGTGAATGGCCCACAGACTATCACAGGTACGAGTGCTGTGTAAAACACGGATAGAACTCGTATGCAAAAAACCATACGTCTGAATGAGGCCTAACCTGCACACCGATTTATGTAGGTAATAAGCCTACACCCAGTTATGAAGGTCTGCTCTTGAACTCCTATATATAGGATTCTGAGACACATAAAGCTGGTCACATGCAGTAATATTCTGTGTGACAATCAGTGCATTAGGCCAGGGTCAGGCGTGTGTAACAAAAATTGTCCGATTTTCATCCAGAAAACTTATACATCATATTTGCTATCTGTGTGTTCTTATTTTATTTCTGTGTGACATCCATGCAGCACTTGCATTTATACATCAATATTTAAACCTGTATGTAAGGGGGTGAAGGAATATTACTGCCTCGCCCTGCCCCTCTAAGTGCTCTTAATGTACATATGTGCTAATTATTGCATTATTGTAAATATTTCGGTGGTACTGCTACATCGAACATGTATTACCACACATAGTCATGGTATTGCCACATTCTCTATTGTGTTACCATTTTATGTACAGTAATTGTATATGCATTGTGTTCCTTTAATATAATGTATGTGATGTGTACAGTTTAGGGAAAGTTAGGTGCTTTCTTCTGGGAACACTAAAGGAGGACACCGCAGTATATAGTTCCATATATGGGGTAAATGTAGTTCTGTTGTGTGCCACTTGATGGGGGCATACTAGTGGGCACTGTTAGGAATAGCTGATAGGAAGTGCATAGAAGGTTAAGTGTAGAAGGGGCTGCCGGATAGTAGAGAGAAGTTTCTAGCTAGTTAGCTCAGACAGGGCCAATGTGCCCAAGTGTCCACATGGGCTATAGGCTCGGACAGCCAGCAGCCACACAACGTTTAAGTGCTTCAGCCAACGTTACCCACGGCCACTGTATACCATATCAGTGGGGCCTGTACAGAGAGGAAAGATGTGTCGTTTTACCGCCTGGGCCAATGCTTTTAGGGCAGAAGTTGGCTGGACTAAGGAGATGAACAG
Organism: Oophaga sylvatica; assembly: GCA_033576555.1. Classification (NCBI taxonomy): domain Eukaryota; kingdom Metazoa; phylum Chordata; class Amphibia; order Anura; family Dendrobatidae; genus Oophaga; species Oophaga sylvatica. The sequence continues at coordinate 334,862,452 of JARQOD010000002.1, read as the reverse complement.
AGTTGGAACTTCGACGCATCAGTATAGATGGACCGGATGCTTCACCAAGGGTCACCAAACTTAGTGATTGATGAATTCATGTCTAGGGCGAAACAGGCTGAAGGAAATGTCATTATAGCGAGGTCAGGCCTGGAAGGAGCTGGGGAGCTGTCTACGACGGTCCGGTCCGGGCGTGTACTGCACAGAAGTGACAGCAAAGCTGGGAAAGAAAAGGAAACAATTGAAACCCATGATGTGCCAACTGTGGATGTAACGTGTGAAGTGTTAAGTAAAGAGAATGTTCAAGTTATCCTGGACTGTGTCTCCATTATTGGGGGTCGCCTGAGAGAGGGACCGTTGCTGCCTGGCAAGTGCCCGGGTGAAACTGAATCTGGAGATGCAGGTATGCCGAGAAGAATTGTATTGTTTCATGTAGGGGAAGGGCTGGACACAGCTGCCACCGGAATACAGGTCATGACTACAGTCCTGTCCCTCCTTTACATGTACATAATGACAGTTACCTAGGTAAATAATGGTAACATATTTGTAAAAATCAGAGGCAATATGGATGTTCAGTATGGGATTTGTTTTTTGTTGCGCACCCATAGACTTGAATAAGAGAGTATCTCATGCATAATACAGAAGAGAATAGTGCATGATGCGATTTATTTTTTTTTTATATGGACACTTGTTCCATGTGAAAGAAAACCCGTCATCTAAACAGCCCTATTGAATTACAATGTCAGTGTGCTGTCCAGTTTTTCTCTGAAATCACATCAAATCAATTATGCTTGTTTGAATAAACGCTTATAATTATTATGTGTATAGGACATTGACAATGAGAACTGCTTGCTACCAAGCACAGGGATTTTCCTACATGATTCACTGTCCACTTACAAACAAGTCATGATAGATAATGCCTATTGCTCAATGAAAAGGAATACTTGGACCCAATTTGTGAGAAATTCTATCAATGAAATGTATTACTATGGTTAGTCAGTTTACAGATATTATCATATTTTATCACATTTGTGTTACACTTTCCAAAACCTGTTTTAAAATATTTGGGTTTGAATCCCACCAAGGACAACATCTGCAAGGAGTTTGTATGTTCTCCTTGTGTTTGTGAGGGTTTCCTCCGGGTTCCCCAGCTTCCTCCCACACTCCAAAGACATAATGATATGAAATCTAGATTGTGAGCCCCATCGGGGACAGTGATGATGATGTTTGTAAAGTTCTGTGGAATTAATATAAGTGAGTAAAATAAATAAATATTTATATAAATATACAGAGTACAGAATGGTGGGGTAGAGAGAGTGGTAATCAAGGTGTAAAAGGAGCTATCAGTCCAACAAGATTAATGAATACAATGTGTCACAAATTATACTGACAAAGTAAGTGAAAGATAAAATCAACAACACAAGACATTGTAAAACAATAGATGGAAATCAGGCGAATTTTATATAGGCTAATAGTGTCTGCATATTGCCACAGCAGTTTTGTCTCACACACACAATAGATAGCTATCTGTCCTGATTCCCTCATACCTTGATAAGCTAGGCTCTCCTGTGTTTGCTATGAGGGAGGGTTTTCAGACTCCTCTGATAGGTCCACTGTTTAAATTTATTAGCCCAGATCCCTCTCTACCCAGACAGATTATGATAATTTTCTGGCTTGTTGACTTGGGAAGCCCCATATGCACATTAGGCCGGTTTCACACGTCCTGATATTTCCGCTACGGCCGGCGTCACACTGGCGAGTTTGATGCGAGTAAGTCGCACGACTTTCTCGCATCAACACCCGGCAGGCCGCCCGCTCTTGGAGCCGAGTGTGCGGCGGCATAGAAATACATGCAGCCGCACACTCGGGTCCGAGAGCGGGCGGCCGTGCCGGGTGTTGATGCGAGAAAGTCGTGCGACTTACTCGCATCAAGCTCGCCAGTGTGACGCCGGCCTACCGGAAACAACGGTACCAGAGATATCAGTGTGTGTGTACTACGTGCGGCACATGTGTGGCAACCGTGTGCCGCATCAGTACCACACGGACCGCCGCCGGGGAAGAAGCGGCTACTGTAAGCGCTGTTCCCTGGTGGCAGGTACTGAAGCCGACTGTCATTCTCCTCTGCCTACCGGCGGCCGTCTGAGAGGGAAGCGGGCACCAGGGAGTCCGTGGGTGAGTGTGGGCGCCTGGGGCTGGAGGACAGGGCTGGTGTCTGGCAGACAGGGGGCAGAGCTGGGCGCGGAGTCGCTGAGCTCTGTGCCGAGAATTCCTACTGTAAGCGCTCTTCCCCGGTGGCAGGTGATGAAGACAGCTGCCATTCTCCCCTGCTCTGCCACCGGGGAAGAGCACTTACAGTAGCACCTCTTCCCCGGTGGCTGTCGGTGCACACGGAGGACAGTGTGCATTGTTCTCAGTGTGCACGTATGTGGCACGTTTTGCGGTCCATGTATCCGTGTGAAAACAGACATGTCTATGTGTTTTGCACACGGACACACGGTCCAGGAAAACACGATGACATGTGCATAGACCCATTCATTTGAATGGGTCTACGTGTCTCAGTGTTTCCGGTACGTGAGAAACCACACCACCACACATACCGGAGACACACTGACGTGTAAAACCGGCCTTATACTGTTTGGTCGGTCCAGTCGATTAAAATGTTGTCTGGTCCCACGAAAGCAATTCCCTACTTGGCTCTGTTGACTGCAAAATGAAAACATTACAGATCTTGAAAAATGGAGACCTAATCCCCCAAATTTTTTTAATACAAATTTCCAATCTTTTGCTCACTATAAGGGCACGCCAACACTGGCTAGTAGCATCCTATGATTCTCTCTAGAATCGGATGCTATATGCAAATGATCTTCTGCTCAAACTCTGCTACGAGTGTGAGACTAGTATTATTTTACTATGATCTGATTCTTTTGCATGCAAGAATCTGATCACAGGTGCGAAGGAGACTGAGAACGAGAACTTAATTTCCCATTTTCTGCATTCTGTGAGTCAGCTTTTATTGAACTGCACTTGGATGACATCCGAGTGCATTACAATGTATTGCACGCACCCATAAACTTGTATGGATACGTGTAATACAATATAAGCTGCCTATCGCAGCATGCAGCAATTTTTTTTTCTTGTGTCGACTTGACATGAGAAAAAAAACGCTAGTTAGCACTGCTCCATAATATATCATTAGAGGGAGTGCTAAGATGAAACATTTTCACTGACACATAGACTTGCATTTCCGAGTCAACACTCGGATCATTATCGTAAATGTTTCTGCACTTTTTCAGTCCGAATAAAAAATCAGACGTGAACAACCCTATAGAGACTGTCATAGGTATGAGTGCTATCCATGAAAAATACAGGTAGCACTCATGGAAAAAAAGTGATGTGTGAATGAGCCCTAATACACACACATTTCTACAGCCTTATTACCTTATTATGGCTGTAGATCCTGATGTGGCTGTGCGTCTGATGACTATTTGACAACTTCATAGGGAAAGCTCTCATATTGCACTATTAGGCTGGAGTCAAACTTAACGTATGAAAAATCGGTCCAATTCTCTTGGCCGAGAGTCGCACGAGTGTTCTCTGTATGGTCATCCATGTGTAATCCATTTGCAATGCAATGAAGCGATTTCCTCGCATCTAAGTATCCATATGACATCCATATGACATGCCTATGGCTTTACATTTCTCACTGATTTTCCCCATTGAATTAAATGGCTCAATGGGCTGAAATAAGGAAAATGTGTGCGTATTTCTCGCAAGCTACACTGATGGTCCGTGTGGTGTCCTACTTTTTTTTTTCTCGCACCCATAGACTTGCATTGGCGAAACTCGACCATTATACGCGTACTGTTATGATTTGGTAGCTGAGGAGAGCAAGCAAAAACGGCAATACACCAGAGAGGTTGGAATCTACTGGATTGCAGTACCCTGACTAACCACCACAACTAAAGGCAGCCGTGGAGCGTACCTACGTTGGTCCTAGACGCCTCGTCACAGCCTGAGAGGTTAACTACACCTAAAGATAGAAAAAGGAAAAGCTATCTGCCCCGGAGCAGATCCCCAAAGAACATAGGAAGCCCCCAAACATGTAATGGCGGTTAGACAAGAGGAAATACAGACACAGACAGAAAATAGTATGAGCAAACGTTGGGGCCCAATCTTCCTAGACAGAAAAGGATAGGAAGGACACTTACTGCAATCCCAAAAAACCCTAAAAAGTACCAACTCTACTAATTGCAAAAACACCTGAGATCACACGACCTCTACCACCTAAATTAGTTCTCTGGTGTAACAAAACTAAGCCGCAGCCACTGAAGAAAAACTGGAAAAGGCAAATGAACAAACAACAGTGGCTCAGACAAACTGAGAGGAGCACAAGCCCCCGGAGGGGACGTGGCTGACCTCCACAAAAGTGCAGGAAACAATGCAAAAAGCAAGCACAAAAAAAAAACAGAAATTGTCTTATCTGAGAGCAGGAGAAGAGGCAAGATTCAGCAAGCTTCCAAGTGAACCAGGAACCACAGTTGAGACAAGAACAATTGATCACCGGCAACCCTGATGGGAGGGAACCTCCCTTATATAGGACCAGTCTGTAAAGGTACTGCCACACTTAGCGATCTCGTTAGCGATCTCGATAATGACGCAAGCTAATGAGATCGTTGATGTGATCTCTTTTAGGTCGCTAGTAGCTGCCAAACAAGGAGATCTCATAAATGACTCATCAGCGGTCAGCGATCTCTTTAACGACTTTGGCGGTCGTTAGGATCTGTCAGCATGTACTGAGCGCTTCTGATTCATAGGAATTTCCAGCATCGCTCCTGCTCTCTGCGTCCTGCTAGCCTGCTTTGCAACTTCTGCGATCCTCTCTGTGACGCAAAAGAGCACTTACAGATATTGCGATCCACTCCGTGACGCTAAAAACAGTCATATGCGTCACAAACGAGGTCGCTCGTCATTCGCAAAAGGTGCCAAACACAGCGATATAGGCTCACCAGCGGGACGCCAACGATCAAAAAACGGTCCAGAACGCTAGTGAACGATCAGCGACATCACAGCAGGGGCCACATCGTTGATACATGCCACACAACGAGGTCGCTAACGAGATTGCTAAATAGTGACGTTTTAGTGATCTTGTTAGCGATATCGTTAGCGATCTCGTTTAGTGTGGCATACCCTTAACTCCTGATTGCCAATCTTCACTAAATGGTTCAGCACTGTCTGCAACCACCAGAGGGAGCTTCTGCTCAGAACTCATTTCTAACACATTCACAACAGTACCCCCCCTTGAGGAGGGGTCACCGAACCCTCACTTGGGCAACCAGGTCGGTCAGGATGAGCTCTGTGATACGCACGGATCAGTCTCCTAGCATGGATGTCTGAAGCAAACACCCAAGAATTGTCCTCCTGACCATAACTCTCCACTTAACCAAATACTGGAGTTTCCGTCTAGAAAAACGAGAATCCAATATTTTCTCAACCACATACTCCAGATTGCCCTCAACCAAAACAGGGTCAGGAGGCGCAGCCATAGGAACCACTGGCTCGACAAACCTCTTCAATAAGGACTTGTGGAACACGTTATGGATCTTAAATGTCCCTGGAAGAAGTAAACAAAAGGAAACAGGATTAAGAATCTCCATGATCTTATAAGGTCCAATGAATCTAGGCTTAAACTTAGGAGATGCAACTCTCATAGGGATATTTCTTGAGGACAACCAGACCAAGTCCCCCACTTCAAACCGAGGACCATCAGTCCTATGCCGGTTGGCAAACCGCTGGGCCCTCTCCTGAGAGAGGGACAACCTCTCCACTACCTGGTCCCAAATCTGCTGCATACGCTCCACAACAGAGTCAACACCTGGACAGACGGAAGCCTCCATCTGTCCCGAAGAAAATCAAGGGTGAAACCCAAAATTGCAGAAAAATGGAGACATCAAAGTGGCAGAGCTAGACCTATTATTAAGAGCAAACTCAGCCAAAGGCAAAAAAGAGACCCAGTCATCTTGATCAGCAGACACAAAGCATCTCAGATAAGTCTCCAATGTCTGGTTTGTTCTTTCAGTTTGTCCATTGGTCTGAGGATGAAAAGCTGAAGAGAAAGACAATTGAAACACCAAGTTTAGAACAAAAAGTCCTCCAAAATCTGGACACAAACTGGACTCCTCTGTCAGACACAATGTTCTCAGGAATGCCGTGTAAACGAACCACGTGCTGAAGGAACAAAGGCACCAATTCGAGGAGGAAGGCAACTTAGGTAATGGCACAAGATGTATCATTTTGGAAAACCTATCACAAATCACCCAGATAACGGTCATTCTCTGAGAAACAGGGAGGTCGGAAATGAAATCCATAGAGATATGGGTCCATGGTCTCTTGGGCACAGGCAATGGCATCAACAAACCACTAGAGCGAGAGCAAGGCTTGGAGCGAGAGCAAGTCCCGCAGGCCTGCACAAATTCCCTGACGTCACGAGACATGGTAGGCCACCAAAAGGACCGACTAACCAAGTCTCTGGTACCAAAAATTCCGGGATGACCGGCCAACGCGGAACAATGAATCTCAGACATCACACTCTTTTTCCACTGGTCTGGGACAAACAATTTTCCAATAGGGCAGCGCTCGGGTTTATCCTCCTGACACCCTTCCAGAGCCAGTCTCAAATTGGGCGAGATGGCGGAAAGAACTACACCCTCTTTCAAAATAACAGCAGGATCAGATAACTCAGGAGAGTCCGCAAGGAAACTCCTCGAGAGGGCATCCGCCTTAACATTCTTAGTGCCAGGAAGAAAGGAAACCACAAAATTAAAACGTGTGAAAAACAAGGCCCACCTGGCATGTCTAGGATTAAGTCGCTTGGCTGACTCCAGATAAACCAGATTCTTATGGTCCGTGAGGACCACCACCTGATGCTTGGATCCCTCCAGCCAATGTCTCCATTCTTCAAAAGCCCACTTCATGGCCAATAACTCCCGATTACCCACGTCATAATTACGTTCAGTTGGAGAAAATTTTCGAGAGAAAAAGGCACAAGGGTTACTTTTAGAGGTCTCCGGATCTCTTTGGGACAAAACGGCACCTGCCCCAATTTCAGAGGCATCAACCTCCACCTGAAATGGCAGAGAAGCATCAGGCTGCCGCAGAACAGGAGCAGAAGTGAATCTCTGCTTAAGTTCCTGAAACGCAGAGACTGCCTCAGGAGGCCAATTCACCACATCAGAACCCTTTTTGGTCAAATCAGTCAATGGTTTAACAATAACAGAGAAATTACCAATAAATTTACGATAAAAATTGGCAAAACCCAAGAATCTCTGAAGAGCCTTTAATGAAGTAGGTTGGACCCAATCACAGATGGCCTGAACCTTGACCGGGTCCATTTCAATAACAGATGGGGACAAAATGAATCCCAGAAATGAGATCCTCTGTACGCCAAAAAGACACTTTGATCCCTTCACATACAGAGCATTCTCTCTCAAAATCTGGAACACAGTCCGAACATGTTTCACATGAGAGTCCCAGTCATTGGAAAAATCAAGATATCATCCAAATAAACAATCAGAAATTTATCCACAAAATCCCTGAAAATGTCATTCATGAAGGACTGGAAGACGGAAGGAGCATTAGTGAGCCAAAGGGCATCACTAGGTACTCAAAATGCCCCTCTGGGGTATTAAACGCCGTCTTCCATTCATCCCCGTGCTTAATGCGAATAAGGTTATACGCCCCCCTGAGGTCAAGCTTGGTAAACCAAGTAGCACTTTTCACCCTGGAAAACAGGTCAGAAATCAAGGGTAACGGATATTGATATTTCACAGTGATATTGTTCAAGAGACGATAATCAATACACGGCCTTAATGAACCATCCTTTTTGGCCACAAAGAAAAAACCGACACCCAAGGGTGAAGAGGATGGTCTGATATGACCCTTCTCCAATGACTTCTTGATATAAGACCGCATAGCGTCATGTTCAGGTACAGACAAGTTAAAAAGGCGACCTTTAGGGAATTTACTACCAGGCACTAATTCAATAGCGCAGTCATAGCTCCTATGGGGAGGCAAGGATGCAGATTTACTTTCGCTAAACACATCAGAAAAATCAGTCAAAAAGTCAGGAACATCCTGAGCCTGGGGAGAGGCAGAAAAAACAGGAGTGTTGGCATTAACACATTGGCAGCCCCAACTGGTCACAGACACAGATTTCCAATCCAAAACAGGATTATGAGACTGTAACCAAGGGAAACCCAGTACAATAATGTCATGCAGATTATACAGCACCAAAAATTTGCAACTCTCCTGATGATCAGGTTCAACCCTCATTATCACCTGAGTGAGAACTGGGGTTTATTCTCAGCCAAAGGGGTAGAATCAATCCCCAATAGGGGAATAGACTTCCGTAGGGGTATCAAGGGAAACCCACAACGTTTAGCAAAATCAAAATCCATCAGGTTAATAGCCGCTCCTGAATCAACAAAATCCTGAGAAGAAAATGTGGACAGGGAGCAAATCAGGGTAACAGTCAACAGAAATTTAGTCTGAACACTACCCAAGACAACTGAGCGTGCAAAACGTCTTCCCCGCTTAGGGCAGACTGAAATAGCATGAGAGGCGTCACCACAGTAGAAACATAACCCATTGCGTTTTTCGAAACTCATGACGCTGTGCCCCAGAAGCCACTCTATCACACTGCATGGACTCAGAAGCTGGTTCACAAGGCAACACTATTCCACGCATACCTCTACGCTCATGCAAACGTCTGTCAATTTGAATCGCTAATGACATAGAATCATTGAGACCAGAGGGAGCAGAGAAACCCACCATAACATCTTTTACATTCTCTGACAGACCCTTCCGAAAAAGGGCTGCCAAAGCATCGTCATTCCATTTGGTCAGGACTGCCCACTTTCGGAATTTCTGACAGTACAACTCAGCGTCCTCAAGCCCCTGATTTAATGCCAACAAGGTTTTTTCAGCTTGATCAGTGACATTAGGTTCATCGTACAATAACCCCAGAGCCAGAAAAAATGCATCAACATTACTCAAAACAGGGTCCCCAGGTGTCAGGGAAAAAGCCCAATCCTGAGGATCGCCGCGCAGGAGAGAGATGACAATTTGAACCTGCTGTGCTGCGTTCCCTGAGGACTTAGGTTTTAAGGCAAAAAACAACTTACAGTTATTTTTGAAATTCAGAAATTTAGCTCGATCCCCCAAAAATAAATCTGGCATGGGGATCCTAGGTTCCACAACTGGCAACCTAGCAAGATAGGTAGCAATACTCCGAACTTCAGTGGCAAGCTGATCCACACGGCCAGACAACTGTGCAAACTCCATTGAAGAGAAAAAAAAAATCCTCCTCAGCACCCAGAGAAAAAGAGGGAAATGCAACAAACAGAGAAAAAAATAAAATTCTGACAACTTCCTTTTTTCTTTTTCCTTTTACTATTTTTCCCTTCTGTTGAGTACCATATAATTTTCAGTTTGGCCGGTGATACTGTTATGATTTGGTAGCTGAGGAGAGCAAGCAAAAACTGGCAATACACCAGAGAGGTTGGAATCTACTGGATTGCAGTACCCTGACTAACCACCACAACTAAAGGCAGCCGTGGAGCGTACCTACGTTGGTCCTAGACGCCTCGTCACAGCCTGAGAGGTTAACTACACCTAAAGATAGAAAAAGGAAAAGCTATCTGCCCCGGAGCAGATCCCCAAAGAACATAGGAAGCCCCCAAACATGTAATGGCGGTTAGACAAGAGGAAATACAGACACAGACAGAAAATAGTATGAGCAAACGTTGGGGCCCAATCTTCCTAGACAGAAAAGGATAGGAAGGACACTTACTGCAATCCCAAAAAACCCTAAAAAGTACCAACTCTACTAATTGCCAAAACACCTGAGATCACACGACCTCTACCACCTAAATTAGTTCTCTGGTGTAACAAAACTAAGCCGCAGCCACTGAAGAAAAACTGGAAAAGGCAAATGAACAAACAACAGTGGCTCAGACAAACTGAGAGGAGCACAAGCCCCTGGAGGGGACCTGGCTGACCTCCACAAAAGTGCAGGAAACAATGCAAAAAGCAAGCACAAAAATAAAAACAGAAAATGTCTTATCTGAGAGCAGGAGAAGAGGCAAGATTCAGCAAGCTTCCAAGTGAACCAGGAACCACAGTTGAGACAAGAACAATTGATCACCGGCAATCCTGATGGGAGGGAACCTCCCTTATATAGGACCAGTCTGTAACTCCTGATTGCCAATCTTCACTAAATGGTTCAGCACTGTCTGCAACCACCAGAGGGAGCTTCTGCTCAGAACTCATTTCTAACACATTCACAACAGCGTACTATCACAGCATGCTGTGATTTCTCTCGCACGCAGAATACACCCGAGAAAAAAAAGGTGATGGGAGCTGCCCCATAGATTAACAATTGCAAACAGGAAAAAGGAAAAATTCAGCTCACTAGTTTCAGCAGGAGTTCACCCTCATAACACGCTCAGGCGTCAGTTCCAGAGGAATGGAGAAGTAGTACACGCACGGAGGTGCCTTGATCAGAGGCGTTATCCACAAGAAGGAGAAACGGGGAAAGGAAGAATGATCTCCAGCGTTTTGACCCATTGGGGTCTTAATCATGGCATCATGATTAAGACCCCAATGGGTCGAAACGCGTTGGTTGTACCAGGGACCCTGACCATGTATCGTATCTTTATGAATGTTAATTTTTAATACATTTTTTTTTATAAATTTGCATTTTTATCCAAGTCTTCACGCTGGAGATCATTCTTCCTTTCCCCGTTACTCCTTGTTATAGATTAACAATGGTCCAAGTTCTATGCAATGTTTTCTTGCATAGCACTCAACCACATATTCAACGCTAGTGTGACCCCGACCTTACACTGTAAAATTGTCCTTAATGCAAAATATTTAATTTAGTTTAATTGGTGGATCAGTTTACCATACATGAAGCGAAACCCCTTTGGAGATCAGCTAGGCAATGCTACTAACTTCGTAGAATGTTTATCGGAAGCATTTTGAGTCAGTGAATATTTACCTTTCATTATTGTTTTGTATTTAAATTAAAAATGGGAATTTACCACTTTTACAAATTCAGCAAATAACGCTTTGAATATATACGGAAAACTTATTCAGTTTTCAAATATATTCTCTACAGTTACAATTTTTTTCACACTTTGCTTGTTCATTAGGAATCTTTAGGCTAAATTCCATGATGAGTACTTAATGATTTTTGTTGCTGCTTATTTTCAATAGGCAGAAGCACAGCATTATACATTTCCAGCAAAGTGAATGGGATGTATAGAAAACTCATGCCAATTGCTTTTTTTTTTACTGCAGCCTAAATTGACCTGCGTGTGTGTATGAAAATAACTTTGCAGAAAATACAGGGGTTAGACTGCCCCTATTGGACTTTTTGGGACATCTGGATGAATGATTGTCCAGAGAAGAAAGTGTGCACCCTTCCATGAGTCCTGTGTAAGGGCTCATTCCCACTTGCGATGAAATCTGACTAATGCATTTGGACCAATGTTGTTGTAATTGGAAATCGGATCGCATCCCACAATAGAAGTCAATGGGTGCGAGAAAAAAGTCGCACAGCACTCGAACCATGCGAGTGCTGTCTGATATTTACTCACCAATCTCCTTGGAAAAGCCGGCAATTCATGTGCCGCGTACAGTAAAGTCACACTGACAGGTTAGAATAGAATAGATAGAATAGATATATACACATACAGTGACTTGCGAAAGTATTCGGCCCCCTGGAACTTTTCAACCTTTTCCCACATATCATGCTTCAAACATAAAGATACCAAATGTAAGTTTTTGGTGAAGAATCAACAACAAGTGGGGACAATTGTGAAGTTGAACAAAATTTATTGTTTATTTAAAATTTTTGTGGAAATACAAAAACTAAAAGTGGGGCGTGCCATATTATTCGGCCCCTTTAACTTAATACTTTGTTGCGCCACCTTTTGCTACGATTACAGCTGCAAGTCACTAAGGTTATGTCTCTATCAGTTTTGTACATCGAGAGACTGAAATTCTTGCACATTCTTCCTTGGCAAACAGCTCGAGCTCAGTGAGGTTGGATGGAGATCGTTTGTGAACAGCAGTTTTCAGCTCTTTCCACAGATTCTCGATTGGTTTCAGGTCTGGACTTTGACTTGGCCATTCTAACACCTGGATGCGTTTATTTGTGAACCATTCCATTGTAGATTTTGCTTTATATTTGGGATCATTGTCTTGTTGGAAGACAAATCTCCATCCCAGTCTCAGGTCTTTTGCAGACTCCAACAGGTTTTCTTCAAGAATGGTCCTTTTATTTGGCTCCATCCATCTTCCCATCCATTTTAACCATCTTCCCTGTCCCTTTTGAAGAAAAGCAGGCCCAAACCATGATGCTGCCACCACCATGTTTGACAGTGGGGTTGGTGTGTTCAGGGTGATGAGCTGTGTTGCCTTTACGCCAAACTTATTGTTTGGCATTGTTGCCAAAAAGTTTGATTTTGGTTTCATCTGACAAGAACACCTTCTTCCACATGTTTGGTGTGTCTCCCAGGTGGCTTGTTGCAAACTTTAAATGAAACTTTTTATGGATATCTTTGAGAAATGACTTTCTACTTGCCACTATTTCATAAAGCATAAAGGCCAGATTTGTGCAGTGTACGACTGATTGTTGTCCTATGGACAGACTGTCCCACCTCAGCTGTAGATCTCTGCAGTTCATCCAGAGTGATCATGGGCCTCTTGGCTGCATCTCTGATCAGTCATCTCCTTGTTTGAGATGAAAGTTTAAAGGGATGGCCGGGTCTTGGTAGATTTGCAGTGGTATGATACTCCTTCCATTTCAATATGATCGCTTGCACAGTGCTCCTTAGGATGTTTAAAGTTTTGGAAATCATTTTGTATCCAAATCCAGCTTTCAACCTTTCCACAACAGTATCAAGGAGCTGCCTGTTGTGTTCCTTGGTCTTCATGATGCTCTCTGTGCTTCAAACAGAACCTGAGACTATCACAGAGCAGGTGCATTTATACGGAGACTTCATTACACACAGGTGGATTATATTTATCATTAGTAGTCATTTAGGACAGCATTGGATCATTCAGAGATCCACAATGAACTTCTGGAGTGAGTTTGCACTGAAAGTAAAGGGGCCGAATAATATTGCACGCCCAACTTTTCAGTTTTTGTATTTCCACAAAAATTTTAAATAACCAATTCATTTTGTTCAACTGCACAATTGTGTCCCACTTGTTGTTGATTCTTCACCAAAAATTTACATTTGGTATCTTTATGTTTGATTTGAAAAGTTCCAGGGGGCCGAATACTTTCGCAAGGCACTGTAGAATACATAGATATATAGATGTCAATGACACACACACACACACACACACACATATATATATGTGTGTGTGTGTGTCGATGATTATATTATTTATATATATATATATATATAATGTATATATGTACAGTGGGTACGGAAAGTATTTAGACCCCTTTAAATTTTTCACTCTTTGTCTCATTGCAGCCATTTGGTAAATTCAAAAAAGTTCATCTTTGTCTCATTAATGTACACTCTGCTGTTGTGATTTGGTAGCTGAGGAGAGCAGGCAAAAACGGCAATACACCAGAGAGGTTGGAATCTACTGGATTGCAGTACCCTGACTAACCACCACAACTAAAGGCAGCCGTGGAGCGTTCCTACGTTGGTCCTAGACGCCTCGTCACAGCCTGAGAGGTTAACTACACCTAAAGATAGAAAGAGGAAAGCTATCTGCCCCGGAGCAGATCCCCAAAGAACATAGAAAGCCCCCAAACATGTAATGGCGGTTAGACAAGAGGAAATACAGACACAGACAGAAAATAGTATGAGCAAACGTTGGGGCCCAATCTTCCTAGAAAGAAAAGGATAGGAAGGACACTTACTGCAATCCAAAAAACCCTAAAAAAATACCAACTCTACTAATTGCAAAAACACCTGAGATCACACAACCTCTACCACCTAAATTAGTTCTCTGGTGTAACAAAACTAAGCCGCAGCCACTAAAAAAAACTGGAAAAGGCAAATGAAAAAATAACAGTGGCTCAGATAAACTGAGAGGAGCACAAGCCAGAATTGTGGCAAGGCACACATTGGTCTTGCCTCCCATCTTCATTCATCGCGCTCCTGCACAGGCGTACTTATCTGCACTGTTGAGGGCAGAGCAAAGTACTGCAGTGCGCAGGTGTAAGAGTCGGCCAGGGGGGTAGTCATGGCATTAAGGTGCATTTGGGCCCTGGCCTCCTCTTACATGGAGACAGCATTCTCTCACCAGCGTGCCTGTGTCTTCTCTTACTGTACCATCAGGGACTCCTCTGCGGTGCTGGGGACCTTCTATATTCGGTTCCACAATAACTGAGACACAGTCTGGTTCCAATGCAAAACAAAGAACTTTACTTGACACACTTTGCAGCACATTCTTGTCAGATACAGCAACAGCATCAGGTTCCATACAGTTCACATCCTACAATTTTCCTGCACTTCCTTCTACGTCCTCCAGTACATTATGGGGTAATAGCGCCTTAGGCGGTACCGCAGCGTTCTCCTTGTCCAGACTCACTACTTCTGGGGACTCCCTCATCCATTTCGCCCTGGATCTGAGTGTGTCTGCCCATGCAATGATCTGCTACATCTTGAACAATCTGCGCCCTGTACTTTCCGAACCGCTTCCTTGCTCCCACTTCAAGCTGCTGTAACTCTGCTACTGCACACTGTCCTTCTGTCCCTAAGGGACTCTGAATGGCTGTGTTTCCTTCTTAACAATGTTACATGGCTGCTGCGGTGTCCAGGGCATATAGCCTGTCTGGGCGTTAGGGCACCCTGCCCTAACTAACTATACTAAGGAAATGTTCCTGACTTACCACACAGCAGTCCCTCCTATGATTAACTGTTTCCTATCCTGTATTCTTAATCTATATTCTATAATGCCCCATCTAGTGGCCAAACCAATAACTGCTCTTACCCTACATCTAAGCACAATTACAATAAACTAGTTATACAATGAGATAAAAATCACACAGTCACTGAGGGAGCAATAAAAAATATAAAAATATCTAAATATATATATATATATATTATATATATATATACAGTACAGACCAAAAGTTTGGACACACCTCATTCAAAGATTTTTCTGTATTTTCATGACTATGAAAATTGTAAATTCACACTGAAGGCATCAAAACTATGAATTAACACATGTGGAATTATATACTTAACAAAAAAGTGTGAAACAACTGAAAATATGTCTTATATTCTAGGTTCTTCAACGTAGCCACCTTTTGCTTTGATGACTGTTTAGCACACTCTTGGCATTCTCTTGATGAGCATCAACAGGTAGTCACCGGCAATGGTTTTCACTTCACAGGTGTGCCCTGTCAGGTTTAATAAGTGTGATTTCTTGCCTTATGAATGGGATTGGGACTATCAGTTGTGTTGTGCAGAAGTCTGGTGGATAAACAGCTGATAGTCCTACTGAATAGACTGTTAGAATGTGTATTATGGCAAGAAAAAAGCAGCTAAGTAAAGAAAAACGAGTGGACATCATTACTTTAAGAAATGAAGGTCAGTTGTTGTGAATGGACTTGAAATGAGTTCTGAGCAGAGGCTCCCTCTGGTGGTTACAAGCGGTTCTGGACTGTCCAGTGAAGATTGTGAGGATTGGGAATCAGGTGTTACTGACTGGTCTTATATAAGGGAGTCGCCTTCCCATCAGGGTTGCCGGTGATCAATTGTTCTGGTCTCAATCCTTGATTCCTGTTTCCTTTGCAGCCTGCTGTGTCGTGTCTGCATCTCCTGCTAACAGATAAGACATTTTGTAAGGTTCTGTGTACATGTTCCTGAAACTCAGTTTTTCCGTCAGCCATTTTACTTTCTGTCTTGCTGCAGCTGTCTTGCCCTCAGTCAATATGGAGTTTCCAGCTTGCATGTTCCCGCCCTGATTCTCTCCCTCTTGCTTCTTAAGCAGCCACAGCTGAGCAATCAGTGCTTCAGAATCAAGCCTGCAGTGAACCTGTGACCTGACTCCTGGAAGCCTTGGACCTTGTACTCCAGTTATTTCCTATTGTGGAACTTTGGAACACTCGTGGACTTTGGAACCTTGCTATTTGATAAATCCACGTTTGCATGGACTTATGGTAACAGAGAAGAGATGCTGAACCTGTTGTGAGAGTGATTGCTGAGCTTAAGTTACTCTGGCCTGCTGTGTCTCCTGCTTTTGTATCTGCAAACTGTGTGACTATTATTGCCACTTGTATGAAGTAATACAAGACCTTCTATATCAAACTTGTGACTCCTGTGTTTTCATCGCACCCAAGCACAAGACACTATATGAACTGTACTCCTTACATTACAAGATTCTGAAGCCAAACGTTAGTGTCTGCTGGGTCTGGAAAGGCTGTGTCTGCTGTAACTGTGGATATCAGATGTCCGGTTGTACTTTCTGTGATGACAGTGGTTGTGACTTCTCACAACCATTCCAGGTGAGCAATTCCTTAAGTTTTTTTTCTGCAGTGTTACCACAGGTAAACACTATTGTTTTTTTTTTTTTTCTTTCCTCTTTTGTGTCTGCTGTAACTGTGGATATCAGATGTCCGGTTGAACTTCTGTGATGATAGTGGTTGTGACTTCTCACAACCATTCCAGGTGAGCAGTTCCCTTAATTTCTTTTTCTCTCTGCAGTGTTACCACAGGTAAACACTATTGTTTTGTTTTTTTTCTTCTCCTCTCCTTCCAGTACTCCTGTCTTAAAAGATCTGGAAAATGGAGGCCCGCAAAAAGGAACTTTGCGGAGTGACTGATAACATCCTTGCAGATTTGCAGACTATAAAAACCCGTTTCACAAACCTACAGGACCTCATTAATCACAATTTGCAAGTGTTTGGACAGACTGCCCAGGATTTGCGAGCCAGGATTGAGGTTCTAGAGGAGCGAGTCCAGGCTCCTGCCGTAGCCCCGAGTTCTGGGATTCCTAAGTTGCCCCCTTTTCGTTTTGGCGGTGAACGTGAGAAATTCAGGGGATTTATTAATCAATGCAATCTTTTTTTTTCTGCACATGCTTCACAATTTCCCACTGAACGATCTAAAGTGCTTACTATAATTATGTTGCTTACCAACAAGGCTTTGATGTGGGCAAACCCTCTGATTGAGACTGAGGATGAATGTTTGGATCATCTTGATGCTTTCATTTCAGCCATGGGGCAGGTGTTTGATGACCCCAATCGAGGTGCAACAGCTGAAGCAGCCATGTTAGCTTTGCGCCAAGGTAAGCACTCAGTAGCTGAATATGCCTTGGATTTCAGGAGATGGGCCCTTGATACCACCTGGGACAGTTCCGCCAAAAAATCTATTTTTCGAAAAGGGTTATCTCCACTGATTAAGGATGAACTTGCTCGTGCCGACCTCTCCACTGCGTTAGGTGACTTTATTAACTACTGCATCCGTATTGATACTCGTCTGACTGAACGCAGGCAAGAGAGATGGTTCGAAAGCAATCGCACTAACCTTTTCCTACCTTCCTCTCCAGCTAAGGAACCTTTGAGTAGGATCACACGGGAACCTGAACCTGAACCCATGCAGGTAGACTCTTTACAACGACGGGTTAGTGATGCACGCAAGGAACATCGTTTTAAGGAAAATCTATGTTTCTATTGTGGTAAGTCAGGGCACTTCATTATAAACTGCCCCAGCCGTTCTCGTAAGACTACTGCAGCACTCATTCACTGTGAATGTTGCGAGAGGGGATCTGTTAGGTCCGAGCCTCAGGCTCCAGAGAGATCTGCAGCAACAGATCTTGATTTCTCGGACTTAAACTCCGTTACTTCTGAGGACGTTGACTGTGTAAACGCTGCAATTTTTCAAGTTTCCTCAGCGGTGTCCCAGCTGAGTTGTAAGAAAAACAATTCTCATTGCTTTCTTTCCATCAAACTCTGGGTTGACTCAGCTTGGGTGTCTAGCTCTGCTATGATCGACTCAGGGGCAAGTGGAAATTTTATGGATGTCTCCTTTGCTCTGAAACAGGGGATACGTTCAGTGAAGAAGGCTACTCCAGTACAGATGGAAACTGTGGATGGCTCCCTGCTGACCTCTGGACCAGTGGATCAGGAAACAGAGCCTTTGAGGGTTCTTATGGGTAAAGATCATCAAGAGAAACTGTCCTTTATGCTTATCTCTTCTCCCCACTTTCCCATTATTCTAGGGCTACCATGGCTGCAGGCTCAGAATCCTACCATTAGTGAATAAAGAAAACTTGGCACTCAACTTTGAGAGAAGTAGATTCCTGTTTATTGCAGTCACAATACTGGTGTAACGTTTCGGTCCATGTGGACCTTCGTCAGTCCGACAGGAGCTCCTGACAAGCGGTGGATTCCGCGCCAGAGCAGAGAGACCAGCGATCCTTCACCTCACCACCAAGTTACGCACAGAGCCTTTTTGGCCCCCCTTTCTCCATTTTCGGGAATCAAAATAAGAAAGCCCCAACAAGGGACTATCCCACGGGAATACGGCTCATAAGATTATAGAAGGATACTCTCCTCTGAAGGCATACTGCCTCTTCTTTTTCATACTGTTGCTTCCTCACAAGCAGTCGGACTGACGAAGGTCCACATGGACCGAAACGTTACACCAGTATTGTGACTGCAATAAACAGGAATCTACTTCTCTCAAAGTTGAGTGCCAAGTTTTCTTTATTCACTATTGGGTTGGGAAACCTACTTGTGCACCACCACGGTAGTGCTACGATATACTCTCACAGAATCCTACCATTAACTGGGAGACCAAGGAATTACACTTTCCAGAGAAACAGATGAGTCCAAAAGTTTCGGCTTGCTCTGTTCCTAAAGGAACCATGTCAGTCCCTGAGCTACCAGCTGTATACCAGGACTATGTGGATTTATGTGACAAGAAGAACGCTGACCAGCTTCCCCTCACCGTCCATATGATTGTCCAATTGAATTATTGCCTGGAGCAGAGATACCTTTTGGTAAGATCTACCCCCTGGCGGGGCCCGAGCTAAAGGCTTTAAAGGATTACATAGACGAAAATCTGGCCAAGGGCTTCATACGCCCCTCTTCATCTCCTGCAGGTGCACCCATCTTCTTTGTAAAGAAGAAAGATGGATCTCTGAGACCCTGCGTAGACTATAGGGAACTCAATAAGGTTACTATTAGAAACCGTTATCCATTGCCTTTAATCCCTGAGTTATTGGAGAGAGTGCGACATGCCAAAATTTTCTCTAAACTAGATCTCCGTGGGGCCTATAACTTAGTCCGTATTAGACCTGGGGATGAATGGAAGACTGCATTCAGGTCACGCTATGGACACTTTGAATATCTAGTTATGCCTTTTGGTCTGAGTACCGCCCCAGCCACTTTCCAACACTTGGTGAATGACATCTTCAGGGATCTCCTAGATACATTCGTGGTGATTTATTTGGATGATATTCTAATTTTTTCTAACTCCACAGAGGAACATCATGGACATGTGAGAATGGTCTTGGAACGTCTAAGACAAAATCATCTTTACATCAAACTTGAAAAGTGTGAATTCCATAGGACCGAAATTCAATTTCTGGGGTATGTACTGTCTACACAAGGAATTAGTATGGATGGAAGCAAGACCCAAGCCATCAAGGATTGGCCAAGTCCTAGAAATGTGAAGGAGGTGCAGCGCTTCATCGGGTTTGCCAACTTCTATAGACGTTTCATTAGGAATTTCTCTGAGGTAGTGTCACCTATCACCCAACTTACCCGGAAAGAGTCTAGGTTCTCCTGGACTCCCCAAGCCCAGGAAGCATTTTCCCGTCTAAAAGATAAATTTACCACTGCACCTATCTTAGTACATCCCAACCCCGAACTTGCCTTCATAATAGAGGTGGATGCTTCAGACTGTGCCGTTGGAGCTATACTCTCTCAGAGAACAGGTGAGAAGAATGTCTTGCATCCCTGTGCCTTCTTTTCCCAGCAGTTGTCTTTGGCTGAGAGGAACTACGATGTGGGCAATAGAGAGTTGTTGGCCATTATTGCCGCCTTCAAAGAATGGAGACACCTTCTTCAGGGAGCTGCACAGCAAATAGTCGTCCTGACAGACCATCGTAACCTTGAATTTATCAGGTCGGCTAAGTGCCTGACTCCTCGCCAGGCTCGCTGGAATCTTTTCTTAAACCAATTTAATTTTATCATTTCTTATAGACCAGGATCGCGCAATGGAAAGGCTGATGCACTCTCTAGGATTTATTCAGCAGAGACACGTCCACTTACTCCTCCTAAGACTATTCTTCCTGACTCTAGATTCCTGGGAGTGATTCATAATCAAGACCTACTTAAGGACATCAAGGAAGCATACCATGCGGATTCCTTTTTGGCACAACCCCCAAGGGACGTAAGTCTTGTCTTTAAGAATGGTGTGTGGATTCAGGGACAACGTCTGTATATTCCTGAAACAGTCAGATTAAGAGTATTGCAACTCATTCACGATTCCAAGATAGCTGGGCATAGAGGAATTCTAAAGACACAGGAATTTCTTTCTCGTTTCTTTTGGTGGCCCACTTGCAGGAAGGATGTTTTAAACTATGTCACTTCATGTGAAGTCTGTGCAAGATGCAAAACACCTCGCTCCTCACCAACTGGTCTGTTGCAACCTCTTCCCACCCGTCCCGCCCGTGGGGATCCATTTCTATGGACTTCATTGTGGAATTACCAACCTCTCAAGGGAAGAACACCATTCTAGTGGTGGTTGATCGTTTAACAAAAGCAGCTCATTTTATCCCTTGTGTCGGCTTACCCACTGCAAGACAGACATCAGATTTGATGATTAAAAATGTGTTTCGTTTACATGGAGTACCGGATGAGGTCATTTCGGATCGAGGGGTGCAATTCACTTCAAGGTTTTGGCAAAATTTCTGTGCAGCATTGGACATTAAAGTGAACCTTTCTTCTGCTTTTCATCCTCAGACTAATGGACAGACGGAACGAACCAATCAGACCCTGGAGCAGTATCTTCGCTGCTTTATCTGCCACCTACAGGATGATTGGGTGGATCTACTTCCACTGGCTGAGTTCTCTTATAACAACTCTCAGAGCGCCTCCACTAAGCAGTCTCCTTTTTACTCCAATTTAGGTTATCATCCTAATATTCTTCCTCGATTTCCCATAGAAACGCCTTTGCCAGCAGTGGCTGAAAGAATCACGTCTTTACAAAAGAATATGGATCTTCTAAAGGGAAATCTGGAATTGGCTCAGGAAAGGTACAAGAAAGCCGCAGATAAATTTCGTAAACCTGCACCAGCTTTCAAGGTAGGAGACCTGGTCTGGCTGTCAACCAGAAATCTTAAGTTAAGAATTCCATCATCTAAGTTGGGACATAAATACATTGGACCTTATAAAATCAGTAAAATTATAAGTGCTGTCGCTTGTCGTCTTCAACTGCCCAGAACTATGAGAATCCACCCTGTCTTTCATGTATCTCTACTAAAGGCTGCGACACCCAATACGTTTCCTGGACGTTCTTCTCCTTGCCCTGACCCAGTGCTAGTCGATGGTCAGGAAGAATTTGTGGTGGAAAGGATTCTAGATTCCAGGTTGTATAGAAATCAGTTACAATATTTGATTAAATGGCAGGGCTACCCAGTGGAGGACAATTCATGGGAACCAGTCAATAACGTTAATGCTCCTCGCTTGCTCCGTCAGTTTCATCAGAGGTACCCACACAAGCCTGGTCTGAGGTCATCCGGAGGTTGTCCCTAAGGGGGGAGTAATTGTCACGCTGTATAGCAGATATATATATATGTGATGTCAGTAATCTATATCAAAAGGGCAACATACTATATAACATGCGCATAGATATATGATAACATAGAATTACCTGACAGAATGTCCAGTGGGTCAATACGGAATCCGTTATACGCTGTCTCCGGCTAGAGGGTGACCGGGGTCTATGCTGACCCTAAACTGGGGTCCTAACTAATCCCTCTACCTGGAGGTACTGTTAAAGGTACAGAGGTCCAGGCCACCAGCGTAAACCCTGTCTCCTATCAATCCCTGCCAACTGTAATCTAGTCCTAAGAAGGACCCTGATTATCACCAAAGGGAATGAACAGGTAACGGTTAATGAACAGAAAGACATACAAGAAAGACAAGAAATAAAGTAAATAAAGTCTTACATACAACACTCACACACAGTAGGAACACCTAAGGTCTCAGAGATAAACTATAAGCTATAAGAGTAAAAACAACTAAGGAGCTCTTAGCTTAAGTATTCTCAGAACCGATCCAGTCTGCTAGACTACATGAATGCTTTCACCAGCATCTAACACACAGACTGGCAGGTATATAAAGGAAGCTAATTAGAACATAATCAAAAGCAGCAGGGCGAGGCTGGACCTAGTCTTAGCAAAGAGCTAGGTAAAATTAACTCCCTCATTACCAAACACAAAGAAACAGCAACTCAGCTGTGAGAAGTCAGAGTGTGCAACCGCGACGATCCTCGCGGCGATACACCCATGACAGTACCCCCCCCTCTACGAGGGGACTCCGGACCCTCAGGGCCAGGTCTGCCGGGTGAGTTGTGTGAAAGGTCCGAACCAATCGATCTGCGTTAACATCAGACGCAGGGACCCACGTCCTCTCCTCAGGACCATACCCCTTCCAATGAACCAAGTACTGAAGGGATCGGCGACTGAGACGTGAGTCAATGATTTTCGACCCATGAAATTCCACGTTATCATTGACCACCACTGAAGGAGGAGGTAGAGGTGACGGTATGACTGGTGCCACATACTTTTTAAGTAATGACTTGTGAAACACATTATGAATTTTAAACGTAGGAGGGAGGTCCAGACGAAATGCCACAGGATTAATTATGGAACTGATCCTGTACGGCCCGATGAATCTGGGACCCAACCTCCAGGAGGAAACTTTAAGTTTTATATTCCTGGTAGACAACCAAACTAGATCGTTCACCTTCAGATCTAGACCAGAAACTCTCCCCCTATCAGCCATCCGTTTGTAACGGTTCCCCGTAACCTTCAGTCTTAACCGATCTGGAACTATCAGTCTCCCTGGAAGTCCCACAGGGGCGTCCCCTGAGCCCCCAATACCTCCCCCTCAAGCTCAGAGCATACAGCTGACACTACAACTCCCTCCTGAGGAATAGGAACCGGATCATCCGTCTTCCCGGCACCTGGGAAAGTACGAGATAAGGCATCAGGAAGCAACTTTATTGAGCAGTCATATGCGCGATGAGGAGGTAACTCTTTACACCCCTCCTCTGAGAACATCTCCCCAAAGTCCTCCAGAAAAGGAGACAAAGTCCTAGGCACAACCGCACCGATGACCGTGCTCATGCAGTTATTCCTGCAAAATTCACCCCACTGGCTTATCTTTCTGGATTGCCAATCAATCACTGGGTTATGTTTAGCCAACCAAGGAAGTCCCAACACAATAGGAGTAGGTAGACCCTCCAACACATAACAAGACAATTGCTCTTTATGTATTGCCCCTACTCGAAGATCTATGTTATGAACAGCTTGTACCAAGCTACCTTGACCGAGAGGTCTAGAATCAATAGAGACTATAGGGACCGGTTTGGCCAATACACTCAGTTGCATACCATGCACCTGGGCAAACCGAGCGTCTACCAGATTAGCCCGGACCCACTATCAAGAAAAACAGAAATCCTCTCAGTTCTAGTACCAATCACCACCTCCGCAGGCACGAGAAACTGAGAGGGATTTGGGGACGAAATACACACTCCAGGTTAACTCCTTTGCTCAAAGAGGCCCGGGATGGACACCCCCCAACAAAATGTCCCTCTCTCCCGCAAAAGAAACACCTTCTAGTCTTGCGGTGCACCGCCGATTCCCTCCTACAAAAAGATGTCCCTCCCAACTGCATGGGTTCCTCAGAACAGACCAGGGGAACCTCAGTATAAGGGACTTTAGTAGTAGGTGGAGTCATCACGGGAGGCGGAGTTACCTCGCGTCTTCCCCGAATTCGTCTATCAATGCGAATAGCGAGGGCCATAGCAGCCTCCAGTGATGGAGGAGAATCATACTGAGCCAACACATCTTTTAATTTGTCAGACAACCCTTGACAAAACTGGCTCCTAAGAGCTGGGTCATTCCACTGAGTATCTGTTGCCCATCTACGGAACTCAGAAGAATATTCCTCCGCTGGACGATTTCCTTGCCGTATTTTACGTAACTTTGTTTCAGCAAGGGAAACACGATCCGGATCATCATATACCAGACCCAGGGCAGTAAAAAATCGATCCACTGACTGGAGATCTGGGGAGCCTGGAGGAATAGAGAACGCCCAAGATTGAGGGTCCCCTTGTAAGAGCGAGATAACAATTCCCACTCTCTGCTCTTCACTCCCAGATGACCGAGGCCGCAGCCGAAAGTACAATTTACATGCCTCCCGGAAAGTAAAAAATTTGTCCGCCCACCAGTGAACC
This sequence comes from Oophaga sylvatica, assembly GCA_033576555.1. NCBI lineage: Eukaryota > Metazoa > Chordata > Amphibia > Anura > Dendrobatidae > Oophaga > Oophaga sylvatica. The sequence continues at coordinate 334,837,961 of JARQOD010000002.1, read as the reverse complement.
TGTCCGGGAGAGCAACCTTAGGTTCAGATCTGGTTTGCTCCGGGGGGGACAAAACCTTGGACTTAATGTCTGCAAACTCCATGGACAACCCCTGCAACTGCCGGGCCAGCTGGGCTACTGGATCCATGACAGCTGGGGAGAATCTTTAGTATGGGCTGGTGAAAATGTCACACTGTATAGCAGATATATATATATGTGATGTCAGTAATCTATATCAAAAGGGCAACATACTATATAACATGCGCATAGATATATGATAACATAGAATTACCTGACAGAATGTCCAGTGGGTCAATACGGAATCCGTTATACGCTGTCTCGGCTAGAGGGTGACCGGGGTCTATGCTGACCCTAAACTGGGGTCCTAACTAATCCCTCTACCTGGAGGTACTGTTAAAGGTACAGAGGTCCAGGCCACCAGCGTAAACCCTGTCTCCTATCAATCCCTGCCAACTGTAATCTAGTCCTAAGAAGGACCCTGATTATCACCAAAGGGAATGAACAGGTAACGGTTAATGAACAGAAAGACATACAAGAAAGACAAGAAATAAAGTAAATAAAGTCTTACATACAACACTCACACACAGTAGGAACACCTAAGGTCTCAGAGATAAACTATAAGCTATAAGAGTAAAAACAACTAAGGAGCTCTTAGCTTAAGTATTCTCAGAACCGATCCAGTCTGCTAGACTACATGAATGCTTTCACCAGCATCTAACACACAGACTGGCAGGTATATAAAGGAAGCTAATTAGAACATAATCAAAAGCAGCCGGGCGAGGCTGGACCTAGTCTTAGCAAAGAGCTAGGTAAAATTAACTCCCTCATTACCAAACACAAAGAAACAGCAACTCAGCTGTGAGAAGTCAGAGTGTGCAACCGCGACGATCCTCGCGGCGATACACCCATGACAGTAATGTAAGGTTCTGTGTACATGTTCCTGAAACTCAGTTTTTCCGTCAGCCATTTTACTTTCTGTCTTGCTGCAGCTGTCTTGCCCTCAGTCAATATGGAGTTTCCAGCTTGCATGTTCCCGCCCTGATTCTCTCCCTCTTGCTTCTTAAGCAGCCACAGCTGAGCAATCAGTGCTTCAGAATCAAGCCTGCAGTGAACCTGTGACCTGACTCCTGGAAGCCTTGGACCTTGTACTCCAGTTATTTCCTATTGTGGAACTTTGGAACACTCGTGGACTTTGGAACCTTGCTATTTGATAAATCCACGTTTGCATGGACTTATGGTAACAGAGAAGAGATGCTGAACCTGTTGTGAGAGTGATTGCTGAGCTTAAGTTACTCTGGCCTGCTGTGTCTCCTGCTTTTGTATCTGCAAACTGTGTGACTATTATTGCCACTTGTATGAAGTAATACAAGACCTTCTATATCAAACTTGTGACTCCTGTGTTTTCATCGCACCCAAGCACAAGACACTATATGAACTGTACTCCTTACATTACACATTTTCTTCTTTTTGTTTTTGTGCTTGATTTTTGCATTTTGTCCTGCACTTCTGTGGGGGCCTTCAGGGTCCCTCCGGGGGCTTTTGCCCTCTCAGTTTAGTTCAGCCACTGATGTTTGTACATTTGCTTTTTCCAGTTTTTTCAGTGGCTGCTGTTTTGATTTCGTTACACCAGAGAACTAATTTAGGTGGTAGAGGTCGTGTGATCTCAGGTGTTTTTGAAATTAGTAGAGTTGGTGCTTTTCAGGGTTTTTTGGGATTGCAGTAAGTGCCCTTCCTATCCTTTTCTGTTTAGGTAGTTTGGGCCCCAATGTTTGCTCATACTATTTTCTGTCTTTGTCAGTATTTCTTCTTGTCTAACCGCCATTACATGTTTGGGGGCTTTCTATGTTCTTTGGGGATCTGCTCCGGGGAAGATAGCTTTCCTCTTTCTATCTTTAGGTGTAGTTAGTTTCTCAGGCTGTGACGAGGCGTCTAGGACCAACGTAGGAACGCTCCACGGCTGCCTCTAGTTGTGGTGGTTAGTCAGGGTACTGCAATCTCATAGTTTCCAACTGCTCTGGTGTATTGCCTTTTTTACCTGCACTCCTCAGCTACCGAAACATAACAGTATCACCAGCCTAAAAATTGAAAATTGTATGGTACTCACAGAAGGGAAAAATATTGTAAAAAAAAAAAAAGGTTGTCAGAGTTGTCAGAGTATTTTTCTGTTTGTTGCATTTTTTTTTCCCTCTGTATCAATGGGTGCTGGGGAGGATTTTTTCTCTCAATGGAGTTTGCACAGTTGTCTGGCCGTGTGGATCAGCTTGCCACTGAGGTTCGGAGTATTGCTACCTATCTTGCTAGGTTGCCTGTTGTGGAACCTAGGTTTCCCCATGCCAGATTTGTTTTTGGGGGATCGAGCCAAGTTTCTGAATTTCAAAAATAATTGTAAATTGTTTTTTGCCTTAAAATCTAAGTCCTCAGGGAACGCAGCGCAGCAGGTTCAAATTGTCATCTCTCTCCTGCGCGGCGATCCTCAGGATTGGGCTTTTTCCCTGACACCTGGGGATCCTGTTTTGAGTGATGTTGATGCATTTTTTCAGGCCTTGGGGTTATTGTACGATGAGCCTAATGTCACTGATCAAGCTGAAAAAGCCTTGTTGGCATTAAATCAGGGGCTTGATGACGCTGAGTTATACTGTCAGAGATTCCGTAGGTGGGCAGTCCTGACCAAATGGAATGACGACGCTTTGGCAGCCCTTTTTCGGAAGGGTCTGTCAGATAATTTAAAGGATGTTATGGTGTGATTCCCTGTCCCCTCTGGTCTCAATGATTCTATGTAATTAGCGATTCAAATTGACAGACGTTTGCGTGAGCGGAGAAGTATGCGTGGAATAGTGTTGCCTTGTGAACCTGCTTCTGAATCCATGCAGTGTGATAGAGTGGTTTCTGGGGCACAGCGTCATGAGTTTCGAAAGCGCAATGGGTTATGTTTCTACTGTGGTGATGCCTCTCATGCTATTTCAGTCTGCCCTAAGCGGGGAAGACGTTTTGCACGCTCAGTTGTCTTGGGTAGTGTTCAGACTAAGTTTTTATTAACTGTTACTCTGATATGCTCTCTGTCCTCATTTTCTGCTCAGGCTTTCGTTGATTCGGGAGCAGCTATTAACCTGATGGATTTTGATTTTGCTAAACGTTGTGGGTTTCCCTTGATACCCCTACGGAAGTCTATTCCCCTACTGGGGATCGATTCTACCCCTTTGGCTGAGAATAAACCTCAGTTCTCTACTCAGGTGATAATGAGGGTTGAACCTGATCATCAGGAGAGCTGCAAATTTTTGGTTCTGTATAATCTGCATGACATTATCGTACTGGGTTTCCCTTGGTTACAGTCTCATAATCCTGTTTTGGATTGGAAATCTGTGTCTGTAACCAGTTGGGGCTGCCAATGTGTTAATACCAACACTCCTGTTTTTTCTGCTCCCCTCAGGCTCAGGATGTTCCTGACTTTTTGATTGATTTTTCTAATGTGTTTAGCGAAAGTAAATCTGCATCCTTGCCTCCCCATAGGAGCTATGACTGCGCTATTGAATTAGTGCCTGGTAGTAAATTCCCTAAAGGTCGCCTTTTTAACTTGTCTGTACCTGAACATGACGCTAAGCGGTCTTATATCAAGGAGTCATTGGAGAAGGGTCATATCAGACCATCCTCTTCACCCTTAGGTGCCGTTTTTTTCTTTGTGGCCAAAAAGGATGGTTCATTAAGGCCGTGTATTGATTATCGTCTTTTGAACAATATTGCTGTGAAATATCAATATCCGTTACCCTTGATTTCTGACCTGTTTTCCAGGGTGAAAAACGCTACTTGGTTTACCAAGCTTGACCTCAGGGGGCATATAACCTTATTCGCATTAAGCACGGGGATGAATGGAAGACGGCATTTAATACCCCTGAGGGGCATTTTGAGTACCTTGTGATGCCCTTTGGGCTCACTAATGCTCCTTCTGTCTTCCAGTCCTTCATGAATGACATTTTCAGGGATTTTGTGGATAAATTTCTGATTGTTTATTTGGATGATATCTTGATTTTTTCCAATGACTGGGACTCTCATGTGAAACATGTTCGAACTGTATTCCAGATTTTGAGAGAGAATGCTCTGTATGTGAAGGGATCAAAGTGTCTTTTTGGCGTACAGAGGATCTCATTTTTGGGATTCATTTTGTCCCCATCTGTTATTGAAATGGACCCGGTCAAGGTTCAGGCCATCTGTGATTGGGTCCAACCTACTTCATTAAAGGCTCTTCAAAGATTTTTGGGTTTTGCCAATTTTTATCGTAAATTTATTGGTAATTTCTCGGTTATTGTTAAACCTTTAACTGATTTGACCAAAAAGGGTTCTGATGTGGTGAATTGGCCTCCTGAGGCAGTCTCTGCATTTCAGGAACTTAAGCAGAGATTCACTTCTGCTCCTGTTCTACGGCAGCCTGATGTTTCTCTGCCATTTCAGGTGGAGGTTGATGCCTCTGAAATTGGGGCAGGTGCCGTTTTGTCCCAAAGAGATCCAGAGACCTCTAAAAGTAACCCTTGTGCCTTTTTCTCTCGAAAATTTTCTCCTACTGAACGTAATTATAACGTGGGTAATCGGGAGTTATTGGCCATGAAGTCGGCTTTTGAAGAGTGGAGACATTGGCTGGAGGGAGCCAAACATCAGGTGGTGGTCCTTACGGACCATAAGAATCTGGTTTATCTGGAATCTGCCAAGCGACTTAATCCTAGACAGGCCAGGTGGGCCTTGTTTTTCACACGTTTTAATTTTGTGGTTTCCTTTCTTCCTGGCACTAAGAATGTTAAGGCGGATGCCCTCTCGAGGAGCTTCCTTGCGGACTCTCCTGAGTTATCTGATCCTTCTGTTATTTTGAAAGAAGGTGTAGTTCTTTCCGCCATCTCGCCCAATTTGAGACTGGCTCTGGAGGGGTGTCAGGAGGATAGGCCCAAGCGCTGCCCTGTTGGGAAATTGTTTGTCCCGGACCAGTGGAAAAAGAGTGTGATGTCTGAGATTCATTGTTCCGCGTTGGCCGGTCATCCCGGAATTTTTGGTACCAGAGACTTGGTTAGTCGGTCCTTTTGGTGGCCTACCTTGTCTCATGATGTCAGGGAATTTGTGCAGTCCTGCGGGACTTGCTCTCGCTCCAAGCCTTGCTCTCGCTCTAGTGGTTTGTTGATGCCATTGCCTGTGCCCAAGAGACCATGGACCCATATCTCTATGGATTT
>JARQOD010000002.1:334776971-334832654 GCA_033576555.1 Oophaga sylvatica | reverse complement strand
CCAACCGTCATCCGGAAAATCAGGGAGGAAGGAGCGAGAATAATCTTAATAGCTCCGTTCTGGCCCAAGAGGCCATGGTTCTCATGGCTGAGGGCCATGTCGGTCTCAGATCCATGGGTTCTTCCTTGGGACCGGGATCTTCTCTCACAAGGGCCATTTCACCACCCTCAGGTCAAAGGTCTTCGCCTCACGGCTTGGAATTTGAAAGGCAGCTATTAAAGCAAAGAGGGTTTTCAGACGGTCTAATTAATACCCTTCTGCATAGTAGAAAGGAGATCACAACCAATATATATGCCAGAGTTTGGAAAAAATTCTTAACATTTCATTCAACACACCTATCTGATGAAGTACCTATCCCGGCTATCCTTGAATTTTTGCAAAAAGGACATGAGTTAGGTCTATCAGTGAATACACTTAAAGTCCAAGTGTCAGCTCTAGGAGCTTTATACAGTCAGGATGTAGCAGGCAATAAATGGGTGGCTCGATTTATATCAGCCTGCCATCGAACACAACCAGTTTATATACCGCAAATGCCATCTTGGGACTTAAACTTAGTTCTAGACGCCTTAACGGAAAGTCCATTTGAACCACTCCATTCAATACCAATAAAATATGTTTCATTTAAAACCATTTTGTTAGTAGCCTTGGTCTCAGCAAGAAGAGTGAGTGATCTCCAGGCCTTATCGATAGATCCTCCTTTCCTATCGGTATCTCAGGACAAGATAGTCTTAAAAACAGACCCGTCTTATCTTCCTAAAGTGGCGACAAAATTTCATAGATCCCAGGAGATCTACCTTCCTTCCTTTTACGATAGGCCCTCATCACCACAGGAAGAAAGATTCCACACTTTAGATGTTAAAAGGGCCGTCTTAGCATATCTGGACAGGACTAGACCCTGGAGGAAGAGCAGGGCTCTCTTTGTCTCGTTCCAGGGCAGCCGTAAAGGTGCAGGAGTGACGAAGAGTACGCTGTCTCGATGGATTAGAGACGCAATATCTCTGGCGTATGTGGCAAAGGGGAAAGTTCCACCACAGGGCGTGAAAGCACATTCCGCACGAGCCATATCTTCCTCCTGGGCAGAAAGAGCAGATGTCCCAATAGACCTTATATGTAAGGCCGCAACCTGGGCTTCACCTTCTACCTTCTATGATCACTATAGATTAGATCTATCTTCCTCAACAGACCTAGTGTTTGGTAGATCAGTCCTTGACACGGTGGTCCCTCCCAGGTGATAGTCTCTGAAAATCTCTCAGTGGGTGCTGTCGTGGCGAAGAGAAAAAGCCGGATTACTTACCGGTAATGCTCTTTTATAGAGCCCATGACAGCACCCACTCACTTCCCTCCCCTAGTTATAGTATGCACGGTGTATTCCGTTGGGTGAAGGGCTAAATGTATGTACATAGTCTAGCAGTGTAAATATGTATATATATCTTAAACGTATTACGAAGCAAATTAACTAAAACTTTTGTGGCGGTTCCTCTCATTCTCTGTAATCCAACTGAGGAGCGAGGGGGGCCGCCCCTTTTATCTCTCTGTAGGTTTCCTGTTCCTAGGGGCGGATCCCCTCTCTCAGTGGGTGCTGTCGTGGGCTCTATAAAAGAGCATTACCGGTAAGTAATCCGGCTTTTTTTACAGAGGCTATAATAATTTACAAGACCATTTTCAGTTTCCCATGTTAAAGAATTGCAATGCATCCATCAAAAAAGGATGCTATACTGTGACTCCTTATCAGATACGATTTTTTGTGTGTACCCATAGACTTGAATGAGTAAGTCTCATCTGACACGGAAAACCTAGTACATCCTGCAATTTTTTTTTCACGCAGATTCAGTCAGTGAAAAAATCCCTCCTATGCACTGCCTCATTGAATAACATTGGTCCGAGTCCTGTACGTTTTTTCACGCATAGCACTCGCACAGAAATTACGGTCGTGTGAAGATATCCTATGAATACATCCTCTGTGTGTTTAGAGTTAAAATTTGTTTATTCATAATGCTCACAGTATATTATCTGCATATTTGTTTTTTACATACATTTTGCACATGAACAATTTGAAACAAGTACAGGTTTATATATTATATTAATATTAATATTTGCAATGGATCCATAAACATGATATCTATATGACAACCATTTTTTTACCCACCTATTGATTGGGTGAGTCTGTTCCAAAGAAGATAAAAATCATATTTGTGCATTCTGCAAAGTTTTTACACATGGACCATCATAGTTAATGTGACCTTATATCATTAATTGCTTTTGTCTGTGTGCTGTCTGTATGTTATCACATTTACATACGGATAGCACATAGATGTATTTATTTATTTTACTTATTTAGGCCAGTTTCACACGTCCGCGTCTCCAGAACGTGTGGTGACAGTTTTCACTGGAGACACGTACAGACATATACACATTATAATCTATGTGTCTATACACATGTGCGTGTTTTCACACGGTGTGTCAAACACATAGACATGTCCGTTTTGACACGGACACACGGACCGGAAAACGTCCCGCACACGTGCACACGGAGAACTGTTCACCGTGTGCGTGGACGGCCGCTGGGGAAGTAGTGGCTACTGTAAGCCGCTGTCCCCCTGCAGCTGGTGCTGAAGCCGGCTGTAATTCCCCCTGCTCTGCCTGTGAGCAGAGAACGAAGAGGGGTATATTAATACACCGCTCTTCATTCTTCTCTGCTCGCAGGTAGAGCAGGGGGAATTACAGCTGGCTTCAGCACCAGCCGCAGGGGACAGCGGCTTACTGTAGCCCCGACTTCCCGGCAGCAATCCGTGTGTCGTTGTGGTACTGATGCGACACACGGTTGCCACACGTGCGCCGCACATAGAACACACACGGACACTGATATCTCCGGTACCGGAAATATCAGGACGTGTGAAACCGGCCTTATATAGCGCCATTAATTCCACAGCCCTTTACAGACATTATTGTATAATATGTTTGTCTGAACACGCCCAATGGCAGCTTGGACAGTGAAAAGTAAAATATCCAACTCTATGGCAGATTATATTTTGTATTCATCTTTTGCATGTAAACTTTGTATTGAAACATTTTTGCGCATTTGAAACCCTTATTGGCCTTTATTTAAACCTCTAGCAGAGTCAAGATTTATTGGCCATTCTCAGTACTAAAGCTTCCCAGATTGGATGACATTCCTCTACTAGATCAGGACAGCTGGTATTCCCTTCCCCCAACACTTCCCAGATGATTCCCTTTGCAATCATCCTAATGCACAACAAAGAGTTAATGTCTCTTTTCACACAAAGACTTGTCTCACCCTTGGGTTGCATTTTGGAGGAGGGAAATAGGTGTTCAATCATATACATGGAGACATTTGCATTCACTGTTACCAATCAATAAAAAATACACAGTGATGAAGTTTTAGTGTAAAGAGTGTCATAATAAAACTACTTAAATTGAAACCTAATTAAATCTAAGTTGGAAAATAATCCCATCAAACTCTGTTCATGTAGATAAGATAGATAATTTCTTTAGAAAGTGTGATTAATTAAATACTCATTCACCTTTTATGTGCTTATATGTAAGGGAATGAGTCAGAGACATAGCAAGAGCTTGGTGAGAAGGGGAAAGGGGCGAAACACATCTGAGTTGGTCCATAAGGCCGGGGACACACTCACCGTACAAAAATGCGGACTGTATTGTACGGCCGTATTACGCCAAAATGTTTCAGGCACAACAATCCGTATTTAATGCGTTTTCAGGGTGCGGCTGCGTATTTCGTGCATGTAAGCATCCGTATGCAATCCGTATGGCATCCGTGTAGCGTATTTTTCTTGCCGCCTTGCAAAATGGATATTTAACGTTTTTTAGGCCTGAAACTCATTCAAATGATCAGCAAGCCTATTTATTGCCTCTGCATCCGATTGCAACCCCAATCTTGCCATTTTTGAGGTCTGCTTGTGTTGGAGGGCTGCTGCTTGTTTGCCAACATGTCTGACACTCTTCATTTTTTCCAAACTGATCGAGTGTTGTCCAACGTGTTTTGTGCTGCCGCTTTGGCCAGCCTTACCCAGTGATCGTTGATCCGCGAAGGAGGAGGCGAATGTGGGCTTTTCTGCATTTGAGGCAACGACTCAATAAAGCCCATTTTCACCGGCTGTATGCATGTCTGCAGACTTTTCCATATTATTTTGTCCAGTTTTGTCTGATGACCATTCCCAGATTTGAGGTTTTGTGGGAGATTGTGCGGCCAGGGATCACCTAGCAGGATGCGGAAAGCTATCTCTGCACAGGAGCGACTTCTCCTTATGCAACCGTCTGGATTTCTTACCTACATACTGTCTATTGATGATGTATTTTACCACTAGTTTCCATTTACCCTTATGGCTGTTGCAGAAATATCCTCATAATATAGGCCATATATCACCTTGAAATACCTGAACAATAATGTGAATATTGACATTAGAGGAAAATGGTACTTGGCCTACATTTAACTTAGGATTGTTTTGACATTCGGTCATGTAAGGGTTATGTATAGTGTGTTTGTTAAACCTTTGTGCATGTGCATTGATTGTTCTCTGTCATTGGGTTACTTGTAGGTTCTTAACTACTGGCATATCCTATTCCGCACTCCATCTGCACTTTTGGATTGGGACGTCCAACATCTCTGCCATTGTTCATGATGCCTGCTCACAACGGTGATGGCTGAGCCAAAGATGGAAGAGTGGAAGAGGATTGCCAGGGGATTTGAGGACCAATGCAACTTCCCATATTCTCATAGTCTCTGTCTGGTGTTAAAGGGAATCTGTCACCCTAAATTGGCGGGATATTTAAATGATGGCAGTCAGGTCAGATGGGCGGTGTTTTGGGTACTTGCCTTAACATGTTGTTCGCCGCTGTCTCCATTATTTCTGGGAATTGTAGTCGTTGCCCTCCATATAACGCGCCTGCGCATTGCAATCTTGAATTGCGCACATGCAGTATGCTTTGCCCGCAGATTCCAATGCGCAGGCGCGTTATATGGAGGGCAACGACTACAATTCCCAGAAATAATGGAGACAGCGGCGAACAACATGTTAAGGCAAGTACCCAAAACACCGCCCATCTGACCTGTCTACCATCATTTAAATATCCCGCCAATTTAGGGTGACAGATTCCCTTTAATGGTCATAACACATGTGTTGGTGGTTGAGTACAAACAACTTATGAAAAAAGAGTTGAAACGTTTTATAAAAATAGATATTTATATGTGCTAACTGGCACTTGAGGTAGTGACTACCATAATTGCTTCATATGGTATATGTATTAACAGCACAATAGTGTAAGTGTGCAGTCTTACACAAGAACCAAAATAAGGCATGACAACATTACAAATTGTTCCATACATCATACTATATAAAGGCAAAAAGCTATAGTCACTATGGGTAGTGCTGATCATATGTGACCCATATGTTTGTTTGACAAGATTATACTACTTCCAATATGCCAATATGCAGGAGCCAACATGGAGTGAAATTTAATGTAACCAAATGACCAACTTTCACTACCACTAGTGAGCACCATATCTGCCCCATATGGTTAGGTTGTAAGACTAGACTAATGCAATGATGCATTAGCCAACAATTTTTAACAGGGATGGGGACAAAATAAACATTGGTAGAAATTATAATATCTAACGAAATAATAATATTTTCCCATATCCCATATACTACCAGCTAAGTACCATATGGTATTTGTAGGCATTCAGATTAGTGCAAATATGCGTTACACAACATGGTGTTAAAATAAATGATCACAAAGAACTAACATTTCTCGCAATCGGAGAAGATAATGAAAATAATAGACGTTGACTATGCCTAGTGAATAGTGTTGAGCGATACGATACCGCAAGTATCGGGTATCGGCCGATATTAGCTGTATCGGACTTTCGATATTGACCTTCGATATTTCCCATATATCGTATACCGGAATCGGAATTGTCACTGTCACTGTGAGTGTCCGTCGGTCGGGTCTGTCAGGAGTCAGCGGCACTTACCTGGCAGAAGATCTCCGGTGGTCACGGCCTGGACTGGTTGATGGCCGCCATCATCTTTCCCCGGCGGTCACATGCAGTTTCTCGCGATAACTGCAGTGACTGCTGGGTAATCCCGGCCGTAAAGCAGTCAGTCCGATGACGTCACCGCCGGGGAAGCAGGTAATCAGCTGTGCTGCGCCGGGATGACAGCCTCTGCCTGTCATTCCGATGTAGCAGAGCTGGATCGTCGTGGGACAGTCGTTACTATGGACTGCGTCGGACAGGTGGTATACTGTTGGTTTGTTTTTTTCCTTTTTTTACAGGAGATCGATGGCGTCGCAGGAATGAGAGTATAATAAAAGAAATGAAAACTGTGTTGTCTCTTTTATTTCATTAAAATACTTTTTTCTTGCTGTGTTTTTTTTTTATACATTTAAAAACTTTGGGATTAATAATGGATCGGTGTCTTATTGACACCTCTCCATTATTAACCGGGCTTATTGTCACCGTGCAATCAACGGTGACATTAACCCCTTATTACCCCACTAGCCACCGCTACAGGGCAGTGGGAAGAGCCGGGTAAAGTGCCACAATTGGCACATCTTTTGATGCGCCAAATGTGGGGCTGCTGTAGCCTGGTATTATCAGGCTGTTGAGGGCCAAAATCCATGGGCCTTGACAGTCTTTTAATACCACAAGTATTCAAGCAGCTGACAGCACTCGGAGTTAGCACGGATGCACTTTCAGGCGTTCAGGATCCAAATGAACAACAGTCCAACGAAAAAATAGGAACACTCCAATCCAGGTGAAGTATAACAAGTCTTTATTCAGCCACCATAAAATACTTTATTTTATGGTGGCTGAATAAAGACTTGTTATATTCACCTGGATTGGATGCTGTTCCTATTTTTCGTTAGTCTTTTAATACCAGGCCGCAGCAGTCTGCATTTTACTTGGCTGGTTAACAAAAATAGGGGGACCCCTACGCCGTTTTTTTTTTCGAGGGGATCCCCTATTCTTGTTAACCAGCCAAGCTAAGCAGACTGCTGTGGCCTGGTATTATCAGGCTGGCAAGGTCCATGGATATTGGCTCATTACCAGCCTGAAAAACCAGGCCTCAGCAGTCTGCTTTATCTGGCTGGTTAACAAAAATAGGGTGGATCCCACGCCAATTTTTTTTCGAGGGGATCCCTATTTTGTTAACCAGCAAAGATAAGCAGATGCTGTGGCCTGGTATTATCAGGCTGGCAAGCAGGGTCGGACTGAGGCACCGGGCAACCGGAAACCTACGGGGGCCCAGCTCCTGCGTGGTGGGCCCTGATTTGAAAGGATAGGTCGCGGGGCAGAGGGGGCGGTGGCCCGGGGCCGCGCTCTGAGGGGGCCCACCCGGAGCTACGATACAGTTACATTCTGTGGCAGAGCAGGGAGAATCGCTCTCCCTGCTCTGCCGCCCGGAAGCTATGGGGCCTGAACAGGCGTTGGGGGGCCCGGTGCCAGCAGTGGGCCCCCCACCCGTCATCGGAGGGTCAGCTGTATCGGCATCCAGCCGATAAAGCTGACCGCATAGAGAGAGAAGGAGCGAGCGCTCCTTCTCTCCCATAATCCCCCTCTCAGTGTATGACAGCGGGCGCAATAACATCACCTGCCGGCGCAGACGCTGAGAGGGAGAACAGTGAGCAGCACAGGAGCCAGGAGGTGAGTATTTTTTTTATTTTTTTTTTAATGGGGGTGCAGTCGAGTCCTGGCTGGAGAAGTCGTCATGTCAGTGTGGGCCAGATGGAAAAGACATGAAAAGTGAACAATTCCATTAGAAAGAACATCAGCGGTAAGTCATTATCTGTACCTGTGCTGTAATCTATATGTTCTGTAGGACTGGTATTATTTAACACATACCATATGGCGGTAATATCAATATTGGTCTTTTTATATATAGATTATTTTGGCCAACAGCGCGGTCATTTGCTGAGGTTCTCTGATGATGGGCCCACTCAGAAGTTTTGCCCCACTAAACCAAAACCCTAGCTACGCCTATGGCTCTCTCTCTAGTCTTTCTTTCTCGCTCTCTGTTCTTTCCTTCTCGCTCTCTGTTCTTTTTTCTCTCTGTTCTTTCTTCTCTCTTTTCTTTCTTTCCTCTCTTTCTTTCTCTGTTTGTTCTTTCTCTCTCGCTGCTCTTTCTTTCTTTTCCTCAGTACCAGCCACTGTGCCCTCATTACCAGTCAGTGTGATCAGCAGTGCTAAATGGTTACGCTTGGGGCGAGGATATGGGTGTGATTAGCTGTGAAATGGGTGTTGTCGGGGCGTGGCCTAAAATTTTCAGCGGCGCACAACACGCGCCGCAGCCTTTAATCCTCTTTCCTGTCTTCCAAATTTGGGAGGTATGCTGTATGACCTCCCTACAACTTCTGGCCATGCTCCTGATGAGCGCGACGGATGGTCTCGTGAGGGATCTCCTCCCACACCTGGACTAAAGCATCCACCAACTCCTGGACAGTCTGTGGTGCAACGTGGCATGGCCTAAAATTTTCTGCAGCATGCACAGCGTGCCACAGCCTTTGTCCCTCTTTCCCTTATTCAAAGGTTGGGAAGTATGATGTTGGGCCGCAAGAATATATTTTCTCTGGTGGGCCCAAGGTACTCCAGTCCGACGCTGCTGGCAAGGTCCATGTATGTTGGCTCCTTAACAGCCTTAAATACCATGCCTCAGCAGCAGGGGCGTACATACAGTATAAATCATGGGGCCCCATAGCAAAAGTCTGAATGTTCCCCACCCCCCAAAAAAAAAACCCAGAGGCATTGTAAATGTAAAGTGCCAGCACAGTGAGGGAAGTTGAGTCGCACAGAGACAGGGGTTTTGGGGGTACTCGGCACCGATCACGTCGACTTCTATGGGGGATGTCACGAGTAGCACAGCTCGGTCCGTGACCTGGGCGATCACTGGAATGTGGGATATTTCCAGGGGATGATAGAATGTTCGTGTAGTTTGTCGTGACGCCACTGTAGTACCTGGTCAGGGTGTCCAGCGCTGCTGTACAGGTCCTCTGGAAGGGATGGTGTAGTGCAGGTAGGTGATAAGTCTTCTACAGGTAACACGCTATCCTTCCAGGGCAGATAGATGTGAGATAGAGCAATGGTGCAGAGTGATGTAGCAGAGTGCACTATGCGACGTAGTAAGAAAGCAGGAAACACTTCAAGTTAAACGTTGCATAATAAAATTTTTAATAATAACATTACAAAAGTGCAAATAGCATTACTGCTGAAGTTCGTTGAGACTTCTTAGGACTACCCCCACCGGGGTAACTTCACAGTGTCCTTTACTTGTGCTTGTGGAGGACCCGCTCCAAACCTCCAACTGTGGTCTTGGGTGGGCTGCAAGACTTTCCTTGAGCAGACCTCACTTTCGGCCACACCAAACGGGTTTTTAGTTTCTGAGGTAGTTGAAAATAGTGCACAGTTAAGTTTTTTGTAAAACCAAGATGGAGCACCGAAGTGCCAACTATTTACAGAAAAGTTTGTGAGCCAGTACAGTTCATGGCTTCAAAGTTCAACATTTTGATTACATTGAAACACCATTACCCAACCTGGGTATATAAAGGCAACAATAAACTTGTTCTTCTGAACATTCACCCGTCCGGGTACATCAAACCATTACCCAACCTGGGTATATTAAGGCAACAATAAACTTCTTTTATGAACATTCACCCGTCCGGGTACATCAATAATTTAACTATTTACATACAGAGACCCTGTCTGGGTTATTTAGACTTCTTTGGCTGGCCTCTTACAGGTACCACCTGGTACTCTTCTGGAGCTTGCCAAACATCCGTGACAGGAGGGTCCACCCAGACCTGATGACGTCGTGTGGCCTGTACAGTTACGTCGTGACCCGCTATCTGGGTCTGTGTGGCCACCTCTTTCGTCTCCCTCCGGGTCTGGAACCCTATGTCCCGGACTGAACGAACCCCAGGGGGCCTAACAGGCGCCGGGTACTGGCCAGCTATCATTATCATGTCCATAGCTGGGGCTGCTGAGGAGACCACTGAGGGAGGCTGGGGAGATTTACAGTGTGGGGTGGGCACTTGTGCAGAGGCCTGGTTGGGGGAGGCTGAAGGCTCGGAGGGTCTGTCAGTTTCCTGACACTCTGGGGAGTAGGGGTCGCACCTGGTAACATTTAGGGCGTACCATCCATTGTAACCCCAGTGTCGGGTGTAAGTCACCAAGTCTCCTGCCAACAGGTCCCTCCACGGGTGTCCTTCTGGGAGGTGAGCCTCCACGTCCCGCCGGGTTACAAAGACTTCTAAATAAAGTCCAGGCTCCTGGATGAAGCCCCAACCACCTTTTAACTTAAAGTTCCGTACTGCACCCTTACGCCGCGGCTCCCTCAGCGTACTTTTATCCTTTCTCATACGTGCCTTCTCTGCCAGGTCCTTGTCCAGGTGACGTTGCCGAAGCTTTTGGGATTCTCGCTGCTCCCTTTGTCGCTCTGCTTCCCGCTCCCGACGTCTCCACTCTTCCTCCTGACGCCGGTTGTAATTCTCCTCCACCAGCAGCTCCATGTCTCCACCATCAAACGCCAGCTTACGATGTCCGGTTTGCGGCAGCTCTCCTGGCGCCCGCCAGTCCTGGCGGCGCTCACCTGTGGCGGAAGCAGCCGGCTCTGGAACAGATGACGGTCGGGGCTCCGGTATAGGCAGGTAGAGCTCTGGTGCCTGCGCGGCCTCCTCCATAAGGACGGGTGTCGCTTCTTCTGCCTCAGCGACGGGGGCAGACAGCGGGATCTGGGGTGCTGGTGCGGCGTTTTCTGCAGGAACGGGTGCCTCCACTGTGATACTGGCAACCGGTTTAGATTGCAAGGGCTGGGATGCCCGCACGGCCTCCTCTACTGGAACGGGTGCCTCCACTGAGATACTGTCAACCGGTTCAGATTGCAAGGGCTGGGATGCCCGCACGGCCTCCTCTACTGGAACGGGTGCCTCCACTGAGATACTGTCAACCGGTTCAGATTGCAAGGGCTGGGATGCCCGCACGGCCTCCTGTACTGGAACGGGTTCCTCCACTGAGATACTGGCAACCGGTTCAGATTGCAAGGGCTGGGATGCCCGCACGGCCTCCTCTACTGGAACGGGTGCCTCACCTTCCGGTACAGACACTTCAGGGGGTAAGAGGGATGGGCGCCGCTCCAAGTGTAGTTTTAGGGCCCGCCAGCTCGCTTCCATCCTGGCGACCTCCTCCCGGTGCCGGGCCAGGTCTCTCAGGGTATCCTCCGCTTCTTCCAGCGTAGGAGGGTTTCCAGGCCGGGTGCCAAACGGTGGCTCCGTGGCGATCGGGTCGCTTCCGTGGGGGGAGAGCTCTGACTCCTCCATCCCTTCCCACTTCTGCTCACGTCCGTTCGCCATCTCTGCCAAGTCACATGTGTCATTAGCATCAGGAGAGGCGCCATCTTTTGTAGGGAGGCGGGACCTTCGCATTAGTTTCCGCCCACTGAGGAGGATGAGGAGGCGGAACTCCAGAGCTGGGGGCACGATCTTACATTGCAGTAACATTTAGAGTGGGCGGACATCGTTTTCGCGCCACGGAGTGAGTGTACGCCCACGAGAGCACGCCCTTATTCTTCACCTGTGCCTCGTGGCGCAGATATGACGGAAAAATGGCAAATACAGTCTATGATGATTTTTGCAATTCTCAAGCAAAAAAACAGTTCAATTAAGGCACACAGGACTCGCTTATAGCGAGCTTCTGAATCCTGTTCGTGACGCCAAAGTTGAGTCGCACAGAGCCACAGGTTTTGGGGGTACTCGGCAACAAGCCCGTCGACTTCTATGGGGGATGTGACGGGTAGCACAGCTATGTCCGTGCCCTGGTCGCTCACTGGAATGTGGGATATTTCCAGGGGATGATAGAATGTTTGTGTAGTTTGTCGTGACGCCACCTGTAGTACCTGGTCAGGGTGACCAGCGCTGCTGTGCAGGTCCTCTGGCAGGGATGGTGTAGTGCAGCTAGGTGATAAGTCTTCTACAGGTAAGACGGTATCCTTCCAGGGCAGATAGATGTGAGATAGAGCAATGGTGCAGAGTGATGTAGCTGAGTGGAGTATGCGACGTAGTAAGAAAGCAGGAAAGGAAACAATTCTTACTACAAAGACATGCAGCATAAGGCTGCCTCAACCCCTCCCATCCAACTAGCTACACCCTGTTCTAACCAGCCTGAGCTAGACCATCCCATTGGGTCCGCCTACACTCAGCTGGCATAGTGTACTGTTGAATGCAGTGGTTGGAGTCAATGGGGTGTTTCCTCCTTACCTGAGAGTAAGTTGTCACACCGCTGGGTGCGATGCAACATCTCTGTGGCGACTGGACCCTCGGGTGCTTCTGTCTTTTCACAAATGCCGGCTTTACCCGGCAATTGAATCAGAGGCTATTTTACTATGTAGAAGTGAATAAACTATAAATATATGTATATATATGTCACAATGACATGTATATTATATTTTATATGTATTCTATGTGTGTATATTTTGTGTTTACAAGGAAAGAAAGTGTTTTTTTTAGTTGCGATATTTTGTTCCCATAGACTTACATGGGACTTCCGGTATCGGTATCGGGTATTGCCGATATTTTAGTGATATCGGCGATACCATTCCGATCCGATATTTTTGGATATCGGAAAGTATCGCTCAACACTACTAGTGAACAGCATATTGCTAGCATATGTTGTTTACAGGAATCTATATTACTGCTAATGTCTTAAACACAATAGGAGGTTAAAGTAAATATAAAACCATTACTAACTGATTTTTAAATCCTAAAATATAAGTTACATACAAAATCACAGCTGGTGGTATGTGGGTGGTGGGGTTGGCGGGTTCCCAGCATCTCTTTGTGGTTGGCTTGGATCACCACCTTGACCATCACCCAGTTGGGGTAGATTTTCAAGCCCCTGAGCTAACATCTGGCCATGGTCAGGTTGGTGTGTGGGCACATTGCCATACAGATAAGGGAGATTATATTTCTGTGTAAGATGATACCCACGAGAATCATACCCCCCCAATATGACCATGTTGAGCACATCCAGGTTGGGACCAGCCTGCAACACTGGATCTGTACAAGTGGTCATATTGGGAAGTCGGATTATAGGCTGCCATTTGACCCTGCTGTTGCCAACGTTGTTTCGGTGGGGGAATGGGTAGATTTGTAGGCTCTCGTGCAGGAGGATCATCAGATCTGTTGGGAAATGAAAGGGGATTAGAACATGTTTGAGAGGTGAGCCTAAACTGCATATGTGGTATGTGGTGTGATGTATGTACTTACGGTTTGAGATCCAGAATAGGTGCAAGAAAACCCAGCCTGTCTAAGCAAACGTACTTTCGCTTTCTGGGTGCTGCTGACCCGCTCTTGGCCCTCTGCTGGCGTTGGCGCCTGTATTGGTCGCGGCTGCTTCTCCATCTTCTCATAACATCATCCAGTGCAATGAGACATATAAAGTAATCATTTAGCTAGCTGGACAAAGCCTAATTACTGTATTCTACATACACGTTATATAGTCATGGGGGTCTAGTAGGATGTGACTATACTAAAAATTTGGCGGATAAATTAAACAAAAAAAATGGGGGGCTAATTCTGCGCTAGAACTACGCTGTGAGCGTTAAGAAAATTGTAAACAAATCAAGTAACTTACTGATTCGCTGCTACTTCTCACGTGGGCTGTCGCCAAAGTGGGGAAACTTCTGCCCACAGATGCGCCTCCATCCCGCCTCTTTCCTTGCGCGTTCCGCGTAATGTGCATCTCTTTTGTGGCACATTTCGGCCCTCTCCTGCAGCAAGACTCTCAACATGTCCACATTGATGAGCGTAGGCATCATGGCCGACTCCGTGGAGGCGTCCTTCCGGGATGTCTGGCGCTCTTTTTGAGCTAATTTGCATGTGTTGCACCATTTCCTGTGAGCTGCAGAAGTCTTCCATATTTCTCGCAAGTCACACGCCTGGTCCGTGTGTAATCCGTTGTTTTCTTTAACCCATAGACTTTCATTGGCGTACAACGGGCGTAATACGCGTACAATCGCAGCATGCTGTGGGTGTCTCGCACCGTAAGATACGGCCGAGAAAAATACGCATGATCAGAGCTGCCCCATAGAGAAATATGGGTCCGTGTGTAATGCGTGGTTTTCACGCCTCTCACTCGTCCGTACTCCTCCTTAGTGTGACGCCAGCCTAAGGCCGGTGTCACACTTGCGTGTGTGATTGCGAGAAACTCACATCAAAACCCGGCACTGCCGTCGGCATTCAGACCGGAGTGTGCGGCTGCATAGAAATTCATGCAGCCGCACGCTCCGGTCTGAGTGTCGACGACACTGGCCTAAAGCTGGCATACTTTAGATTGCTCTTGGCTGAATTATGCTACTGCCAATGTTCTTGCGTCAGCCATATTGACCGACTTCTCAGCCATAGGAGCTCTCGTTCGGCCTATGGTCTCTATGAGAAAACTGCCAACTCACACATCAGCAATTGACTTATGTCAGAGAGAACAATGCGATCGGCAGCCCAAAAAACGGGTATGTGCAATCAACATCTAGCCTAACCATCAGTTGACCATGCTGCCATATACATTAGAATGTTGGCCAACATTGCTCTAAGGCTTTGTTCCCACGATGAGGAAATGCAGCGTCAAAACCACAGCAATTCATGATTGTGGGCACGCACCCTAATTTGTATGGTGGCCTAAACCTAAGAAACCATGTTTAGAACTATGGTGACGCACACTAATCATAGTTAACATAAGTTTAACCTCAGCAGGTTGCCATGCTGATATTGAAATAAAATAACTATAGAAAGACCAAGACTGATAGTACCACCATACGATGACGATATAGTATATATATATATATATCTGCAGAACATACAGCACAGTTTTAGATAGTGACGTAGTTTATGTGCACACATTAAGTATTTGCAACAAATTTCAGCACCAAAAGCACATCTCTTTTGGGCATGTTTTTTTGCATGCATTTTTTATGCATTCTTCCCTATTCACTTAAATGGGTGAAAAAACATGAAAAAATTGACATGTTGCAGATTTGAAAGTGCTTCAAATCTGCTAGGGAAAAATAAACAGTACTGTACACTCTAGCATTTAGTGCAGCAATTTTAGTGCTGAAATTTCTACTGCAAATATTCAACGCGTGCACATACCTGAAGGTCACGTGCACATACCTGAAGGTCACGTGCACATACCTGAAGGTCACGTGCACATACCTGAAGGTCACGTGCACATGTTGAGTATTTGTTGAGATTTTTTCCTCAGTACTTATAAGCCAAAATCAGGAGTGGAACAGTCAGGCTATGTGCGCATGTTGCGGATTTGCTTGCAGAAATTTCGGCATCTTTTGGCAGAAAACGCAGTGGAAATTCTTGCATTTTTTGTGTGGATTTTATGCGTTTTTGATGCGTATTTACATGCGGATTTGAGTGTGGGTCTGTTAGCTAAATAAAGATATATTTAAAAAAAATTATGTCATTTTCAAGTCCAACCTTCATTGTTGATGCGCTTCTACCAAGATAGGCTCTATTCTAGATTCTCCGCCCACACGCTCTTCCTCTTTCTGACATAATTTCCTTTGACAAATCTGCTGCGTTTTTGGCCCTAAATCCGCATCAAATCCACACCAAATCCGCAAACCTTTTTACACCTGCGTTTTTGCTGCAGATTTGAGTGACTCAATGGAAGTCAATGGGTGAAAAATGCTGCAGATCCGCAAAAAGAACTAACATGCTGTGGAAAATAAAACACTGCGAATCAGGGCGGAATTTTCCACATCATGTACAGAACAATTCAGGACTCTCATTGATTAACCTTGCTTTAGTAATCCTTTGTGGTTTTGGTGCATTTCCGTGCAGAAAAAAACGCTGCGGAAATGCAACAAATCCTCATCGTGTGCACATAGCCTCAGAGGAAAGTATAAGGCCAGGTGCACATGGTCAATTTGCAGCGCTTTGAATACAGCACATGTCCGCTGCGTCCAAAGCGCTGCCGGCTTTTGAACGCAGGTGATTCAGCATGTGTTCATTGAACTGTGCGGAATCACCACGTCTAATACATTGTATGGGTGAAATTTATCTTGCAGAGATGCTTCGGTCTGGAAAGATGTGGCACATGTCCGTCTCGAGGGTGAGCTGCGGGTGTTGGTGCATGCATAGTGGACATGGGATTTCTTGATGTATGCAGCGTCCAACCCGCAACGTTTACTGACCGTGGAGACGTACCCTAATAGAAACATGTGCATCACGTCTGCATTTTTTTACCCACTCCAGGTTTTAGCTTACAAATACTGGGGTACAAATCTCACCAAATACTCAATGTGTGCACGTGGCCTTATAGTTGACATTCTTTTTGGTTAGTTGTTAATTTTCCCATCTTTTCCAGTTAGCCTAGACCCATAAAACATCTTCTTTCAACCACAACTCGTCTAAAGAATTCACAACAAAGACAAATTTGACATTTTAAATTTCCAGCACCATGCCCATCTAATTCCAATCTACACAAACTTCTCATTTTTCTGATACCCCAAAGCTGAGCCTGCTGCTGGCGTAAAGTATTTACAAGTGTACCTGCTGTGTGGCATGGTAACAGTGCTGTTATTACTGCGCTACAAATTAATGCCCACTTCTGTGCCCCTCACAAAGTAAAATGCTCTCTTTGAGACTGATAAAAACCAGAAATGTAGAAATTTTTGCACATTTATTAAAAAAAAATTAAATATCACATGGTCATAAGTATTCAGACCCTTTGCGCAGACACTCATATTAACCCCTTAACCCCCAAGGGTGGTTTGCACGTTAATGACCGGGCCAATTTTTACAATTCTGACCACTGTCTCTTTATGAGGTGTTAACTCTGGAACGCTTCAACGGATCTTCGCGATTCTGAGAATGTTTTGTCGTGACATGTTGTACTTTATGATAGTGGGCTTACTAGAAAAACACCTTAGTTAAAAAACAACTTTTATTGAATGATATCTAAAAAAGTCCCTAGAGAGATTGCCTAACTAAAATGGACTCACAGAACCATTGGAGTGATATTATTTAGACATTGAAAAGTCTCCAGCCGGTCTCTGGTTACCAGAAATGTATTAACTCTGGCTCAGATACACCTATATTCTGATCCACTGATAAACGCTACATGCATCAGAAAAAGCCTCACCAAAAAAGAAACAAGATCTTGTGACTAAATAAGGTGCACAGCACACTAATCACATACAAACTCAGCCGTATCGTGTAGAAAGTGGACTGACCCTGATATCAACAATATCTGACTGTATTCCTACCTAGATGCGGAGGTTGGCACCCTAAGATACAACGAGAATGGCGCCCCCGCTCGTACGATGTCTGTCCCTTCTCTCCTATTGTGCCCTATAAGACGCAATAGTCTAAAACAGAGAGCCAGATGGACTGTAACTGTTTATAAATATTAGTCAGTTCTTCATGAATAGCAGTATACAGGTGCACAAAAATGTGTGAGAAAAGAGAATAGGTAGTACAGTCAGCCTACATCAATCCCATTTTAATAAATGAGTTTAAACAGCGCCACTGAATAGCCACACATATATAGCAATGTTCAGATGAACAGTGCCATACTAATACCAAAACTTAGTAGTAAAATACAAATTGCACCACCACAATAAACATAGACATACAAATTCATGCCCAGCATTCTTATATACACCAATAGATTCTCAGTCAGAATAAACAGAAATCTTGATATACAACTTCGGTACTTATCTCAGAGGTTGCTGCGCATATGTAACCGAGATACCATCATGGCATAATCTCAAGGTTTACACTCCATAACCCTCTGTGAGTCCATTTTAGTTAGGCAATCTCTATATGGGAATTTTTTAGATATCATTCAATAAAAGTTGTTTTTTGGTGTTTTTCTAGTAAGCCGATTTTTTCATCACCTTAGAGATTATCTCTATTGTGTAAGTACTTCATGATAGTGGTAAAATTTCTTCGATATAACTTACGTTTAATTATGAAAAAATGGAAATATGGCGAAAATGTTCAAATGTTCAAACTTTGAATTTTTTTTTAAATATGTCACAGAAAATAGAAACTAAATAACATTTCTCACATGTCTACTTTACATCAGCACAATTTTGGAACCCAAATTTTTTTTTTTAGGAAGTTATAAGGCCGGCGTCAGACTCACCGTACAAAAATACGGACCGTATTGTACGGCCGTATTACACCAAAATGTTGCTGGCACACCAATCCGTATTTCATGCGTTTTCAGGGTGCGGCTGCGTATTACGCGCATGTAAGCATCCGTATGCAATCCATATGGCATCTGTATAACGTATTTTTCTCACAGCCTTGCAAAATGGACATTTAACGGTTTTTAGGCATGAAACTCATTGAAATCATCTTGTGTATTTCTCGCAAGTCACACGTCTGGTCCGTGTGTAATCCGTTGTTTTCTCGCACCCATAGACTATCATTGGCGTACAACGGGCATAATATGCATACAATCGCAGCATGCTGCGGGTGTCTCGCACCGTAAGATACGGCCGAGAAAAAAAACGCATGATCAGAGCTGCCCCATAGAGAAATATTGGTCCGTGTGTAATGCGTGGTTTTCACGCCTCTCACTCGTCCGTATTCCTACCTAGTGTGACGCCGGCCTAAGGGTTAAAAGATGACCAGCGATTTCTCATTTTTACAACATGTACAAAACCATTTTTTTTAGGGACCACCTCACATTTGAAGTCACTTTGAGGGGTCTATATGGCAGAAAATACCCAAAAGTGACACCATTCTAAAAACAGCTCCCCTCGGTACTCAAAACCACATCAAGAAGTTTATTAACCCTTCAGGTGCTTCACAGGAGCTGACGCAACGTGGAAGGAAAAAATGAACATTTAACTTTTTAGTCACAAAAATTATCTTTTCCAAACAATTTTTTTTATTTTAACAAGGATAAAAGGAGAAAATGGACAGATAAAGTTGTTGTGCAATTTCTCCTGAGTACGCCGATATCCCATATGTGGGGGAAAACCATTGTCTGGGCTCACGGCAAGGCTCGGAAGGGAAGGAGCGTCATTTGACTTTTTCAAACCAAAATTGGCTGGAATTGAGATTGGACGCCATATCGCGTTTGGAGAACCCCCACAAGTGACACCATTTTGGAAACTAGACCCCCTAAGGAACTTATCTAGATCTGTTGTGAGCACTTTGAACCCCTAAGTGTTTCACTAAAGTTTATAATGCCTGGGTGTGAAAAAAAAGAAAAAAAAATTCCACAAAAATGATTTTTAGTCCCCAATTTTTGCTTTTTCCCAAGGAAATTGGACCCCAAAAGTTGTTGTCCAATTTGTCCTGAGTACGCTGATACCCCTTATGTGGGTGTGGTAATACTGTTTGGGCGCACTGCAGGGCTCGGAAAGGAAGTAATGACGTTTTGGAATGCAGACTTTGATGGGTGTCATGTTCAGTTTGCAGAGCCCCTGATGTGCCTAAACAGTGGAAACCCCCCCACAGGTGACCCCATTTTGTAAACTTGACCCCCTAACAACTTTTCTAGATCTGTGGTGAGCACTTTGAACCCCCAAGTGCTTCACACAAGTTTATAATGCCCCGGCATGAAAATAAAAAATCCTCTTTTTTTCCCACAAAAAATGATCTTTTAATCACCCCAAAAGTTGTTGTCCAATTTGTCTTGAGTACGCTGATACCCCATATGTGGGAGAAAACTACTGTGTGGGCACATATCGGGGCTCAGAATAGAAGTAGTGACGTTTTGCAATGCAGACTTTGATGGAATGGTCTGCGGGTGTCATGTCGCGTTTGGAGAGCCCCTGATGTGCCTAAACAGTGGACACCCCCCACAAGTGACCCCATTTTGGAAACTAAACCCCCAAGGTAACTTATGTAGATGTGTAGTGAGCACTTTAAACCCCCAAGTGCTTCACAGAAGTTTATGATGATAGATAACACGGCACTCAAAAATAGAACTATTTGGTGCACAAGTAGGGTCTCCAGCCCAATACTTATAGAAATACATAACTTGGCACTCAATGAAGAAAAAACGGAAGAAAATAGAGATATTTTTGCTGTGGTTTCTTTTATTGTCATCCAAACAAAATAGATACGTAGTAGTTAAACGTTTTCGGCCTAACACAATTGGCCTTCATCAGAACAGTAATGACAAAAGCTGGTATGTTATGATTTGGTAGCTGAGGAGTGCAGGTAAAAAAAGGCAATACACCAGAGCAGTTGGAAACTATGAGATTGCAGTTCCCTGACTAACCACCACAACTAGAGGCAGCCGTGGAGCGTTCCTACGTTGGTCCTAGACGCCTCGTCACAGCCTGAGAAACTAACTACACCTAAAGATAGATATAGGAAAGCTATCTGCCCCGGAGCAGAACCCCAAAGACAATAGAAAGCCCCCAAACATGTAATGGCGGTTAGACAAGATGAAATACTGACACAGAAAGAAAATAGTATGAGCAAACGCTGGGGCCCAAACTAACTAAATAGAAAAGGACAGGAAGGGTACTTACTGCAATCCCAGAAAACCCTGAAAAGCACCAACACCACTAATTTCAAAAACACCTGAAGATCACACGACCTCTACCACCTAAAATTAGTTCTCTGGTGTAACAAAATCAAAACAGCAGCCACTGAAAAAACTGGAAAAAGCAAAAGTACATACATAAGTGGCTGAACTAAACTGAGAGGGCAAAAGCCCCCGGAGGGACCCTGAAGGCCCCCACAGAAGTGCAGGACAAAAATGCAAAAATATAGCACAAAAACAAAAAGAAGAAAATGTCTTATCTGTTAGCAGGAGATGCAGACACGACACAGCAGGCTACAAGGGAAACAGGAATGAAGGATTCAGACCAGAACAATTGATCACCGGCAACCCTGATGGGAAGGTGACTCCCTTATATAAGACCAGTCAGTAACACCTGATTCCCAGTCCTCACAATCTTCACTGGACAGACCAGCACCGCTTGTAACCACCAGAGGAAGCCTCTGCTCAGAACTCATCTCAAACCCATTCACAACAGTACCCCCCCCTTGAGGAGGGGTCACCGAACCCTCACCTGAGCAACCAGGCCGGTCAGGATGAGTTCTATGATACGCACGGATAAGTCTCCTAGCATGGATGTCCGAAGCAAACACCCAAGAATTGTCTTCCTGACCATAACCTCTCCATTTAACCAAATACTGGAGTTTCCGTCTAGAAAAACGAGAATCTAATATTTTCTCAACCACATACTCCAGATTGCCCTCAACCAAAACAGGGTCAGGAGGCACAGCAGCAGGAACCACTGGCTCAACAAACCTCTTCAACAAGGACTTGTGGAACACGTTATGGATCTTAAATGTCCCTGGAAGAAGCAAACGAAAAGAAACAGGATTAATAATCTCCATGATCTTACAAGGTCCAATGAACCTAGGCTTAAATTTAGGAGATGCCACTCTCATAGGAATATTCTTTGAGGACAAGCAGACCAAGTCCCCCACTTTAAACCGAGGACCATCAGTCCTATGCCGGTTAGCAAACCGCTGGGCCTTCTCCTGAGAGAGGGACAACCTCTCCACTACCTGGTCCCAAATCTGTTGCATACGCTCCACAACAGAGTCAACACCTGGACAGACAGAAGCCTCCGTCTGTCCTGAAGAAAATCGAGGGTGAAACCCAGAATTACAGAAAAACGGAGACATCAAAGTGGCAGAGCTAGCCCTATTATTAAGAGCAAACTCAGCCAAAGGCAAAAAAGAGACCCAGTCATCCTGATCAGCAGACACAAAGCATCTTAGATAAGTCTCCAATGTCTGGTTTGTTCTCTCAGTTTGACCATTGGTCTGAGGATGAAATGCCGAGGAGAAAGACAATTGAACACCCAGTTTAGAACAAAAAGTCCTCCAAAATCTGGAAACAAACTGGACTCCTCTGTCAGACACAATGTTCTCAGGAATGCCGTGTAAACGAACCACGTGCTGAAGGAACAACGGCACCAATTCAGAGGAGGAAGGCAACTTAGGTAATGGCACAAGATGTATCATTTTGGAAAACCTATCACAAATTACCCAGATGGTGGTCATTCTCTGAGAAACAGGAAGGTCGGAAATGAAATCCGTAGAGATATGGGTCCATGGTCTCTTGGGCACAGGCAATGGCATCAACAAACCACTAGAGCGAGAGCAAGGCTTGGAGCGAGAGCAAGTCCCGCAGGACTGCACAAATTCCCTGACATCACGAGACAAGGTAGGCCACCAAAAGGACCGACTAACCAAGTCTCTGGTACCAAAAATTCCGGGATGCCCAGCCAATGCGGAACAATGAATCTCAGACATCACACTCTTTTTCCACTGATCCGGGACAAACAATTTTCCAACCGGGCAGCGCTCGGGCCTATCCTCCTGACACCCCTCCAGAGCAAGTCTCAAATTGGGCGAGATGGCGGAAAGAACTACACCCTCTTTCAAAATAACAGAAGGATCAGATAACTCAGGAGAGTCCGCAAGGAAGCTCCTCGAGAGGGCATCCGCCTTAACATTCTTAGTGCCAGGAAGAAAGGAAACCACAAAATTAAAACGTGTGAAAAACAAGGCCCACCTGGCCTGTCTAGGATTGAGTCGCTTGGCAGATTCCAGATAGACCAGATTCTTATGGTCCGTAAGGACCACCACCTGATGTTTGGCTCCCTCCAGCCAATGTCTCCACTCTTCAAAAGCCCACTTCATGGCCAATAACTCCCGATTACCCACGTCATTATTACGTTCAGTAGGAGAAAATTTGAGAGAAAAAGGCACAAGGCTTACTTTTAGAGGTCTCTGGATCTTTTTGGGACAAAACGGCACCTGCCCCAATTTCAGAGGCATCAACCTCCACCTGAAATGGCAGAGAAACATCAGGCTGCCGTAGAACAGGAGCAGAAGTGAATCTCTGCTTAAGTTCCTGAAATGCAGAGACTGCCTCAGGAGGCCAATTCACCACATCAGAACCCTTTCTGGTCAAATCAGTTAATGGTTTAACAATAACCGAGAAATTACCAATAAATTTACGATAAAAATTGGCAAAACCCAAAAATCTCTGAAGAGCCTTTAATGAAGTAGGTTGGACCCAATCACAGATGGCCTGAACCTTGACCGGGTCCATTTCAATAACAGATGGGGACAAAATGAATCCCAGAAATGAGATCCTCTGTACGCCAAAAAGACACTTTGATCCCTTCACATACAGAGCATTCTCTCTCAAAATCTGGAATACAGTTCGAACATGTTTCACATGAGAGTCCCAGTCATTAGAAAAAATCAAGATATCATCCAAATAAACAATCAGAAATTTGTCCACAAAATCCCTGAAAATGTCATTCATGAAGGACTGGAAGACGGAAGGAGCATTAGTGAGCCCAAAGGGCATCACCAGGTACTCAAAATGCCCTTCAGGGGTATTGAATGCCGTCTTCCATTCATCCCCGTGCTTAATGCGAATAAGGTTATACGCCCCCCTGAGGTCAAGCTTGGTAAACCAAGTAGCGTTTTTCACCCTGGAAAACAGGTCAGAAATCAAGGGTAACGGGTATTGATATTTCACAGTAATATTGTTCAAGAGACGATAATCAATACACGGCCTCAATGAACCATCCTTTTTGGCCACAAAGAAAAAACCGGCACCTAAGGGTGAAGAGAATGGTCTGATATGACCCTTCTCCAATGATTCCTTGATATAAGACCGCATAGCGTCATGTTCAGGTACAGACAAGTTAAAAAGGCGACCCTTAGGGAATTTACTACCCGACACTAATTCAATAGCGCAGTCATAGCTCCTATGGGGAGGCAAGGATGCAGATTTACTTTCGCTAAACACATCAGAAAAATCAATCAAAAAGTCAGGAACATCCTGAGCCTGGGGGGAGGCAGAAAAAACAGGAGTGTTGGTATTAACACATTGGCAGCCCCAACTGGTTACAGACACAGATTTCCAATCCAAAACAGGATTATGAGACTGTAACCAAGGGAAATCCAGCACGATAATGTCATGCAGATTATACAGAACCAAAAATTTGCAGCACTCCTGGTGATCAGGTTCAACCCTCATTATCACCTGAGTAGAAAACTGGGGTTTATTCTCAGCCAAAGGGGTAGAATCGATCCCCAGTAGGGGAATAGACTTCTGTAGGGGTATCAAGGGAAATCCACAACGTCTAGCAAAATCATAATCCATCAGGTTAATAGCTGCTCCAGAATCAACGAAAGCCTGAGCAGAAAATGAGGACAGAGAGCATATCAGAGTGACAGTTAATAAAAACTTAGTCTGAACACTACCCAAGACAACTGAGCGTGCAAAACGTCTTCCCCGCTTAGGGCAGACTGAAATAGCATGAGAGGCATCACCACAGTAGAAACATAACCCATTGCGCTTTCGAAACTCATGACGCTGTGCCCCAGACACCACTCTATCACACTGCATGGGTTCAGAAGCTGGTTCACAAGGCAACACCATTCCACGCATACTTCTCCGCTCACGCAAACGTCTGTCAATTTGAATCGCTAATGACATAGAATCATTGAGACCAGAGGGGACAGGGAATCCCACCATAACATCCTTTACATTATCTGACAGACCCTTCCGGAAAAGGGCTGCCAAAGCGTCGTCATTCCATTTGGTCAGGACTGCCCACCTACGGAATCTCTGACAGTATAACTCAGCGTCATCAAGCCCCTGATTTAATGCCAACAAGGCTTTTTCAGCTTGATCAGTGACATTAGGCTCATCGTACAATAACCCCAAAGCCTGAAAAAATGCATCAACATCACTCAAAACAGGATCCCCAGGTGTCAGGGAAAAAAGCCCAATCCTGAGGATCGCCACGCAGGAGAGAGATGATAATTTGAACCTGCTGCGCTGCGTTCCCTGAGGACTTAGATTTTAAGGCAAAAAACAATTTACAATTATTTTTGAAATTCTGAAACTTAGCTCGATCCCCTAAAAACAAATCTGGCATGGGAATCCTAGGTTCCACAACAGGCAACCTAGCAAGATAGGTAGCAATAATCTGAACCTCAGTGGCAAGCTGATCCACACGGCCAGACAACTGTGCAAACTCCATTGAGAGAAAAGATCCTCCCCAGCACCCAGAGATACAGAGGGAAAAAAAAAAATGCAACAAACAGAAAAATATCTCTGACAACTCTGACAACCTTTTTTTTTTTTTTTTTTTCTTTCACAAATTTTTTCCCTTCTGTGAGTACCACACAATTTTCAGTTTTGGCCGGTGATACTGTTATGATTTGGTAGCTGAGGAGTGCAGGTAAAAAAAGGCAATACACCAGAGCAGTTGGAAACTATGAGATTGCAGTACCCTGACTAACCACCACAACTAGAGGCAGCCGTGGAGCGTTCCTACGTTGGTCCTAGACGCCTCGTCACAGCCTGAGAAACTAACTACACCTAAAGATAGATATAGGAAAGCTATCTGCCCCGGAGCAGAACCCCAAAGACAATAGAAAGTCCCCAAACATGTAATGGCGGTTAGACAAGATGAAATACTGACACAGAAAGAAAATAGTATGAGCAAACGCTGGGGCCCAAACTAACTAAATAGAAAAGGACAGGAAGGGTACTTACTGCAATCCCAGAAAACCCTGAAAAGCACCAACACCACTAATTTCAAAAACACCTGAATCACACGACCTCTACCACCTAAATTAGTTCTCTGGTGTAACAAAATCAAAACAGCAGCCACTGAAAAAACTGGAAAAAGCAAAAGTACATACATAAGTGGCTGAACTAAACTGAGAGGGCAAAAGCCCCCGGAGGGGACCCTGAAGGCCCCCACAGAAGTGCAGGACAAAAATGCAAAAATATAGCACAAAAACAAAAAGAAGAAAATGTCTTATCTGTTAGCAGGAGATGCAGACACGACACAGCAGGCTACAAGGGAAACAGGAATGAAGGATTCAGACCAGAACAATTGATCACCGGCAACCCTGATGGGAAGGTGACTCCCTTATATAAGACCAGTCAGTAACACCTGATTCCCAGTCCTCACAATCTTCACTGGACAGACCAGCACCGCTTGTAACCACCAGAGGAAGCCTCTGCTCAGAACTCATCTCAAACCCATTCACAACACTGGTATATAGCTCGCTGAAAAGTAGGGGCATCTATTTTGTAGTAAAACCACAGAGAATTGCAAACTTTAAGGACGCTGACCAGACGCTTAGGGAAGGCGCTGATAGCTATATCTATAGCGGAGAAAGAGCGCTGGAGCCGGGTGCTGGCGTGCTAGGGACCTGAGGCCAATTGTGTTAGGCCGAAAATGATTAACCCCTTCCCGACCCATGACACCTACGTTGGCGTCATGAAAACCTGTGCCATCCCGACCCATGACGCCAACGTAGGCGTCATGCTATAAATCATGTTCCTGCGGGTCGGGTGACCGGGGTCACTGAAAGGTCACAGGACCCTTAGTGCATCACCACAGGCCGGTTGGCTTAACCCCCACGTGGCTACGATCGCTCTGATTGGCTGTTAAAAGTGAAACAGGCAATCAGAGCGATTTGTAATATTTCACCAATGAAACTGGTGAAATATTACAATCCAGCCATGGCCGATGCTGCAATAGCATCTGCCATGGCTGGAGACCGCGATCTGACCCCCCCACATCGAGTCACGGCGGTGATCGGCCGCCGCCACCGAAAGATGGCGGTGATCGGTCACCGCCGTCACTATCTGCTCCCCTGCTCCTGCGATCCGCTGCCCCCACCTTCTGATCCCACCCCTCACCATCCGACCCCCCCTACTCACCTCTCCCGGTCCACCGATGTCCCTGGATCCGTCCCGGCGGCTGCCGGGATTCTTCATGGGCGCCACCATCTTGGAAAATGGCCGGCGCATGCGCAGTGCGCCTGCCGGCCGGCGCGTGTGCGGTGCGCCCTCCAGTGTGCAAAAATTTATTTTGATCACTGTGATAAACTGTCACACTGATCAAAATAAAAAAAAGTAAATGAACCCCCCCCTGTCATAGGTAGGGACAAATAATAAAATAAAGAATTTTTTTTTTTTTTCCCTAGCGGATTTTGCTGCTGATCCGCAGCTGATTTTGCTGCGGATCACAGCGGATTTCGGATCCGCGGCGGATTTTGCTGCTGATCCGCGGCGGATTTTGCTGCTGATCCGCGGCGGATTTTGCTGCTGATCCGCGGCGGATTTGCTGCTGTCCGCGGCGATGTTGCTGCGGATCCGCGGCGGATTTTGCTGGGATCCGCGCGGATTTGCTGCTGATCCGCAGCATGTCAATTCTTTGTGCGGATTCCGCAGCGGTTTTACACCTATTCCATTATAGGTGTAAAACCGCAGGGAAAAACCGCAGCAACTCCGCGCTAAATTCGCAGGTAAAATCCGCAAGTGAATCCGCAACGTGTGCACGGGGCCTCAGGGTTAGGGTTAGGCTGGGTTCATATTGCATTATGGCAGTCCGTTAGATGGACTGCGTTTCACCGCAGTATAACGCGGTGTAACGCAGTCCGTTAAGGCTGCCATTCACCCCATTTGTGTGCGCATCGCAATGCATGCCGTAAAGCGGCATGCGTTCGCGACGTGCCGTCATTCAGTGACGGAGCCTCGGACACGGGCTGCAGTGTCTGGGCTCCGTCACCGCTAGCACAGATGAATCATCTGCTGATTCATCTGCGCTAGCGGGTATAGCATAACGTGATCGCGTTATGCTATACCGTTACCAGCCGGTCAACGCTACATGTTGAACGGGCTGGTAAAACGCAATATGAACCCAGCCTTAGGGTTAGAACTAGGGTTAGGGTTAGCATTAGGGTTAGAATTAGGGTTAAGGTTAGAATTTAGGGTTAGGGTTGTGAATTTGGGTTAGGGTTGGAATTTGGGTTAGGGTTGGAATTAGGGTTAGGGTTGGAATTAGGGTTAGGCTTGTGGTTAGGTTTATGGTTAAAGTTGGGATTAGGTTTAGGGTGTGTTGGGTTAGGGTTATGGTTTGTATTAGGGTTAGGTGTGTGTAGGGGTTAGGGTTGGGGTTAGGGGTGTGTTGGGGTTAGGGTTGGAGTTAGAATTGAGGGGTTTCCACTATTTAGGCACATCAGGGGGTCTCCATACGCGACATGGCGCCACCATTGATTCCTGCAAATTTTGCGTTCAAAAAGTCAAACAGTGCTCCCTTTATTCCAAGCCCCAACGTGTGCCCAAACAGGGGTTTATCCCCACATATGGGGTATCAGCGTACTCGGGAAAAATTGCACAACTACTTTGGGGGTTCTAATTTCTCCTGTTAACATTGGGAAAAAAAATTGGGGACTAAAAAATTATTTTTGTGGAAAAAAAATTATTTCATATTTTCACGGCTCTGCGTTATAAACTTCTGTGAAAGACTTGGAGATTCAAAGTGCTTACCACACATCTATAGGAGTTCCTTGGGGGATCTAGTTTCCAAAATGGGGTCACTTGTGGGGAGTTTCTACTGTTTAGGCACATCAGGGACTCTGCAAACATAACATGACGCCCGAAGACCATTCCATCAAGTGGGCATTTCAAAACGTCACTACTTCCCATCCGAGCCCCGACGTGTGCCCATACAGTAGTTTTCTCCCACATATGGGATATCAGCATACTCAGGACAAATTGGACAACAACTTTTGGGGTCTAATTTCTCATGTTACCCTTGGGAAAATAAAAAAATTGGGGACTAAAAGATCCTGATTGTGGAAAAAATATGATTTTTTTATTTTCATGCCCGGACGTTATAAACTTCTGTGAAGCCCTTGGGGTTCAAGTGCTCACCACACATCTAGATAAGTTCTTTGCAGGGTCTAGTTTCCAAAATGGGGTCACTTGTGGGGAGTTTCTACTGTTTAGGCACATCAGGGGCTCTGCAAACGTAACAAGATGTCCGCAGACCATTCCATCAAGTCGGCATTTCAAAGCGTCACTACATCCCTTCCGAGCCCTGACGTGTGCCCAAACAGTGGTTCTCCCCCACATATGGGGTACTAGCATACTCAGGACAAACTGGACAACAACTTTTGGGGTCCAATTTCTCCTGTAACCATTGTGAAAATAAAAAATAGTGGGCTAAAAAATCATTTTTTGAGAAAAAAAAATGATTTTTTATTTTCACGGCTCTGCGTTATAAACTTCTGTGAAGCACCTGGGGGTTCAAAGTGCTCACTATGCATCTAGATAAGTTCCTTAGGGCGTCTAGTTTCCAAAATGGGGTCACTTGTGGGGGAGCTCATGTGCCAATGTTTAGGCACACAGGAACTCTCCAAATGCGACATGGCAACCGCTAAATATTCCAGCATATTTTCCATTCAAAAAGTCAAATAGCGCTCCTTCCCTTCTGAGCCCTGCCGTGTGCCCAAACAGTGGTTTATGACCACATATGAGGTATCTGTTTACTCAGGAGAAATTGCCCAACAAATTTTAGGATCCAATTTATACTGTTGCCCATGTGAAAATGAAAAAAACTGAGGCTAAAAGAAAATTTTTGTGAAAACAAAGTACTTTCTTTTTTTTACGGATCAATTTGTGAAGCACCTGGGGGTTCAAAGTGCTCACTATGCTTCTAGATAAGTTCCTTAGGGGTCTAGTTTCCAAAATGGGGGTCACTTGTGGGGGACTCTCCAAATGCGACATGGCAACCGCTAAATATTCCAGCATATTTTCCATTCAAAAAGTCAAATGGCGCTCCTTCCGTTCTGAGCCCTGCCGTGCGCCCAAACAGTGGTTTATGACCACATATGAGGTATCTGTGTACTCAGGAGAAATTGCCCAACAAATTTTAGGATCAAATTTATACTGTTGCCCATGTGAAAATGTAAAAAACTGAGGGTAAAAAAAATTTTTGTGAAAAAAAAGTACTTTCTTTTTTTTACAGATCAATTTGTGAAGCACCTGGGGGTTCAAAGTGATCACTATGCATCTAGATAAGTTCCTTAGGGGGTCTAGTTTCCAAAATGGGGTCACTTGTGGTGAAGCTCCAATGTTTAGGCACACAGGGACTCTCCAAATGCAACATGGCAACCGCTAAATATTCCAGCATATTTTCCATTCAAAAAGTCAAATGGCGCTCCTTCCCTTCTGAGCCCTGCAGTGCGCCCAAACAGTGGTTTATGACCACATATGAGGTATCTTTGTACTCAGGAGAAATTGCCCAACAAATTTTAGGATAAAATTTATACTGTTGCCCATGTGAAAATGTAAAAACTGAGGCTAAAAGAAAATTTTTGTGAAAAAAAAAGTACTTTCTTTTTTTTACAGATCAATTTGTGAAGCACCTGGGGGTTCAAAGTGATCACTATGCATCTAGATAAGTTCCTTAGGGGGTCTAGTTTCCAAAATGGGGTCACTTGTGGGGTAGCTCCAATGTTTAGGCACACAGGGACTCTCCAAATGCAACATGGCAACCGCTAAATATTCCAGCATATTTTCCATTCAAAAGTCAAATGGCGCTCCTTCCCTTCTGAGCCCTGCCGTGCGCCCATACAGTGGTTTATGACCACATATGAGGTATCTGTGTACTCAGGAGAAATTGCCCAACAAATTTTAGGATCCATTTTATCCTGTTGCCCATGTAAAAATGAAAAAATTGATGCTAAAAGAAAATTTTTGTTGGAAAAATGAAAATGTCCATTTTTTCCTTCCACGTTGCTTTAGTTCCTGTGAAGCACCTGAAGGGTTAATAATCTTCTTAAATGTAGTTTTGAGTAGCTTGAGGGGTGCAGTTTTTATAAAGGTGTAACTTTTGGGTATTTTCTGCCATATAGACCCCTCAAAGTTACTTCAAATGTGAGGTGGTCCCTAAAAAAAATGGTTTTGTAAATTTTGCTGTAAAAATGAGAAATCGCTGGTTAACTTTTAACCCTTATAACTTCCTAACAAAAAAAAAATGTTGTTCCCAAAATTATGCTGATGTAAAGTAGACATGTGGGAAATGTTATTTATTAACTATTTTGTGTCACATAACGCTCTGGTTTAACAGAATAAAAATGTAAAATTTGAAAATTACAAAATTTTCAAAATTTTCATTTTTTTCACAAATAAACGCAAAAACGACCTAAATTTACCACTAACATGAAGCCCAATATGTCACGAAAAAACAGTCTCAGAATCGCTAGGATCCGTTGAAGCGTTCCTGAGTTATTACCTCATAAAGGGACACTGGTCAGAATTGCAAAAAATGGCAAGGTCTTTAAGGTCAAAATAGGCTGGGTCATGAAGGGGTTAACTACTACGTATCTATTTTGTTTGGATGACAATAAAAGAAACCACAGCAAAAATATCTCTATTTTCTTCTGTTTTTTCTTCATTGAGTGCCAAGTTATGTATTTCTCACAGAAGTTTATAACTCCTGGGCGTGAAAATAAAAAAAAATCATATTTTTCCACAAACATGATCTTTTAGTCCCCACTTTTTATTTTCCCAAGGGTAACAGGAGAAATTGGTCACCAAAAGTTGTTGTTCAATTTGTCCTGAGTACGCTGATACCCTATATGTGGGAGAAAATTACTCTATGGGCACACGTCGGGGCTCGGAAGGGAAGTAGTGACGTTTTGCTTTGCAGACTTTGATGGAATAGTCTGCGGGCGTCATGTCACGTTTGGAGAGCCCCTGATGTGCCTAAACAGTGGAAACCCGCCCAAGGGACCCCATTTTGGAAACTAGACCCCCCAAGGAACTTATCTAGATGTGTGGGGAGAACTTTGAACCCCCATGTGCTTCACAGAAGTTTATAAGGTAGAGCCATAAAAATAAAAAATCGTTTTTTTCCACAAAAATGACATTTGCGCCCCCAATTTGGGGAATTGGACTCCAAAAGTTATTGTGCAATTTGTCCTGAGTACGCTGATACCCCATATGTGGGGGTTAACTACTGTATGGGCGCATGGCAAAGCTCAGAAGTGAAGAAGCACTGTTTGACTTTTTCAACGCAGAATTGGCTGGAATTGAGATCAGACGCCATGTCACGTTTGGAGAGCCCCTGTGGAAACCCCCCAATTCTTACTCCAACCCAAACCCCAACAGACCCCTAACCCTAATCCCAACCCTAACCCTAACCTAACCACAAACCTAATCCTAACACACACTTAACCCTAATCCTAACTCTAACCCTAATCCTAACTTTAGCCTCAACCCTAACCCTAACTTTAGCCCCAACCCTAACCCTAACCCTAATGAGAAAATGGAAATAAATACATTTTTAAATTTTATTATTTTTCCCTAACTAAGGGGTGAAAAAGGGGGGTTTGATTTACTATTTATAGCGGGTTTTTATGATTGGCAGCTGTCACACGCTAAAAGACGCTTTTTATTGCAAAAAATAGTTTTGCATCACCACATTTTGAGAGCTATAATTTTTCCAAATTTTGGCCCACAGAGTCATGTGAGGTCTTATTTTTTGCGGGACGAGTTGAAATTTTTATTGGTACCATTTTTGGGCACATTACATTTTTTCCATCGCTTTTTATTCCGATTATTTTTGTAGGCAGAATGAACAAAATCCAGCAATTCATGAATTTCTTTTGGGGGGGGGGACGTTTATACCGTTCCGCGTGTGGTAAAATTGATAAAGCAGTTTTATTCTTCGGGTTAGTATGATTACAGCGATACCTCATTTATATAATTTTTTTATGCTTTGGCGCATTTATACAATAAAAACTATTTTATAAAAAAAATAATTATTTTTGCATCTCTTTATTCTGCAAGCTATAACTTTTTTATTTTTTCGCTGATGATGCTGTATGGCGGCTCGATTTTTGTGGGACAAGATGTCGTTTTCAGCGGTAACATGTTTATTTATATTCATATTTTTGATCGCATGTTATTCCGCTTTTGTTCGGTGATTTGATAATAAAGCATTGTTTTTTTGCCTTTTTTTTTAAGGGGTTCACTAAAGGGGTTAACTAGTGGGACAGTTTTATAGGGCGGGTCGTTACGGACGCGGGCAATACTAAATATGTGTACTTTTATTGTTTTTTCTTTTTTTATTTACATAAAGAATTGAATTTATTGGGGAATGTTTTTTTTCTTTATTTAGGAATTTTTTTTTACACATGTTAATTTTAATTTTTTTTACTTTTTAACTTTGTCCCAGGGTGGGACATCACTGTGCACAGCACTGTGTCAGATCTGCGATCTGACAGGCAGTGCAGGAGGCTTTCTCAGCACCTGCTTTCAGCAGGCACTGAGGAAGGCGCCTCCTTGCAGGACCCGGAAGAACCCCGCGACCATCTTGGATCCGGGGTCCTGCAGGGAGGAGGCACTCAGAACAGCGCAATCACATTGCGCTGTTCAGAGGGTCTCAGGGAAGCACGCAGGGATCATGTTTGATCGCAGTGTGCTGGGGGTTAATGTGCCGGGAGCGGTCAGTGACCGCCCGGTGTCAGCTGTGATAATCAGCTGACACCCAGCTGAGATCAGCTGCGCTCCCTCCGTTAGCGCAGCTGATCGCATATGACGTACTATCCCGTCCTTGGGAATTAAGTCCCAGTGCACATGGACGGGATAGTACGTCAGATGACAGAAAGGGGTTAAAGTCACATGCGGTCCATTTCCTTGAGATCCTCCTTGGTTCTACTCCTTCATTGGAGTCCAGCTATGTTTAATTAAACTGATAGGACTTGATTTGTCAAGGCACACACCTGTCTAAATAAGACCTCACAGCTCACAGTGCATGTCAGACCAAATGAGAATCATAAGGTTAAAGGAACTGGCCAAGGAGCTCAGAGACAGAATTGAGCAAGGCACACATCTGGCCAAGGTTGCAAAAATATTTCTGCAGTACTCAATGTTCCTAAGAGCAAAGTGGCCTCCATAATCCTTAAATGGAAGAAGTTTGGGACCACCAGAAGTCTTCCTAGATTTGGCCGTCCAGCCAAACTGAGCAATCTTGGGGGAAGAGCCTTGGTGAGAGAGGTAAAGAAGAACCTCAAGATCACTGTGGCTGAGCTCCACAGATGCAGTAGGGAGATGGGAGAAAGTTACACAAAGTCAACTATCACTGCAGCCCTCCACCAGTCGGAACTTTATGGCAGAGTGTCCCGACGGAAGCCTCTCCTCAGTGCAAGGCCTATGAAAGCCTGCTAAAAACACATGATGGACTAACAGACTATGAGAAATAAGATTCTCTGGTCTGATGAGATGAAGATAGAACTTTTTGGTGATAATTGTAAGCGGTATGTGTGGAGAAAACCAAGCACTGCTCATCACATGCCCAATACAATCCTAACAGTGAAACATGGTGGTGGCAGCATCATGCTATGGGGTGTTTTTTCAGCTGCAGGGACAGGACGACTGATTGCATTTGAAGTAAACATGAATGCGGCCAAGTACAGAGATATCTTGGATGAAAACCTCTTCCAGAGTGCTCTGGATCTCAGACTTGGCCGAAGGTTCATCTTCCAACAAGACAATGACTCTAAGCACACAGTTAAAATAACAAAGGAGTGGCTTCAGAACAAATCTGTGACCATTCTTGACTGGCCCAGCCAGAGCTCTGACCTAAACCCAATTGAGCATTTCTGGAGAGACCTGAAAATGGCTGTTCACCAACGTTCACCACCCAACCTGACAACTGGAGAGGATCTGCAAGGAAGAATGGCAGAGGATCCCCAAATCCAGGTGTGAAAAACTTGTTGCATAATTCCCAAGAAAACTCATGGCTGTACTAGCTCAAAAGGGTGCTTCTACTCAATACTGAGCAAAGGGTCTGAATACTTACGACCATGTGATATTTCAGTTTTTCTTTTTTAATAAATTTGAAAATTTTCTACATTTCTGTTTTTTTCAGTAAAGATGGGGTGCAGAGTGTACATTAATGAGAAAAAAATGAACTTTTTTGAATTTACCAAATGGCTGCAATGAAACAAAGAGTGAAAAATTTAAAGGGGTCTGAATACTTTCCGAACCCACTGTATAGTAATAATGCCACCTGAGTCCTCACCACATACAGTAATCATACCCTAGCCCTCCCACATATAATTATAAAAGCCCCTGACCCCCCCCTCCCCATTTACAATAATAAAACCCCTACGGCTCCCCAACAGAAAAGTAGTAGAGCAGCAGAAAAAATACATATACACACAGATCCCACCATGCAACATGATGGCCCTCAAAAGCACCCCATACAGTATGATTTCCCACAGACCAGCAATCATAGTATGATGAAGACATGCAAAATATGATGCCCCACAGAATGATCCCCACATACAGTATGATCTACTACAGCTCTCCACACAGGGTCGGACTGGCCCACCAGAGAACAGTAGGATTCTCCGGTGGGCCCAGGCACTGGCACTGGCAGGGCTTCCCAGCCAGTGGCTTGTCGCTAAAAGCGGCACACCATGCATGGCCCGGGGCCGTGAGTCAGGGGGCTCGCCGGCACCAGTGCAGCTGTAGCATCAGGTGACAGGAGGCATGAGCATTATATACTGGAGCATCATATATGTGGCCCTCTTTACACTGGAGCATCATATATGGGGACCATCATATACTGGAGTATTATATATGGGGCCCATTATACACTGGACCATCATATATGGGGCCCATTATACACTGGAGTATCATATAGTAGGTCCCATATACACTGGAGCATCATATATGGGCCCATCATACACTGGAGCATCATATATGGGGCCCATTATACACTAGAGCATCATATATGAGCACATCATATACTGGAGCATCATATATGGCCCATCATACACTGGAGCGTGATATATGGGGCCCATTATATATGGAGCATTATATGGGGCTCATCATACACTGGAGCATCATATGGGGCCCATTATATTTGGAGCCCATTATATATGGAGCATCATATGGGACCCATTATATATTGAGCATCATATGCAGCCCATTATACATGGAGCATTATATGGGGCCTATTCTGTATGGAGCAATATATGGGCCCATCATATACTATATTGAACATTATATAGGACCTATTATGTATGCAGCAATATTTGAGGCTCATTCTACTGTATGAAGCATTATATGGGGCTCATTATACTTTATGGCGTATTATATGGGGCTCATTATACTGTTTGGAGCATTATATGGGGCTTATTATATTGTATGGATCAAGATATAGGGCTCATTATTCTTTATGGAGAATTATATGGGGCCCATTATACAGTATGGAGCAATATATGGGGCTCATTATACTGTATGTAGCAATATATGGGGGCTATTATATACTGTATGTAGAAATATATTGGGCTCATTATTCTGTATGCAGCAATATATGTGGCTCATTATACTGTATGCAACATAATATAGGGTCCATTATTCTGTATGGAGCAATATATGCTGCTCATTATTCTATATGGAACAATATATGGGGCTCATTATACTGTATGAGCAATATATGTGGCTCATTATAC
Source organism: Oophaga sylvatica (assembly GCA_033576555.1). Taxonomy (NCBI): domain Eukaryota; kingdom Metazoa; phylum Chordata; class Amphibia; order Anura; family Dendrobatidae; genus Oophaga; species Oophaga sylvatica. The sequence continues at coordinate 334,796,249 of JARQOD010000002.1, read as the reverse complement.
TCTTTATGGCATATCATATACTGTATGGAGCAATATATGGGCCATGATACTGTATGGAGTATTATATGGGGCCCAGTATACTGTATGAAGCAATCAATGTGGCTTGTTATACTGTATAGAACATTATATGGGGTCCATTATTCTGTATGGAGCAATATATGTGGCTCATTTTACTGTATGGAGCATTATATGGGACTCATTATACTGTTTGGAGCATTATATGGGGTCCATTATTCTGTATGGAGCAATATATGGGGCTTATTATATACTGTATGGATCAATATATTGGGCTCATTATTCTGTATAGAGCAATATATGTGTCTCGTTATACTGTATGAGCCTTATATGGGGTCCATTATTCTGTATGGAGCATTATATGGGGCTCATTATTTTGTATGGAGCACTATGTGGTGTCCAAAATACTGTATGGAGCAGTATATGGGGCTCATTATTCTGTATGGAGCACTATGCGGTTCTCATGATACGATATGGAGCAATATATGAGGCTCATAATTCTGTATGGAGCACTATGTGGTGCCCATAATACTGTATGAAGCAATATAAGGGGCTCATTATTCTGTAGGGAGCGCTATGTGGTGCCCATAATACTGTATGGAGGACTATACTGTCCGGTCTCTGAGTTAATATATAATTTACAATAGATATCACTCATGTAATGTAAGTAGTAAGTGAAATCTTTGACATTGTACTATACCTATATTTCTCTGCTGTGTCTGTGAACCATGAATTGTGGTATGTGTTAAAGGGGCGTACTGAGACTCTATCGCCCTGGGCCCATGAAAATCTGGAGCCGGCCCTGGGGATGAGGGGGCCATGCATACCTGCATGGGGATGGGGGCCATGCATAGCAGGATGGTGATGAGGGGGCCATGCATACCAGGATGGTGATGAGGGGGCCATGCATACCAGGATGGTGATGAGGGGGCTAGGCACATGCTATATTTATTATATAATATATATATATATATTATATAACACACCAGGTGTAGTGCACCGGTAGTACCGTACGCAGTGATGAGGCAGTGACCCACAAAGTTCAAACACAAAGTCTCTTTAATGCAGTTACTCCACAGCATTAAGGTCCAATTCACACACAAGTGCATATAATCTCCGTGCATGATGTAGAGCCCAGCTGCGCTTGGAATCTCATTTCCCAGAGGGATGCACTGAAGGTAACAACCACAAGAGACCTGATATTCATACACACATCTTCACCAATCCCTAGAGCTACCAGAGGGAGCCTTTTTAGAGTATATAAGGATGGTGAAGCCACAGGAAGTTAGCTAGTCTGCGGGCTGCAGCCTGCAGTGTCACCTCAGAAAGTTGAGAAGAGAGTTGTTAGTTCTCTTGGAGAGAAGCGAGTAGAGAGTTAGCTCTAGGAGCGAGCACAGATCAGTTAGTCTGCAAAGCCAGGTGCAGGACAGACGGAGAAGACTGATAGCAGCTCCAGGCAGAGCTTGGAAGTAAGAGAGAGAGAGAACAGCAGTTGTTGAAAGAACCTGAAATCTGCAGCTCCAAACTTAGTTCACTCGTGTGGAGGCTAGTACAAGTGGAAAGCAAGCCACTCCAGCCTAGTCAGAATTGAGTCAACCGAGTGCAGTTCAGTGAGCAAGCGTGCCGACGCTTTGAGAGCGGTGAAGAAAGAGAAGAAGCAGCAACCTACAGCCAGTGTGCTTATGTGAGGGTCGAGTAGGACGAAAGGCGAGTGGAAGAGAATAAGAGAGTGACAGAGGTGAAAATAGCTTTGTTAGCTTACCTCAACTCAGATAACCGGACACCGGGTCTGAGCTTGCTAGAATCTACACGACTAGCAGGAGATACCGGAGATCCTGGAGTACTCCAAGTTCCAGGAGCCCAGGAGTGCTGATACGTAACCGGGGTCAGGAAGACGGAGTCTAGCAGGGCCCTGCAACAGAGACACTGTTCTATCCAAGAGAAGGCCCTACCACAAAGTCAGCCGGGCGTGTAAAGTTGAAGACAGAGTTAAGAGTAAGGGGGCCCTACACCTACTCAGTGGAAAGAACTGGACGTGTATCCTTCACCCTGCCAGCACCCCGGAAGGTGCCTGCAATTCCGTCAGTAAAGGTGCAGAAAGAGACTTTTGTGTGTGTGTGTTCACATTATTGCTCCTAATGGCTGAACTCCCCTCCACCATCCTGCACCCTGACACATCCTATCTACCCTGAAGGAACCCAGCCTTGCCTGTGGAAGGCTTAACACCTTGCTGCCCAATACCAACCTTTCAGCGGATCTATACAGCAGCGCTGGTCACACTGACCGGGCACCACAGGTGGCGTCACAAACATATTACAAACCTTTAATCCCCTGTAAATATCCCCCTTTTCAGTGAGCGCCCAGGGCCACGGACCGAGCTGTGTCGCCGTGACATCCCCCATAGAAGTGAACGGGCTGATGCCGAGTACCCCACGGCCCTGGCGGGCGACTCATCTTTTGGCGTCACGAACAGGATTCTGAAGCTTGCTATAAGCGAGTCCTGTGTACCTGAATTGGACTGTTTTGTGCAAAAAGACTGTATTGCTATTTTTGTGACTTTGCCACCATTTTGCGCCATTTTATCGCCATGTTCGCGCCCTGAGGCGCGGGTGAAGAAGAGGGGCGTGCATTCATGGGCGTACCCCCCTGTGGCGCGAAAATTATGGCAGCCCTATCCAAATGCTTATACAACATCAGATCATGCCCACAGCGAAGGAGATCCGCCTCCTCTTTATCCTCAGTGGGAGGAAAAGAAAGCGAAAGTCCCGCCTCCACGGAAAAGACCAGAGTGTTCCGGATGGAAAACACAGTCTGGCCTGGAGAGAAGAAGCAGCAACCTACAGCCAGTGTGCTTATGTGATGGTCGAGTAGGACGAAAGGCGAGTGGAAGAGATGAAGAGAGTGACAGAGGTGGAAATAGCTTTGTTAGCTTACCTCAACTCAGATAACCGAACACCGGGTCCAAGCTTGCTAGAATCTACACGACTAGCAGGAGATACCGGAGATCCTGGAGTACTCCAAGTTCCAGTAGACCAGGAGTGCTGATACGTAACCGGGGTCAGGAAGACTGAGTCTAGCAGGGCCCTGCAACAGAGACACTGTTCTATCCAAGAGAAGGCCCTACCACAAAGTCAGCCGGGCGTGTAAAGTTGAAGACAGAGTTAGGCCTCATTACATACAGGTCAGAGACTCACATTACAGGAGTAAGGAGGCCCTACACCTACTCAGTGGAAAGAACTGGACATGCATCCTTCACCCTGCCAGCACCCCGGAATGTGCCTGCCATTCCATAAGTAAAGGTACAGAAAGAGACTTTTGTGTGTGTGTTCACATTATTGCTCCTACGGCTGAACTCCCCTCCACCATCCTGCACCCTGACACATCCTATCTACCCTGAAGGAACCCAGCCTTGCCTGTGGAAGGCTTAACACCTTGCTGCCCAATACCAACCCTTCAGCGGATCTATACAGCAGCGCTGGTCACACTGACCAGGCACCACAGGTGGCGTCATGAACATATTACAAACCTTTAATCCCCTGTAAATATCCCCCTTTTCAGTGAGCGCCCAGGGCCACGGACCGAGCTGTGTCGCCGTGACATCACCCATAGACGTGAACGGGCTCGGTGCCGAGTACCCCACGGCCCTGGCGGGTGACTCAATAGTATCAGTGTTCAGTTCATAACACTAATAATAGACGGCATCCTTAAGTTCAGTCACTAAACACGCTGGACCTCCCTTTGTCCAGTTTCCGTGGGGACTGTAGCGCCGTATCAAAGTCTCTACTCAAACTCACAGCCGTACACAGTCCATCATATCCTCCTGTTTGCAGTCGTTACACACGCCAGTCCTCCTCTGGCTAGTTACCATGGACGACAACACCAGTCCTCCGGATAGCAGCGGGGAACCATACTCTCCTGTTTGCAATCATTACACATGCCAGTCCAACTCTGACTAGTTACCGTGGATGACAGCACCTCTGTGTACGCTGTGGGTGCCAGGCCTCTTGGCTCCGCTCTGTCCTGTGTCTCCTTACACAGACAAAGCTCTGTAGAACCTCTGCTCTGCACTCTCACCTGGTGGCCATAATATTGTAGGACTGCATTGTATTCTATAGCGGGGCTGCATTATATTCTATGAAGGGGGCTGCATTATATACTATGAGGGGGCTGCATTATACTATACTAGCTGAAGAGCCCGGCGCTGCCCGGGCATAGTACCTAACTACGGTTAGTTATAACAAATTGTAATAGATTATATCTATATACAAGTATTCAGCTTTCTCCCCATTATGTAATAGGGCCAAAATAGTTTGGAGATTTGGAACGTGCGGGGGTTAAAATTTCCATTCAACACATAGCCTATGATGCTCCTGGGGTTGAGATGTGTGGGCATGCAAAATTTCATGCCCGTAAGTACAACGGTGCAGATTCCTATCCCGGGCCAAAATTATTTGCCGATTTGGAATGCGCGGGGTTAAAATTTTGACTCAAAACCTAGCCTATGACGCTCCCGGGGTCGAGACGTGCGGGTGTGCAAAATTTCATGCCCGTAAATGCAGATTCCTATGCCGGACATACACACAAGCATTCAGCTTTCTCCCCATTATGTAGATAGGGCCAAAATTGTTTGGCGATTTGGAACGTGCGGGGGTTAAAATTTCCATTCAACACATAGCCTATGATGCTCCTGGGGTTGAGATGTGCGGGCATGCAAAATTTCATGCCCGTAAGTACAACGGTGCAGATTCCTATCCTGGGCCAAATATTATTTGCCGATTTGGAATGCGCGGGGTTAAAATTTCGACTAAAAACCTAGCCTATAACGCTCCCGGGGTCGAGACGTGCGGGTGTGCAAAATTTCATGCCCGTAAATGCAGATTCCTATGCCGGACATACACACAAGCATTCAGCTTTCTCCCCATTATGTAGATAGGGCCAAAATTGTTTGGCGATTTGGAACATGCGGTGGTTAAAATTTCCATTCAACACATAGCCTAGGACGCTTTCGGGGTCGAGACGTGCGGGCGTGCAAAATTTCATGCCCGTAAGTACAACGGTGCAGATTCCTATCCCGGGCCAAAATTATTTGCCGATTTGGAATGCGCGGGGTTAAAATTTCTACTCAAAACCTAGCCTATGACGCTCCCGGGGTCGAGACGTGCGGGTGTGCAAAATTTCATGCCCGTAAATGCAGATTCCTATGCCGGACATACACACAAGCATTCAGCTTTCTCCCCATTATGTAGATAGGGCCAAAATTGTTTGGCGATTTGGAACATGCGGTGGTTAAAATTTCCATTCAACACATAGCCTAGGACGCTTTCGGGGTCGAGACGTGCGGGCGTGCAAAATTTCATGCCCGTAAGTACAACGGTGCAGATTCCTATCCCGGGCAAAATTGTTGGCGATTTGGAACGCGCGGGTTAAAATTTCGATTCAAAACATAGCCTAGGACTCTTTCGGGTCGAGACGTGCGGGCGTGCAAATTTCATGCCATAAGTGCGACGGTGCGGATTCCATCCCGGACAAACATACCAATACATACACACATACATACATTCAGCTTTATATATTAGATGAGGGCTGTATTATATTCTATGAGGAGTGCTACCTCAACCCCTGCTATATCATTAAGACGTGTACTACCTAATATTATACCCTTGCTGGACTTATATTTACTTCTTTGTAGCTAGATAGTGGGCCCCAAGAATTATTTTCTTGATGGGCCCAAGGTGCTCCACGCATAGTAAAATGCACCCACAGCATGATTTTCCACACATATCATAATCCTCCACAGTATAATTCCCGTTTGAAGTCCTGTGAGCAACACTGCCTGCTGTTCTTTAGGCCGTAGGTCTAAAGCGACTTGAGGCCTATAGAATGGAGATCAATACAGCAGGTAGACCATGTCTGTCTTTTCGACCACAAGGTTTAACAGTATCTGAGTGCTATATATGCCGATAGGCTGGAGCCACATGATCATATAAAAAAAAATGCTCCGATTTTCAGCTCTGAGAATTATCTGAGTGAAATCCGTATGTTATTGCATGTGTAATGTGAGTGCAATCAGAGTCTGCGATTTTTTTCCTCACATGCATGGCGTCAGGGCCGGCTCCAGGTTTTTGTGGGCCCCAGGCGAAAGAGCCTCAGTGGGCCCCTTTAACACAGACCATGATTCATGATGCACAGATACAGCGGAGAAATATATACTGTATATATATATATATAGATAGATAGTACAAGGCCAAAGATTTCACTTCTTACATTACATGAGTGATATCTATTGTAAATTCTACAGTAGCTCAGAAACCGGCGAATCCTCGCAGCGCACAGTGCAGACCAGACAGTATAGTCCTCCATACAGTATTATGGGCTCCACATAGTCCTCCATACAGTATTATGGGCTCCACATAGTCCTCCATACAGTATTATGGGCATCACATAGTCCTCCATACAGAATACTGGTCTGGTCCTCATATGATGCTCCATACAGAATACTGGTCCCCATATAATGCTCCATACAGAATAATGGACCCCATATCATGCTCCACACAGAATACTGGTCCCCATATCATGCTCCATACAGAATACTGGTCCCCATATCATGAGTCATACAGAATACTGGTCCCCATATAATGCTCCATACAGAATACTGGTCCCCATATAATGTTTCATACAGAATACTGGCCCTCATATAATGCTCCATACAGAATACTGGACCCCATATAATGCTTCATACAGAATACTGGACCCCATATAATACTCCATACAGAATACTGGACACCATATAATGCTCCATACAGAATACTGGTCCCTATATAATGCTCCATACAGAATACTGGTCCCCATATAATGCTCCATACAGAATACTGGTCCCATATAATGCTCCATACAGAATATGGCCCCATATGTCCCATACAGAATACTGGTCCCATATAATGCTCCATACAGAATATGGCCCCATATATGCACCATACAGTATACTGGCCCCATATAATGCTCCATACAGAATACTGGCCCCATATATGCTCCATACAGTATACTGGACCCCATATAATGCTCCATACAGAATACTGGTCCCCATATAAATGCTCATACAGAATACTGGACCCCATATAATGCTCCATACAGAATACTGGTCCCCATAATTGCTCCATACAGAATACTGGTCCCCATATAATGCTCCATACAGAATACTGGTCCCCATAAATTGCTCCATACAGAATACTGGTCCCATATAATGCTCCATATAGAATACTGGTCCCCATATAATGCTTCATACAGAATACTGGCCCTCATATAATGCTCCATACAGAATACTGGCCCCCATATAATGCTCCATACAGAATACTGGACCCCATATAATGCTCCTTACAGAATAATGGACCCCATATAATGCTCCATACAGAATACTGGACCCCATATAATGCTCCATACAGAATACTGGTCCCCATATAATGCTCCATACAGAATACTGGTCCCCATATAATGCTCCATGCAGAATACTGGCCCCATAAATTGCTCCATACAAAATACTGGTCCCCATATAATGCTCCATACAGAATACTGGTCCCCATTATAATGCCCCATACAGAATACTGGCCCTCATATCATGCTCCATACAGAATACTGGCCCTCATATAATGCTCCATACAGAATACTGGCCCTCATATAATGCTCCATACAGAATACTAGCCCCCATATAAAGCTTCATACAGAATACTGGACCCCACATAATGCTCCATACAGAAAACTGGACCCCATAAAATGCTCCATGCAGAAAACTGGTCCTCATATAATGCACCAGTCAGGTTGTGCCCCCCATATAATGCCCCATGCAGGATGACAGGATGTCCTCCCTATACAATGCCCCATTCAGGATGTCATCTCCCCCCATACAATGCCCCAAGCAGGATGACAGGATGTCCTCCCTATACAATGCCCCATGGAGGATGTTATCCCCCTCTTTATAGTGCCCCACGCAGGATGTCTCTCCCCCCCATATAACGCCCCATGCCTCCTCCATACATTAAAAAATAAAATAAATAGTCACCTCACTGCTCACCTGCTGCTACCGCTGCCGCTGCTCTGCTCCGGACTCCAGCGTCGCCGCCCGGCGTCTTCCCGCTCTGCACTGTGCCTGCCCACTGTGCGCACCCTCTGACCTGAGACGTCACAGTCAGGAGACGCGGAAAACACAGGACCTGCAGCGGAGGCACGGGGAGAGGTAAGTATTGTGCCGGGGCCCTGAGCAAGCGTGGCGGCGCTAGCACCGCTCTCCTCCACTGACTGGCGCCATAGCGCGCCGGGGTGCCCGACGGCGAGTGGGCCCCCGCCTGCTCAGGGCCCCGGCTCTTGCCCGGGTACGCCGGGTGCTGACGCCGGCCTTGCATGGCGTATGCAACAAGTATGCAATGCGTTTTTAGCATCATCTTTTACCTACTGTAATTCCCTATGTAATTTAAAGATAATTTACAAAACTAATAAAGCAATCTTACTGTATATAGATAGATAGATAGATAGATAGATAGATAGATAGATAGATGAAAAAAAAAGGAACAGGATAATTTCATATGGCGGGTGCCCAAGTCTCCTCAGCAATATACCGTACTTGCCGAATCCAGACTAAACCAAAATAGGAAGGCAGCACTCCAAGTTGCAATGGTGAAAAGAGTGGAGTTTATTCACATAGCATGGCGACGTTTCGTCTCACAATGAGACATTATCAAGCTTGATAAAGTCTCATTGTGAGACGAAACGTCGCCATGCTATGTGAATAAACTCCACTCTTTTCACCATTGCAACTTGGAGTGCTGCCTTCCTATTTTGGTTTGGTCTAGATAGATAGATAGATAGATACACTGTGTGCAGAAATTATTAGGCAAGTTGTATTTGAGAATTATTAGGCAAGTTTGTATTTGAGAGGATTCTTTTTATTATTGAACAACAACTATGTTCTCAATCAACCCAAAAGACTCCTAAATATCAAAGCTTAATATTTTTGGAAGTTGGAGTGTTTTTTTTTTTAGATTTGGCTATCTTAGGAGGATATCTGTTTGTGTAGGTAACTATTACTGTGCAGAATTATTAGGCAACTTAATAAAAACCAAATATATACCCATCTCACTTGTTTATTTTCACCAGGTAAACCAATATAACAACACAAAATTTAGAAATAAAAATTTCTGACATTTAAAAACAAAAAAAAAATCAGTGACCAATATTGCCACCTTTCTTTACAATGACACGCAAAAGCCTTCCATCCATAGATTCAGTCAGTTGCTTGATCTGTTTACGATCAACATTGTGTGCAGCAGCCACCACAGCCTCCAGACACTGTTCCGAGAGGTGTACTGTTTTCCCTCCCTATAGATCTCACATTTTATGAGGGACCACAGGTTCTCTATGGGGTTCAGATCAGGTGAACAAGGGGGCCATGTCATTATTTTTTCTTCTTTTAGACCTTCACTGGCCAGCCACGCTGTGGAGTATTTGGATGCATGTGATGGAGCATTGTCCTGCATGAAAATCATGTTTTTCTTGAACGATACCGACTTCTTCCCGTACCACTGCTTGAAAAAGGTGTCTTCCAGAAACTGGCATTAGGTCTGGGAGTTGAGCTTCACTCCATCCTCAACCCGAAAAGGTCCCACAAGTTCATCTTTGATGATACCAGCCCATACCAGTACCCCACCTCCACCTTGCTGGCGTCTGAGTCAGAGTGGAGCTCTCTGCCCTTTACTGATCCAGCCTTGGGCCCATCCATCTGGCCCATCAAGAGTCACTCTCATTTCACCAGTCCATGAAACCTTAGAAAAATCAGTCTAAAGATATTTCTTGGCCCAGTCTTGACGTTTTATCTTATGTTTCTTGTTCTAAGGTGGTCATTTTTCAGCCTTCCTTACCTTGGCCATGTCCCTGAGTAAGGCACACCTTGTGCTTTTTGATACTCCAGTAACTTTGCAACTCTGAAATATGGCAAAACTGGTGGCAAATGGCAACTTAGCAGCTTCACGCTTGATTTTGCTCAATTCATGGGCAGTTATTTTGCGCCTTTTTTTATCAACACGCTTCTTGCGACCCTGTTGACTATTTGCCATGAAACGCTTGATTGTTCGGTGATCACGCTTCAAAAGTTTTGCAATTTCAAGACTGCTGCATCCCTCTGCAAGACATCTCACAATTTTTTACTTTTCAGAGTGCGTCAAATCTCTCTTCTGACCCATTTTGCCAAAGGAAAGGAAATTGCCTAATAATTAAGCACACCTTATATAGGGTGTTGATGTCATTAGACCATACCCCTCCTCATTACAGAGATGCAAATCACCTGATTTACATAATTGGCAGTTGGCTTTCAAGCCTATACAGCTTGGAGTAGGACAACATGTATAAAAAGGATGATGTGATCAAAATACTCATTTGCCTAATAATTCTTCACACAGTGTAGATAGATAGAAGAGTTAGATGTCCTGTAGATATACAGTATAATGTCACAAGTCCCCTACATATTATTAAACTTGCACTCTTTATTGCCTTTCATGTGGCACTAAAGGGTGTTTAGCCTTATTTAATCTATTAAATAAATAAATATTTAAAAAAATTACATGGGGTCCCCCCTATTTTTGATTAACAGTCAAGATAAAGCAAACAGCGGTAGGCTTATATTATCAGGCTGGGAAGGTCCCTGGTTATTGGGCCCTTCCCAGCCTAAAATTACAAGCTATCAGCCACCGCAGAATTGTTGCATCACATTAGATGTGCCAATTCTGGGGCTTTGCTCTGCTCTTCCCGATTGCCATGGTGCGGTGGCAATTGGCGTAATGGTAGTTGAGGTTGATGACAGCTGTGATTTGTAGAGATGAGCCTCCGGGAGGGTCGAGTCAGGTTTCGGGCCACCCGACTTTCCCAAAAGTCGAGTCGAACGAAGTCGGCAGACTATCGGAAAAAGTCGAGTCAGAGTCGAAAACCCGACCCCAATGCAAGTCAACGGGGAATAAAAGTCGGCAGTGAGTGGAGGACAGTAAACACATCTACAGTGCCCATTTCAATGCCAACGACATCAATTCTTATTACTTAAGCTTGGCAACCTTAATTTACTTTATAATAATAGTAACGCAGTGAAAACTGGGGGTTATTTGGCTAAAGTTGGGGGGGCAGGGCTGGCTCCAGGTTTTCGTGGGCCCCGGTGAAAGAGTCTCAGTGGGCCCCTTTAACACATACCACAATTCATGATGCTCCGATACGGCAGAGAAATATGGGTATAGTACAATGCCAAATACTTCACTTCTTACATTACATGAGTGATATCTACTGTAAATTCTACAATAGCTCAAAAAACGGACAGTATAGTCCTCCATACAGTATTATGGGCACCACATAGTGCGCCATACAGAATAATGAGCCCCATATATTGCTCTATACAGAATAATGAGCCCCATATATTGCTCCATACAGAATAGGCCCCATATGTGCTCCATATGATGCTCCATATATAAAGGGCCCTATATGATGCCCCATAAATAATGAACCCCATATGATGCTCTAGTATATGATGGGCCCCATATATGATGCTCCAGTGTATGATGAGCCCCATATAATGCTCCAAATATAATGGTCCCCATATATAATGCTACATATATAATGGGCTCCATGTGATGCTCCATATACAATGTGCCCCATATGATGCGCCATATATAATGGGCCCCATATGATGCTCCAGTGTATAATGGGCCCCGTATATGATGCTCCAGTGTATGATGGGCCCCATTTATAATGCTCCAGTGTATGATGGGCCCATATATAATTCTCCAGTGTATAATGCTCCCCATATATTGCTCCAAACATTAAAAAAAATGAAATACCTCTCCTCGCTAGGCACTGCTCTACTCTGGACTTCTCAGAGTCGCCATGTTCCAGTTCTCTGCACTGTGACTGTTCAGGCAGAGGGCGCACAGACATGACGTCATCGCGCTCTCTGACCTGAATTTCACTGACAGGAAACGCGGAAGATGTCACAGAAGTGGAGCAGGGAGAGGTAAGTATTGCAAGTGTTGGGGCCCTGAGCAAGAAGGGGGGCCCACTCGTGGGTGCTGGCACTGGCACAGGGCCCCTTATAGTACGCCGGTGTCTCTGACGGCGAGTGGGCCCCCCACCTGCTCAGGGCCCGGGCACTTGCCCGGGTGCGCCAGGTGCTGACGCCGGCCCTGGGGGCGGGGTACAGCCCAGTTAGGGAGGTGGAAAAACTGGCATATGATGAGGTGTAGGCTGGACGTTCAGCAGCTGCAAATGGAGGAATTGGAGAAGTCGGAGGAAAAGGAGGACAAAGCGAGCCATTTTGCTGGCAACCTATGTGTCATCAGGGGAAGGTAGTACAAAATTCTTTGAAACCCAGGCATGGTTCATTTTAATGAAGGTGAGATAACCTACATTTTGGGTCGACAGCCATGTCCTTCTTTCTGTCAGGATTGATCTAACACTACCAACAGGGCAAGCGAGCTCCTGTAAGGCATATTGTGCCAATTCAGGCCAGGTGTCCAGTTTACAAGCCCAGTAGTCAAAGGGGAATGAACTGTGAGGGAGAACATCGATAGAGAGGAGAGGTAATTTTGAACCATAGTTGACAACTGCTGTCTCCTGTCTGTTGCAATCGATTCAGTATTAACAGTCGTGTGAGCGGTACTCGAGAAATCAGTCCACAACATGGTCATAAAACCCTGTCTCCAACGCCACTTCGGCTGTGTGCACCAAGAACACCTCTTCCATGTTGCCCAGTCCGGCTCGTGGTAGAACCTGCACCGCTGCTGTGTGCTGGGAATGCCTCTAACAAATGGTTTACCAGAGTTGCTTGTTTGTTTGCCAATATTAGCTCTAGGTTCTCCTGTGGCATGATGTTCTGTAATTTTGCCTTTATAGCGTGGATCGAGGATGCTGGCCAACCAGTAGTCGTCATCCTTCATAATTTTGGCAATGCGGGGGTCCCTTTTTAGGATCCGCAAGACCTAATCAGACATGTGGGCCAATGTTCCAGGTGTCAATGATGCACTGCCAGTGGTGGGTGGAGGAGCACTTTCTGCCAAATCCACATCCCTCCAGTCATGCACAAACCCTGTACCTGACCTTGGCAAGCCAACATTTTCTCTTGCCCCCCAAGAAGCATCCTCCTCCCCAAAATAATCATCCCCCTCCTCCTCTTCCTCCACCTTGTCCAGGACAGTTCTCTGAGCAGACAATGGCTGACTGTCATCAAGGCTTCCCTCCTCCTCCTCCTCTTCTTCCTCCACTGCAGACGCCTGATCCTTAATGTGTGTCAAAGTTTGCCTGAGCAGATGCATAAGTGGGATGCTCATGCTTATGATGGCCTCGTCTGTGCTTACCAGCCGTATGCATTCCTCAAAACACTGAAGGACTTTACAGAGGTCTTTCAGCTTTGACCACTGCACACCCGACAACTCGATGTCTGCCCTCAAACTGCCTGCCCGTGAATCCTCCCACAAATGCATTACAGCCTGCCTCTGTTCACACAGCCTCTCAACCCATGTGCATGGTGGAGTTCCACCTTGTTGCAACGTCTATGATTAGACGGTGCTTGGGGAGGTGGAGCGATCGCTGCAGCCTCTGCATACGACTGGAGTCTACGGGCGAGCGACGGATGTGCGAGCACAGTCTTCGTACCTTATGGAGCAGGGCTGGTAACTCCGGAAAATTGTTTATGAAGCACTGCACCACCAGGTTCAAGGTGTGAGCCAGGCAAGGAATGTGTCTGAGTTTTGCCAGGGCTATGGCCGCCACAAAATTATGTCCGTTATCACTGACTACCTTGCCTGGCTCAAGATGTAGACTGCCCAGCCATGACTCAGTTTCTCGCTGCAAGTAGTCGGCCAGTACCTCCACGGTGTGTCTGTTGTCGCCCAAATACCTCATTTTTAAAACAGCCTGCTGATGCTTACCACTAGCTGTTCGATAGTGGGACATCTCGTGTGCAACACTGGCAGCTGCGGATGGAGTGCTCATGCGACTGTGCTCTGTCGACGAGCTTTTGCTTCTGGAGGAGGAGGAGGATCGAACGCCTACAGCCAACTGTTGCCTATACCGTGGGCTAGGCAGCACTGTTCCACCGCCGCTGTCCCCTGTGGACCCTGCATCCACCACATTAACCCAGTGCGCAGTGATGGACACGTAACGGCCCTGGCCATGCCTCCTGGCCCATGCATCTGTTGTGAGGTGCACCTTTCCACTCACTGATTGTTTGAGTGCATGGACAATGCGGTCTTTCACATGCAGGTCGAGGGCAGGGATGGCTTTTCTAGAAAAGAAGTGCCGACTGGGTAGGTCATAGTGTGGGACAGCGTAGGCCATGAGCTCTCGGAACGCTGCGCTTTCAACCAAACGGAAGGGCATCATCTCTAATGAGATCAGTTTGGCAATGTAGGCGTTCAAAGCCAGTGAGATTTTGTAGTCCGTCCACGCTTGCAAGTGCATGGTGTTTAAATGTCTAAGCATGCAACTGGTATTCAATCTTCGGAGATTTTTCCCTCGGCTAAAGGTTCTTCCGCACTTCTTACAGATAACCTTTGCCTCATCAATAGGATTTTGGTCAAAAAAGTGCCACACTGCACTCTTCCTATTATGGGATAAATTTTCAGGGCTTGCACGCTGTGCTAATATGACCGTCTGGCCAAGCTGTCCTGCAACTCCTTGTTTTTTAACACGGTTTTGGACTGCTACGGGCCTGCCAGATAACCGCAGCTGCGATGTTGATGCCTGCTGCGGATCCTCCTCCTCTTCTGAGCTGTTGCCAGCGGCACCCTCTTCCCCCAATGGATGCCAATCCGGGTCAACAACTGGGTCATCATCACCTCCTCTTCAATTTCATCTGCACTTTCCTCTGTGTCACCATGTAAGGCCGGTTTCACACGTCCTGATATTTCCTGTACCGGAAAAATCGGTACCGGAGATATCAGTGTCCGTGTGTGTACTATGTGCGGCACACGTATGGCAACCGTGTGCCGCATCAGTACCACACTGACACACGGACGGCCGTCAGGGAAGTCGCGGCTACAGTAAGCCGCTGTCCCCCTGCAGCTGGTGCTGAAGCCAGCTGTAATTCCCCTGCTCTGCCTGCGAGCAGAGGAGAATGATGAGCGGTATATTAATACACCGCTCTTCGTTCTCCTCTGCTCGCAGGCAGAGCAGGGGGAATTACAGCCGGCTTCAGCACCAGCTGCAGGGGGACAGTGGCTTACAGTAGCCGCTACTTCCCCGGCGGCCGTCCATGCACACGGAGGACTGTGTGAACAGTTCTCCGTGTGCATGTGTGCGGGACGTTTTCCGGTCATGTGCATAGACACATAGAATATAATGTCTCTATGTCTGTACGTGTCTCCAGTACGTGTGAAAACTGTCACCACACGTACTGGAGACACGGACGTGTGAAACCGGCCTAAGGTGGTATAGTATGCGGGAAGGGGCACCTGAGTTTCATCAGGGTCAGAATCTGGCTCAGTAGACTGCAGGGCAATGCAGTGCTCTGGATGAATGTACCAGCAGAATCATATAGCAGTGGCTGTGCATCAGTGCACTCTATGTCATATTCATCTTGGACTGGGGAATTCAGGATTTCACTTGATAACCCAGGCATGGTATGTGAAAAGAGCTCCAGGGAGTAATCTGAAGTGTGGACTGCCGCATCCTTCACTTGTGGTGGGGGTGAAGGACACAAGGAAAGGTGTTGTTCCTAACAAGAAGCCTGCACTGACGACTCAGTGCTTGAATTTTTTGAAACTTCAGAAGAGGAGGTGATAGAGCTGGAGACTGTTTTGGCAATGTTAGCCAAAACCTGTTCCTGATGCTCCGGCTTTAAAAGCGGTTTACCTACTCCCAGAAAAGGGAGCCTTCCCGGCCTTCTGGAGCCAGACGATGACGCAGGCTCAACACCTCCTGCCTTAGGTGCTATTGCGCTTTTGGCACTACCAGCAGATGCACCACCACCACCATCAGTCCCAGCTGGCCCCCCCCTGCCCACGTCCGCGGCCTCTTCCACCATACTTCCTCATGTTTGGGAAAATGTACCAAAAATACCAGCAGATATATGGTACTGTATGAGGAGCGTACAGCTGTATACGGTGTAGGGAAAAATTTAAATCTCCGTATATATTTCCGGAGTCACACACAGACGCTCTCTCAGTATGGATTTCACCGTAATACAAAGAGCAGATATACTGTACTGTATCAGAAGCGGACAGCTGTATACAGTGTAGGGGAAAATTAAAATCTCCGTATGTATTTCCGGAGTCACACACAGACGCTCTCTCAGTATGGATTTCACCATAATAAAAAGAGCAGATATATGGTACTGTATCAGAAGCAGACAGCTGTATACGGTGTAGGGGAAAATTTAAATCTCCGTATATATTTCCGGAGTCACACACAGACGCTCTCTCAGTATGGATTTCACCGTAATACAAAGAGCAGATATACGGTACTGTATCAGAAGCGGACAGCTGTATACGGTGTAGGGGAAAATTTAAATCTCCGTATATATTTCCAGAGTCACACGCAGACGCTCTCTCAGTATGGATTTCACCGTAATACAAAGAGCAGATATATGGTACTGTATCAGAAGCGGACAGCTGTAGACAGTGTAGGGTAAAATTTAAATCTCCTTATATATTTCCGGAGTCAGACACAGATGCTCACTCAGTATGGATTTGACTGTAATACAAAGAGCAGATATACGGTACTGTATCAGAAGCGTACAGCTGTATACAGTGTGGGGGAAAATTTAAATCTCCGTATATATTTCCGGAGTCACACACAGATAGTCAGCATGTATTTGTCCATGATACCAGCCGGTACACGGTAGTGTGTGAGGAGCGTAGAGCTCTATACGGTGTGGGAAAAAATGAACGCTTGGTAACTGTGCAGAAAAAAAGAATAAAAGTATTAGTACTGTGTAAAAAGCACTCTGCACCACAGTGTACACACAGCAATACAGCTATCAGGCAGCCTAATAACCAGGCTGCTGCACACAAGAAAATCCTCCCCTGTCACTGCACACTAACTGTACAGCACAATTGCTATCAGCACAAGCACAGAAGATCTTCTCTTTCCAGCCCTAACTCTCTCCCTACTGATAAACAGCGTCACAACCTCTCCCTACTGTTAATATCGGCAGAAGTAAAATGGAGGTCGGCGTTTAGGGCTTTTATAGACACTATGACGCCCCCAAAGCAGGCCAATCACTGCAATGCCCTTCTCTAAGATGGTGGTGGACGCTGCACATGTCATCTCGTTGCCCACAGTGTACGTCCTTGCTCATTGGCTGAAAAAAAGGCACCTGAAAGCATTCTGGGAAAACCGACTTTGGCGCTTGTTTTGTGACTTCATGGCCGACTGCACGCTATGGTCGGGTTTTGGCCAACGAAACCCGACTTTGGCGAAAGTCGGCGACTTTTGAATCTGACCAACCTGTTTCGCTCAACTCTAGTGATTTGTAAAAAATTACATCTGCTATCAAGCCCCTGGGTTAGTAATGGATAGATGTCTATCAGACACCTCAATTACTAACCCAGTAAACAAAATTGAAAACATACACACAAAATACTTAACTTGAGTAAAGACTCTCCCATACTCTCCCTCGTTCAGCAATTTATTGAAAAAAAAATCCCATGCAGGTCAACCATAATCCACCATAATTGTTAGGCTGGAGTCACACTGGCGACAAAATCGGTCGACTGCAATGCGATGAAATATCGCATTGCAGTCGGACCTATGTTAATCTATGGAGCAGCTCCCAGTATCAGATTTTTTGTGGTCCGTTTTAAACGTCCGAGTGCAATCGCAGCATGCTGCGATTGTCACCGATTGTGGGTCGACTGTCGCCAATGCAAGTCTATGGGAGCGATTAAAAGTGGGATTACAAACGGACCGCACGTGTGAGTTGCGATTAAATCGCACAACTTTTCCAGGTGACAGGAAACTGCCTTTGAATTTCTCAGGAAGCCTTTACATGCTAATTAGCTAAGCACATCTTAAAAAAAACAGGAAGAACGCCTACACGGAGTCCAGAAACATGGCATCTAGCCACATCAATGTGGAACTCCTCATCGTATTGGTGCAGGAGAGGCCAGAATTGTGGGACCAGCGCGATTCCAACTACAGCAATCGGACACGCAAAGAGGCGGCATGGAAAACTATATGTGTGCACATTTTTCCGGACTATAATGAGAGATCCAGGGAGGACCAAGAGCGACTTAGTAAGTACCACATGTAACGGTTTTCTAAATTTGTTAAACATTCTTTTTTGCAAATAATAATCTAGCCTTATGTGTTTAAATGCTATTTAAAACGCTGTATTATGGACCTATTACTATTTTGAAGTACACATTGCTGTGTGTGTATTCCAAAAATATACATGTATACTTAAATATCATCGATGCTTCGGCATCTATTGACTACCACATTTAGTATTTTTCTTCACCTCAGATTTAGTGTTTTTGTGATAAAATTGTAACTGATTGAGGCGTTTGTTAAAGGGCCAAGCATTTTTTTAAATGTATGTTACTGCTTAGAACATCTATACTTCTGGTTGTAGGTTGATGTCTTTTAATATTGTAAATCACATCACACATGACCAGTATTTAAATGTTCAGTGTTGCATATTGTAGTTTGTGCCTTATTAAATTGATATCAGTAATAAAAACCGTTATGCTCTTCTTAAATTTGTAGTGAATGATGTGACAAGGCGGTGGCGTAGTTGTCGGGACTGCTACCGGAGGGAGAGGCAGATTAGAGATCGGAGTGGGGCTTCAGCATCTAAGAAGAGGAAGTACCTCTATTTTGATAGATTAAACTTCCTTGAGCCAGTGTTGGATCTGCGACCGTAAGTTCATGTGTGTTGAACGACTTAAATGTTTATAAATTGTTATTTTTTAAATTATAATTTTTTTATTTTGTTTTTCATTCCTAGAACTGAGTCAAACCTAACTGAGAGGGAGACGGGGTCTGACTCAGAAGTGGTTATCGACCCAGTTGGTGATGGAGAACAGGAGGCAGGCCCTTCCTCAGCAGCATGTGGGTCCACCCAACCAGCAACAACAAGACCTGCAGGAGCTGAGGATTCCCAGACACTGCATGTGGAAACTGAGGATCTACCTCAGAGCAACAGCCCTAATAGGGCTCAAGATCTATCTCCTCCTCCTTCCCAACTCACAAGGCGAGGTAGGCGGGACGAGAAGGAGTGGGTTCTGTCTCAAGAAGGCAGGT
>JARQOD010000002.1:334739554-334776871 GCA_033576555.1 Oophaga sylvatica | reverse complement strand
TTATGCCAGAAAACATTGAAAAGTTGCAAACATTTTGTGCAACATGAAGTTTCACCAAAATTTTGCAGCTTTTTAGCATTTTGTATTGGGTGGCGGTAGTTCGATATGGTGGTGATGTTTTTTTTCAACAGTTGAAATGGGAATTATTTGAATTTAGTGGTTAGTAAAATTTTAAAACAAGTATTTTTTGTTTTCCACTTTTTTGCCTGAGCGCCTTAAAACCATAATAAGAGGTTTGGTTATTTCTTGTTAAAATTTTTGCATTTGACTTTATTGTATTTCTTGCCTTTAGTGAGAATAAGGGCCCCGTCTCCATAGCGAGATCGCTAGCGAGATCGCTGCTAAACAGCGATCTCAGCAGGGATCTCGCTATGTCTGACACTACCAGCGATCAGGCCCCTGCTGTGAATCGCTGGTCGTGTCAGAAATGCCTGGACTTTTTTTTGATCGCTGATCTCCCGCGGCCAGCACGCAATCGCTGCGTTGTGGCAGGCAGGAGACCAGCGATCAGCTGGTAACCAAGGTACACTTCGGTTCCAGGCCGGGGCTGTGCCTGGAAACCCGATGTGTACGTTGGATACCAGCGCGCTGCTGCAGGGGAGCTGGTAACCAAGGTACCATCGGGTTTCCATGCACCGCACAGCGCCTGGAAACCCGATGTGTACCTTGGTTACCAGCTCTCTGCACCAGCGGGCTGGTAACCAACGTACACTTGCGGGTAACTAGGCGACGTTACCCGCAGTGTCGCTGTCCTGATCGCTGCCTGTTTGGCAGCTCAGCAGCGATCATGTAGCGACACAACAGCGATCCTGATCGTTGTCGGATCGCTGGTGTGTCGCTATGTGAGACGGGGCCTTAAAAGAACTGAGCTAGGCTGAGTTAGTCATAGGCTTGTTTTCACAAATGAGACAAAGGACTTACATAAGAAAGGAATTCACTTTTTCAGGCCAGAATTCATTGTACTGGTCCCTCTATTTGCATTACTTAATGTGTGATTGCATTGCTAATATGTTCCTCCTCATATTATTTAACATCCTTTATTTACATTTATGGAGCTTTCAAGCTTCTGTTAAATTAGAATTTTGCTTATCATGTGTGATCTGCTTAACACAAACACATCCAACAATATATGCTAAATACTAGGACATAAATGGGCAAAGAGTGAAAAAAAAAGTTTTATCACAGAGTAGACTTGTCTATGAGTGGAATATTGTTAGAAATGTGTTGACTAAAAAATAAACTTCCATTTTTGGCACCATTTGCAAGACCTACAAAAGCAATCAACAGTAAATTTGGTATGTGAGAATTAAACATTCTTCAAGTTGTTTCTCTCTATATTATTTTGGTTTGATTCAATGTTAATGGAGTAAAGAGTTGTTCACAAAAAAAGTACATTTTAATCAACAGATCTTGGAACAGGAAGATAACATTTTTTAAACACATTTGACCCCTTAAGGGCCTTTTACATTTAGCGATGCACCAGCGATCCCCGACCACGATACAACCGTCAGGATCGCTGGTGCATCGCTAAATGGTCGCTATGAGCTGCCACCAGGCAGATCTCACAGCGACTTAGCGACGCAGCAGCGGTCGTTACTAACCTTTCAGACGCGGCGAGCCTGACGTCCTCCCACCCGCTTCCACGCGTCGCTCGTCGGCGACAGCAGGAAGCCCGGCAGGAAGTGCCCGGCGAGAAATTAAGCTGCGCGATCGCGATAGACAGCGGGGGAGCCGGTCGGAGGTAAGTATTCACACATAGCGATATCGCTAGCAATTCGCTGCTGCGTCACCAAATCAGTAATGCTTTAGCGATATTGCTGGCGATATCGCTATGGTAAAGGCCCTTTAGTGACAGAGCCAATTTGCAGTTTAATGCTGCGCCAATTTTTACAATTCTGACCACTGTCACTTTATGAAGTTATAACTCTGGAACACTTTAACGAATCCCGCTGATTCTGAGACTGTTTTTTCATGACATATTGTACTTCACGTTAGTGGTAAATTTTTTATATAACTTGCGTTTATTTATGAAATGGGGTTACTTGTAGGGGGTTTCCACTGTTTAGACACATCAGGGTCTCCAAACGCAACATGGCAGCCAATCTCGATTCCAGCCAATTTTGGTTTGAAAAAGTCAAATGCGCTCCTTCTCTTTCGAGCTCTGCCGTGCGCCAAAACAGTGGTTCCCCCAAATATGGGGTATCAGCATACTCGGGACAATTTGGACAACAACTTTGGGGTCCAATTTCATTGGGAAAAAAACAAAAATTGGAGACTAAAAAATAATTTTTGTGGAATTTTTTTTTTCACACCCAGGCATTCTAAACTTTTGTGAAACGCTTGGTGATTCAAAGTGCTCACAACAGATCTAAATAAGTTCCTTAGGGTGTCTAGTTTCCAAAATGGTGTCACTTGTGGGGGGTTTCCACTGTTTAGGCACATCAGGGGCTCTCCAAACGCAACATGGCGTCCAATTCAATTCCAGCCAATTTTGGTTTGAAAAAGTCTAATGGCGCTCCTTTCCTTCTGAGCTCTGCCGTGCGCCCAGACAGTGGATTTCCCCCACATATGGGGTATCGTATACTCAGGAGAAATTGCAAAACAACTTTATCTGTCCATTTTCTCCTTTTACCCTTGTCAAAATTTAAAAATTGTTTGTGAAAAATTATTTTTGTGACTAAAAAGTAAAATGTCCATTTTTTCATCACGTTGCTTCAGCTCATGTGAAGCACCTGAAGGGTTAATAAACTTCTTGAATGTGGTTTTGATCAACTTGAGGGGTGCAGTTTTTAGAATGGTGTCCTTTTGGGTATTTTCAGCCTATAGACCTTTCAAACTGACTTTAAATGTGAGGTGCTCCCTAAAAAAAATGTTTTTGTAAATTTTGTTGTAAAAATGAAAGTCGCTGGTCAACTTTTAACCCTTATAACTTCCTAACAAAAAAAAAAATTTTGATTCCAAAATTGTGCTGATGTAAGTAGACATGTGGAAAATGTTATTTATTAACTATTTTGTGTCACATAATTCTCTGGTTTAACAGAATAAAAATTCAAAATTTGAAAATTGGCAAAATTTTTCACCAATTTGCCGATTTTTTTTCTCAAATAAATGCAAAAATTATTGACCTAAATTTGCCACTAACATGAAGCCCAATATGTCACGAAAAAGCAGTCTCAAATCGCTAGGATCCGTTGGAGCGTTCCTGAGTTATTACCTCATAAAGGAACACTGGTCAGAATTGCAAAAAATGGCCAGGTCATTAAGGTCAAAATAGGCTGGGTCTGAAGGGGTTCATAAATAACATTTCCCACATGTCTACTTTACATCAGCACAATTTTGGGTGCAAATTTTTTTTTTTGTTATGAAGTAGTAAGGGTTAAAAGTTGACCACGATTTCTCATTTTTACAACACCATTTTTTTTTTAGGACCACATCACATTTGAAGTCACTTTGAGGGGTCTATATGATAGAAAAAAAACAAAAGTGACACCATTCTAAAAACTGCTCCCCTGAAGGTGCTCAAAACCACATTCAAGGAACACAGGAACTGAAGCAACGTGGAAGGAAAAAATTAACATTTAACTTTTTTTGCAAAAAATTTACTTCAGAACCAATTTTTTTATTTTCACAAGTGTTAAAAAAGAAAATGAACTACAATATTTGTTGTGCAATTTTTCCTGAATACGCCAATACCCCACATGTGGGGGAAACCACTTTTTGGGTGCACGGCAGAGGTCGCAACGGAAGAGCGCCGTTTGACGTTTTCAAACGCAGAATTGTCTGGATGCCATGTCGCGTTTGGAGATCCCCTGATGTGCCTAAACAGTGGAAACACCCAACAAGTGACCCCATTTTGGAAACTAGACCCCTTAAGGAATTTATCTAGATGTGTGGTGAGCACTTTGAACTCCAAGTGCTTCACATAAGTTTATAACGTAGAACCGTGAAAATAAAAAAATAATTTTTTTTCTCAAAAACAATTTTTTAGCCCACTATTTTTTATTTTCCCCAAGGGTAACAGGAGAAATTGGACCACAAAAGTTGTTGTGCAATTTTTCCTAAATACACTGATACCACATATGTGGGGGAACCACTGTTTGGGCGCATGGGAGAGCTTGGAAGGGAAGGAGCGCCATTTTGTAATGCAGACTTTAATGCAATGTTCTGCGGGCGTCATGTTTGTGTTTGCAGAGCCCTTGATGTGCCTAAACGTAGAAACTCCCCACAAGTGAACCCATTGTGGAAACTAGACCCCCAAGGAGCTTATCTAGATGTGAGGTGAGCACTTCGAACCCCCAAGTGCTCCACAGAAGTTTGTAAATGCAGAGCCGTGAAAATAAAAAATCATTTTTTTTGCCCGTTATTTTTTATTTTCCCAAGGGTAACAGAAGAAATTAGAACCCCAAAATTGGTGTGCAATTTGTCCTGAGTACGCTGATGCCCCATATGTTGGAGTAAACCACTGTTTGGGCGTACGGCAGGGCTCGGAAGGGAGCACCACTTGACTTTTTGAACGCCATGTCGTGTTTGGAGACCCCTGATGTGCCTAAATAGAGGAAACCCCTCAATTGTAGCTCAACCCTAACCCCAACACACCCCTAACCCTAATACCAACCCTAACCATAACCTAATCCCAACCCTAATTCCAACCCTAACCCTAATTCCAACCCTAACCCTAATTCCAACCCTAATTCTAACCCTAACTCTAATTCTAACCCTAACCCTAATTCTAACCCTAATTCCAACCCTAACCCTAATAGAAAAATGAAAATAAATATATTTTCTTTATTTTATTATATTTCCCTAACTTAGGGGGTGATAAAGGGGGGGGGTTATTTTTTTTATTTTGATCACTGTGATAGGGTTTATCACAGCGATCAAAATGTACCTTCAATTAATGAATGGAATCTATTGGCGGCAGATTCGGCTGGCGCACTGCGCATGCGCCCGCCATGTTCTTCCCGGACCAAGATGGCGGCGCCCACCGGAGGAGGCAGGAGGGTCTGGGGACATCGGGAGGTACCGGGGACCCTATTTCTCTCTCCTCTGATGTGCGATCACATCAGAGGAGAGAGAAAGATAAAGGAGATCGCATCTTTTTTTTTCGGTCGCTGTTATATGGTTAATAATGGCGATCGCAAAAGTGGGGTCGAAAAAAACCAACCCGAATCATGTTTTCTGGGGTCTTGGCTACCCCAGAGAAATCCGACTCTGGGGGACGCTATATACTTTTCCACAGCGCTGTGAATTCCATGAAGTACCCTTAACCACCGCAATTAAAAGGCGTATCGGCGGTCGTTAAGGGGTTAATTATGAACATATTTTTTATTCCAAGATACTTTTATAAATGTGCCCCTTCTATGGATGGATGTGCCCCTTTTAAGGATGACCATGCAAAGATTTTATCTGTAAGGCCGGCGTCACACTGGCGACAGAATCGGACGACTGCAATGCGATGAAAAATCGTATTGCAGTCGGACCTATGTTAATCTATGGAGCAGCTCCCAGTATCAGATTTTTTGTGGTCCGTTTTAAAACGTCCGTGTGGCAATCGCAGCATGCTGCGATTGTCACCGATTGTGGGTCGACTATCGCCAATGCAAGTCTATGGGAGCGATGAAAAATCTGATTACAAACGGACTGCATGTGTGACTTGCGATGAAATCGCATCGGTGTCCTTTAGAAAAGCCGGCAATTCACCCGGGCTATACCGTAAAATCACACTGACAGCTTTAATAAAGACTAGAAAGAATAGATATACACACATAGAATATATATATATATATATTATATATATATTTATATATATGTAATTGTGACATGTATATATATATATATATATATATATATATATATATATATTATTTAATTTCCTAGACTTCTACATACTGTAATAGCCATAAATTCAATTGCCGGCTTCTGTGAAATCACAGAAGCCGACATGAAATGATACATTGTTTCCACACAGTTAAACCATGTCATTTCCTGTATTTTGATATTTGTTTAGAACTTACAATTACATGAGTGTATTTGTGCTAAATTTCAGACATGTAGGGGTTAATTAAAGGTGTAAATTCGTTGACAAAAAAAATGCGTGGGCTCCCGCTGTTTTTCTCTACCAGACAGACAAAGCAAGCGAGTGGGGGCAGATAATAATAGCCTAGGGAGGGTACTTTTTTTTGTGCCCCCCCTGGCTACTAACATCTGCCCCCAGACACCCCAGAAAGGGCAAATCTATAATTAGATTCGCCCTTTCTGGCACTTTGCCCGTCTATTCCCATTGCCCTGTAGCGGTGGCGAATGGGTTAATAATCTCACCTTAATGTCACCTTAGTATTGAAAGGTGACCTTAAGGCAGGTTAATAATTGAGAGCTGTCAATTAGACAACTATCAATTATTAATCCTATTGAAGTAAATAAAAAAACACACACACACTTTAAGAATAAATAATTTTAATGAAATAAAAACACATATTTTTGACCATCTTTTATTTAAGTCTTAATCCGTTCGAAGCCCTTGTTCTTCTAAAATAAATATAAAATAATAAAACAACATTATTCTTACCTATCTGGCAATCTGTCACGTCCCACGATGTAATCCTTCACAAAGGGTTAACTACTAGCAATCAGATAAGCAGCGCAAGTAATCCTGCGTGCTCATCTGATAGCTCCTGAATGAATGAGCTTATCTCCTGCTGACAGGAGAGGATGTGATTCATGAATGAAGCTTAATTGATTGTATCCACTTTCACCTTAGGTCAGGTCACTCAAGTGAAAGTGGCAATAAATCAATTAAGCTCCATTCATGAATCTATTCCTCTCCTTTCGCTGGGAGAGTAAAGGGTATGCCACACTAAACAACATCGCTAACGGGATCGCTAAAAAAGTCACTTTTTAGCGATCCCGTTAGCGATGTTGTTGTGTGCGGCATCTGCCAGCGACGAGCTTCCTGCTGTGATCTCGCTCGTCGCTGGAATCGTTCCGGACCCTATTTTCGTCGCTGGCGCCCCGCTGGTAAGTATCTAATCGCTGAGTGTGGCACCTTTTTTAGCGATTTAGCGGTACTTTTGTACCGCTAAAGTCGTTAAGGAGATCGCTAACCGCGATAGCGTCCTAACGACATCGCTAAAATAGGTAGCTACTAGCGATATAGAAACAATCCCGCTAGCGATCTCATTAGTATGCGACGCTAACGAGATCGCTAGCGGGATTGTGTAGTGTGGCAGTACCTTAACTGATTCATTCAGGGGAATACAGGTCTGAGACAGCATTATTAGCTCTCTGCGACCTGTAACCTGTTAACCCTTTCTGATGGATTACACCGTGGGACCTGACTGTACATCGGATTGGTAAGAATCATTTTGCTTTTTTATTTTATTTTTATTACAGGAAATGGTTTTAGCAGGAAAATAAAATATGGTCAAAAACTGTGTGATTATTTCATTAAACTTATTTTTTATTAAAACTGTGTGTGTTTGATTTTTGTATCATACAATAGGATTAATAATTGATAGTTGTCTAATTGACAGCTCTCAATTATTAACCTGCCTTAAGGTCACCTTTCAATACTAAGGTGACATTAACGCCTTATTAACCATTCGCCACCGCTACAGGGCAATGGGAATAGACGGGCAAAGTGCCAGAAAGGGCGAATCTAATTATAGATTTGCCCTTTCTGGGGTGTCTGGGGGCAGATGTTAGTAGCCAGGGGGGGCACAAAAAATGTACCCTCCCTAGGCTGTTATTATCTGCCCCCACTCGCTTGCTTTGTCTGTCTGGTGGAGAAAATACAGCGGGAGCCCACGCATTTTTTTTCAACAAAATTACACCTTTAATTAACCCCTACATGTCTGAAATTTAGCACAAATACACTCATGTAATTGTAAGTTCTAAACAAATATCAAAATACAGGAAATGACTGTCACGCGGTCTTATGATATGTGTACGATGTCAGTAAACTATTCTTAAAAGAACAACACTCTATACAACATATAGATTAGCAACATCAGCATGTAAATATAGAATAGATTTACCTGACACGATATCCGTTGAACTCAGGGTTAATCTTGAGGACTTGATACACTGTCACAGGAAAGAGGAGGACCGGGGGTCTAACCTGACCCTAAACTGGGGTCCTAACTAATCCCTCACCTTGGAGGTACTGATAATGGTTCAGAGGTCCAAGTCTCCAGCCTAAAGGTACTGCCACACTAAGCAATCCCGCTAGCGATCTCGTTAGCGTTGCATACTAATGAGATCGCTAGCGGGATTGTTTCTATATCGCTAAATGCTGCCACATTTAGCGATATAGTTAAAGACGCTATCGCCGTTAGCGATCTTCTTAACGACTTTAGCGGTACAAAAGTACCGCTAAATCGCTAAGAAAAGGTGCCACACAGCGATTAGATACTTACCCAGCGGGAGCGCCAGCGATGAAATAGGGTCCGGAACGATTCCAGCGACGAGCGAGATCACAGCAGGAAGCTCGTCGCTGGAAGCTGCCGCACTGAACAATATCGCTAACGGGATCGCTAAATAGTGACGTTTTTTAGCGATCCCGTTAGCGATATTGTTTAGTGTGGCATACCCTTAACCTGTCTCCTATCAGTCCCTGAACCCTGTAATCAGTCCTAAGAAGGATTCTGATTACCACCAAAGGGAAATGGGCTGATCTCTGCTAAATACACAGATTAGACATATAAGACAGACTGGAGAAAACACAGACTTGCATACACACTCAAACACAGAAGGAACATAAATGATCTGGGATATTAAACTCTAAGCAAGGTGAGCTTAAAACAACTAAGGAGCTCTTTAACTTAAGTCTATACAGATACAATCCTATCTGTGGTCTGCATGAAGAATTTCACTGGCAACTCCCAACACAGACAACCAGAGATTTAAAGGAAACCAATCAACAAATAATTAATTGCAGCCGGGAGAAACTGCACCCAGTCCCAGAACTGAGCACAGACAGAATTAACTCCCTAACTGCCAAACACAAAGAAACAGCAACTCAGCTGTGAGAAGTCAGAATGTGCAACCGCGACGATCTTCGTGGCGATGCACACATGACAATGACATGGTTAACTGTGTGGAAACAATGTATCATTTCATGTCGGCTTCTGTGATTTCACAAAAGCCGGCAATTGAATTAGCGGCTATAACAGTATGTAGAAGTCTAGGAACTATAAATATATGTATATATACATGTCACAATGACATGTATATTATATATTATATGTGTTCTATGTGTATATATCTATATTTTTTTTGTGATTGAAATACTATTCTTTTGGATCCATTATATGTCAGTTTTGCAAGCCTGCGAGAAAATCTCGCAAGTCGGATGAAAATCGGATGTTACAAGGTACACACACATGCGACTAAATCGCATCTTTGAAGGAAAATCGGATGACAGAAGGATGTGTGATGTTTGCATTTTGATCCGACAATCGACCGTCTAAAACAGACCGATTTTTTGTCGTTGTGTGTGACGCCGGCCTAAGGCTATGTGCATACGTTGCGGATTGGGCTTAGGAATTTCCTGGGCAAATTCTGCATCTCTTGGCAGAATCCGCAGTTAAAAATCCACGCGTTTTTTGTGTGGATTTTCCTGTGGTTTTCTATAATCAAATGGGTGTAGAAACACAGCGGAATCAGCACAAAGAATTGACATGCTGCTGAAAATAAACCGCTGCCAATTCCGTGCGGAATTTTCCGCTGCATGTGTACAGCAATTTTTTTCTCCATTACTTAACACTGTACTGTAAAACACTTGCGGCTCTGCAGCGATTCTGTGCGTAAAATCCACTGCGGATCCGCAACAAATCTGCAACGTGTGCACTTAGCCTAAGGGTATGTGCACACGTTGCGGATTGAGCTGTGGAATTTCCTGAGCGGATTCTGCCTCTCTTGGCAGAAAACGCATGTAAAAATCTGTGCGTTTTTATGCGGATTTTTTGCGGATTTTGTGTGAATTTTATGCGTATTGTCATGCGTTTTTTGCCCTGCACATTTCACTAATCCAATGGGTGTAGGAATGCAGCAGATCCGCAAAAAGAATTGACATGCTGCAGAAAATAAACCGCTGCGGATTCAGTGTGGAATTTTCTGCAGCATGTGCACAGCAATTTTTTTCCCATTCATTAACATTGCTTGGTCAAACACTTGCGGATCTGCTGCAATTGCACGCAGAAAATCCGCAACGTGTGCACATAGCCTAAGGGTATGTTCATACGTGGAATTTTTGCTGCTTTTTTAAATGAAAATGTTCAGCTGCATTTTACAGTACCAACAAAGTCTATGAGATTTCAGAAATCTCATGCACACAGCTTGTTTTTTTTTTGTCCTGAGCATTTTGTGCTTTGCTTTGCATAGTGTATGTCACTTCTTTCAGCGTTTTTCACATTTTTCACCTATTGAAAGTAATGGGTGCTGAAAAAACATCTGAAAAAGCGCAGGCATCAGGTTTTGCTGCATTTTTTGTGCCTAAACTTTATGAAGTAGAATATGATTTTTTATCAGCATGCACAAGAGACTAATGTAGCCTGACAAAAACGCAGCAAAAAAAGGAAGAAAAAAACAAGTAAAACCTGTTTTTATTCTGCAGCTTCTTTACTGCCAAGAGAGCAGGTTTTGCTGCAGCAAAAACGCCATGTGTGAACATGGCCTTAGGGTTCACTCACATCTGCCTATAAAATCGTTAGAATGTTATTCAATGAGGCATTGTTCATCTGCAACTTTTTCCTCACCTAGAATTGGGATGGGCAAAATAATTGCAGCATGCTGCATATGGCCTCACCTCAATGCAAGTCAATGGGTGCGCAAAAAAAAAATAAAAAAATCGCACAGCACACTTGCGTGCCATGCGTATACTGTCCGATTTTTTCACAGCCATTTCAAGGGAAATGCCGTCATTACATCAGGCAAGTACAGTAAATGCACAGCGTGACCTGTCAAAATTGATAAATAAAAATGTCAGTGAGATATATAATTAGTGCAGTGTGTGTGTAGCTCACTGTACATGTATTTAGCTAATTAATAAAGAAATAATTATTCTGGGAAGAAGCCAATATCCATGAAGCTTCCCAGGCTATTAATATCTGCTCACAGCTGTCTATGTAGCCTGTTCTGATTATTAAAAAGGGGAGCCCCGCAAAAAATGAAGTTGGGTCCACCCTATTTTTAATAACCATCAAAAGCTAAGCAGACAGCTGGGGGCTGATATTAATAGGCTGGGAGCAGGCCATGGATATTTGCACCCTCCCAGACTAATAACACCAGCCTTCAGCCGCCCCAGAAATGGCGCATCCATTAGGTTCGCAAATTCAGGTGTTTAGCCTTGGCTCTTCCCGATTGCCCTGGTGCATTGGCAATTGGGGTAATAGTTTTGTGGTTGATCTCAGCTAGTGGTAATGGATGCTCCATTTCTGGGCAGTGATGTTACATCAGTCTGGAGAGAGACCTATATCCATGGCCTGTTCCCAGCCTATTAGGCTGTGTTTCCAGTGGGTCCGAAACCCAGCGCTTTGGACGGAGCGGAAATCCGCTCCGCCCAAAGCCCCGCCCCCTTGTTGAACGCGCTCTCATTCCGGAGGTGTTTCCATGGAACACCTCCGAAACACTATGCGGAAATGACCGCTAGGGCTACATAGCCCTGTGTTATTTCCCTTGCGGCGACGCAGCGTCACCGCAAGGGAATAGGACATGCTGCGGTCTAAAAAGACGCCCGCATGTCTGGAAACGCAGGTCTTCCGCCTGCGTGTTTTGCAGCATAATGGAGACGGGATTTCTTGAAATTCCCTCCACAATGCTGTAACATCTGGACGCTGCGTGTTTGACGCTGCACCAACGCACAGCGTCAAACACGCAGGTAGTCCGGAATGTTTCCTGACCGTGGAAACATACCCTAAATATCATCCTGCAGCTATCTCTATTTTATATCCTTGTTGTTATTTTTTAAATTGCAGCAGATAATCACTAAATTCAAATGCATAAAATCCAGATTGCCATAATGAGTACAATAAAATAATATATAGCCAAGGAAACCCATTCTTGTTGACTTCCTAGCAGATTTAATACTATCTATTTAATATGGGAATAATTCTTTGAACTAGGATCTGACTCATGAACAAGTAGTTTCTCTAGTTTGGAATAGCATTATTGAAGCAGCAAAACTGACATGTTGCTTAAGCCTTGTTGAAATTGATATTATGTCAATTTTTTTTCTATATGAATCTTTGTTGTTTAACATCATAAACAGAGATTATGTTATGATAAATGAGAATATAACATTTTCTCTAGACTTCATTCACATAGCAAATTCACAAAAGGCAATCTACTGCTTTATGCTTGTCAGCAAAAAAACAGAAAGTTAATAGACATCGTTGGGCAAATTAACAAGACCATATTTTCAGTCTGAGTGCTGTTCATGAAAAATAGGCAGCACTCTGACTCATGTTATTCAGTGGGGCAATTCTGATGAGCAATTCTTTTTTTTACGAATCAAAATCTGAACATGAAAAATAAAAACACAGCATGCATTAACTTCTTACATGTGTCACATGAGTCTCATCCACTCAAGTTTTTTGGGTGCGGAAAAAAAATTGGACGACTTACAGAGCCAGATTATAGCATCTAATTTAGTCTTGTAGAGTTTTAATGACTGCTATTGTATACAAATGGGTGGTATACAGATGATAAAATGAGAAAAAAAACATCTGTTTTATTACTGGATGAAACTTGGATGATTTTTTTATACAGTTGTGTGAACTTGTCCTTATAGAGTATGGAGTCAATCAGAGGTTCCAATATTCATTAATAAGGATCTAGCAAAGCTGGTTATGGCTCCCTTGAAAATGGAAGTAATTATAACTAGAGTCAGCATGGGTTTGTAGCAGAGGCGTAGCTAGGGGTTCAGCTTAGGGGGGGCGAAACATCTGAGTGGGCCCCTAACAGTAGGACATATCATTGGAGCAACCTGCGCAACCGCACATGAGCGTAAGAGGTAAGGGGGCCCATATCTACCTCCAAAGAAGGAGCAATTTTGCATTTTTAGGAGCTCTTGGGCTGCAAAGCGCCCATATATTGTTCTTGCACAGGGGCCCTTTCTGTCTGTGTCTCCTTGTGGCCCCTAACCAGGTAATCATGATTATAGCTATGGTGGTATAGAGGAACCTCAGGAGATGACCGCACTGTTATTGAAAATAAATCTCCATACAAACACCAGCACTGATATTACCGCCTTATGGTGACATATAGTGGTAGATACCAGTCCTACAGAACATATAAGAGATTACAGTACAGTTATAGATGGTGACTTACAGCTGACGTCCTTTCAGGTGGAGTCATTCACTTTTCCCGTCTATTCCATCTGGCCCAGACCGACATGACAACTTCTCCAGCCAGGACTCATCTGCAGAGATTACAGCAAAGACACATCTGATTTCTCACATTTCTAGCACCGTTCACAAGTAGAATCATAATCCTCATGTTCAACCCCCTGCTCAGTGCTGGATTCACTAAACCATCTCAGATAGATGTCTGTCCAGCCTCTGTGTGAAGACTTCCATTGAAGGAGAACTCACCACCTCTCGTGGCAGCCTGTTCCACTCATTGATCACCCTCACTGTCAAAAAGTTTTTTTCTATTATCTAATCTGTGTCTCTTCCCATTCAGTTTCATCCCATTGCTTCTTGTGTTTCCACAATGTATTCCCAACCTGCACCAACTCCTCATCCTGCTGATACCTCAATACTGAGCCGCTGCTGCCGTATGTGTCCCTATTACTGCACCTGATACCCCAATACTGAGCCACTGCTGCCGTATGTGTCCCTATTACTACACCTGCTGTGTGGTACAAAAACAGAGCTCCTCCTAGTGCCCAACATAGTCATGCCCCCACTGTGCACCTTACACCATAATGCCTCCTTTGTGCTCTCTAGATGGTAAAATTACCACCTAGAAAATATAATTTCCTGTACAAGTGCCCTCCACATTTTGTCCCTAGAAAGTAATAATACTCCATGTGCAACTTTGATAGTCACAATACTGAGAGCCCCTATAACAATAATATTTAGGTACCCACTTAACATTTAATTATGTCCCTTACATTCCCCATGTACAACTCCCCTATATACAGTATGGTGGGCTCCCCTCTACACAGTATGATGATCCCACAGCTCCCATATACACTGTATGATGATCCCACAGTTCCCTCATACACAGTATGATGATCCCACAGCTCCCCTATACACTGTATGATGATCCCACAGCTCCCTCATACACTGTTTGATGATCCCACAGCTCCCCCATACACTGTATGATGATCCCACAGCTCCCCTATACACCGTATGATGATCCCACAGCTCCCCTATACACAGAATGATGACCCCACAACTCCCCTATACACCGTATGATGTCCCCACAGCTCCCCTATACACACTATGATGATCCCACAGCTCCACAAAACATCGTATGATCCCACAGCTCCCTATACACAGTATGATGATCCCACAGCTCCCCTATACACCATATGATGATCCCTCAGCTCCAGCTCCCTCATACACATTATGATGATCCCACAGCTCCCCTATACACTGTATGATGATCCCACAGCTCCCTCATACACTGTATGATGATCCCACAGTTCCCTCATACACAGTATGATGATCCCACAGCTCCCCTATACACTGTATGATGATCCCACAGCTCCCTCATACACTGTATGATTCCACAGCTCCCCTATACACTGTATGATGATCCCACAGCTCCCCTATACACCGTATGATGATTCCACAGCTCCCCTATACACAGTATGATGACCCCACAGCTCCCCTGTACACCATATGATGCCCCACAGCTCCCCTATACACCGTATGATGATCCCACAGCTCCCCTATACACACACTATGATGCTCCCACAGCTTCCCCATACACACTATGATGCTCCCACAGCTCCCCTATACACCATATGATGTTCCCACAGCTCCCCTATACACACTATGATGCTCCCACAGCTCCCCTATACACAGTATGGTAGGCACACAGCTCCCTTATATACAGTATGATGGGCCCGCAGCTCCCGCACATACAGTATAATGTCCCCCACAGTTCCCCTATATATAGAATGATGTCCCCACTGCTCCTCCAATACACAGTATAATCGTTAATATTGTTCTGACACTGTGTGGCGCCTGCACTGAGTGCCTCTTTGCTGGGAGGAAATGAACTTAATTCCTCCCGGCAGCCTTTCTCTTCCAGTCATAGGGGCTGCGCTGGCAAGGTTTCAGTCACCGCTCTGTGTATAGAAAGTGGCGGCTGTAACAGCACCCCGGCACTGACAGCCGACTCAGCACCATCTCCCACCCAGTAACTACCCTACTGGTGCCCCTATAAATAATAATGCTTCTTAAGTGCCCACATAATAATTAACTGAGTCCCCCTATGCACAGATGTAATGGCCCCAGCATCGCTGATGTGAGCAGGGGGTCGTGTGATGGCTCTTTCGGCTTCTCCCAATTATCTTCTATTCAGAGAAGTCAAACTTACCTAGTCGACACGTGCAAATAGCAAACGTGATCACATGACCGCCTGATCGCACCAGTAGTATTGGGGTCTCATGACAGCAGGTGCACCATATCATGATTTGGCCGTCTGTAGTCTCAGTGTGACTGCAGACAATTATCCCGAGCCTTTAATAACTTTATAATAATAAATGATTTATGAAATTATTAAATAGAATGCAGCTCGTGGTTACACTTGTTAAGGGGCCGACAGACGGACGTATTTCTCATGCGAGGATCGTATCGCCATCCTCGGACTGACAGTTGGCTCTCCTGACCTGAGTGTAACAGCTGCATAGTAATCCATCACACTGTCACGCTCATGTCAGGAGCGGCAGCGGGCAGTCCGAGGATTGCGAAGTGATCCTCGCATGAGTTTATACGGCCGTCTGCCTGCGCCCTTATGCTAAGGCCGGGGTCACACTTGCGAGAAACTCGCACGAGTCTCGCACCTCAACACCCGGCACTCGGGAGCGGAGTGTGCGGCTGCATGTATTTCTATGCAGCCGCACATGCCGGTCCGAGTGCCGGCGGCAGTGCTGGGTATTGATGTGCGAGTTTCTCGCATCACACTCGCAAGTGTGACGCCGGCCTTATACTTATCCTGGTTATACTAATACTTAGATATTAACCCCATCCTCTCACATTAACCCTCCAGTGCCCTGTCTCCTCTCTCCCATAATACCCCCATCCTCTCACATTCACTCGCCCTAGCCCCCACAATACCCCATCCTGTTACATTAACCCCCCAGTGCTCTAGCCCCCACAATACCCCATCCTCTTACATTAACCCCCCAGTGCCCTAGCCCCCACAATACCCCATCCTCGTACATTAACCCCCCAGTGCTCTAGCCCCCACAATATCCCATCCTCGCACATTAAGCCCCCCAGTGCCCTGTCTCCTCTCTCCCATAATACCCCATCCTCTTACATTCACCCCCAGTGCCCTAGCACCCACAATATCTTATCATCTCACATTTACCCCCAGTACCCTGACTCCTCTCCCCTTAATACCCCATCCTCTCACATCCACTCCCCCAGTGCACTAACCCCCACAATACCCCCATCCTCTCACATTAAGCCCCCCAGTGCCTGGTCTCCTCTCTCCCATAATACCCCCATCCTCTTACATTCACCCCCAGTGCCCTAGCACCCACAATACCCCATCATCTCACATTCACCCCCAGTACCCTGTCTCCTCTCCCCTTAATACCCCATCCTCTCACATTCACCCCCCCAGTGCACTAGCCCCCACAATTCCCCCCATCCTCTCACATTAACCCTCCAGTGCCCTGTCTCCTCTCTCCCATAATACCCCCATCCTTACATTCACCCCCCAGTACCCTAGCCCCCACAATATCCCCATCCTCTCACATTCACCCCCAGTACCCTGTCTCCTCTCCCTTAATACCCTCATCCTCTCACATTAACCCCACAGTGCCCTAGCCCCCATAATACCCCCATTCTCTTACATTAACCCCCCAGTGCCCTAGCCCCCACAATACCTCCATCCTCACACATTAACGCCCCAGTGCCCTAGCCCCAATACCCCATCCTCTCACATTAAGCCCCTCAGTGCCCTAGCCCCCACAATACTCCCCATCCTCTCACATTCAACCCACAGTGACCATGAGATGCCCAAACTAAATGAATCTAATCAATTCCATCCCCACTTACTGATGAAGCTTGCAGGCACAGTGACCCAGCGTGCCTGAGCCAGTGTCTGCACTGTGAAAGACTGCAGCTGCTGCAAGCCAGGAAGGAGCTTCTCCGGTGAGATAGCAGCACACTGCACTGACTGCAGGGACTGAGTCTCCGGCTCTGCAAGGTGCCACTGTGTGCAGTCTCTCTGACAGGGGAGCCGGCATTGTGCTGTTCTCCCTGCACCTCAGACACGGCCTCATGACGTAAGTGGCCATGTCTCCCAGTGGACCCCTGCATGTGACGGGGCCCGGGGCAATAGCCCCCTCTGCCCCCCAGTAGCTACGCTACTGGTTTGTAGCAAACAAGTCATGCGAGACTAATCTAATTTCCTTCTATGATGAAATCAGTGACTGGGTGGATCAGGGAAATGCGGTATATATAGTACATCTAGACTTCAGAAAATCATTTCATACAGTATCTCATACTATCCTTAAAAATAACCAAGTATGAGATTGACAAGGCTACGTTTAGGTGGATTCATAATTCAGTGATCGTAATCAAAAGAGTGGTAATAAATGGTTGCACGTCCAATTGGAAAAGCGTTTCAAGTTGGGTACCACAAGGCTCTGTCCTGGCTCCAGTGTTGTTCAACATTTTTATAAATGATCTAGATAAGGGAACTGAAGGTAAACTAATCAAATTTGCATATGATGCAAAGCTAGGAGGGATAGCTAACACTAGATAAGACAGAGAAATATTCAGGGGATCTAGATAAGCTTGAAAAATGGGCAGTGACTACTAGAATGGTATTTAACAGGGAGAAATGCAAGATTTTAAATCTAGATTTTACATCTAGGCAAGAAAAAACGAAAATTACATCTATAGAATGGGAGGAATAGAACTAAGCAATAGCACGTGTGAAAAAAGACTTGGGTATACTAATAGATCACAGACTGCAGATGAGTCAAGAGTGTGATGCAGCAGCAAAAAATGCAAACACAGTTCTAGGATGTATTCAGAGAGGCATAGAGTCTAGATCACGTGAAGCAATTCTCCCTCTCTACTCCTTATTGGTCAGGCCTTATCTGGAATACTGTGTCCAGTTCTGGGCACCACATTTTAAAAAAGACATTGAAAAACTGGCACAAGCTCAATGAAGAGCTATCAGGATGGTAAGCAGACTGCAAAGTATGTTCTATAAGTAACAGTAAACTCCTTCGCGACCTCCACCGTACTAGTACTGCTTTGCGGGAGGTGCATTTGTGCCCAAAGCAATACTAGTAAGGCAGCACGATCGCCGCAGCCTCACGTTGATCGCTGTGGCGATTGCGTGCCGGTGTCATGTATGTGACAGCTGATACCCTGCAGCATCGCCCACGATCGGTGCTAGCACCGATCATGGGCATTTAACCCCTCTGTTGCCGCTGTAAGTAGTGACAGCAGCATAGAGAAGCATCGCGCAGGGAGGAGATTGCGATGGCCTGATGGTCTCCATGGAGACCCCCGGCACCAAGATGGCGGCGGAGTCCTTCGGGGTCCTGCAGGTAAGGTGGATTGTGAGTAGGCCCCGGAATGCCTCCTTCCCTGCCTGACAGATCGCTGATCTGACACTGCAGTGCAGAGTATCAGATCAGCTATTTGACATTATATAGTGATGTCCCATACAGGGACAATGTAAAAAGTAAAAAAAAAAATTATAAAGTGTAAAAATATTTTGAAAAAATCCCTAAATAATGAAAACAAAGAAATAAATAATTACCAATAAATATATTTATTTATGTAAATAAAAATAAAAGTACATATTTGGTATCGCCGCGTCTGTAACAACCTGCTATATAAGGGTATGTGCACACGTTGCAGATTGGTCTGCAGAATTTTCTGCACAGAATCTGCATCTCTTGGCAGAAACTGCAGGTCAAAATCCGAGCAGTTTTTATCCTTTTTTGTCCTTTTTATCTACAGATTTACTGCAGTTTTTGTGTGGATTTCCCTGCCTTTTGAGACCTGCAGATTCCTATAATGGAGCAGGTCTCAATACGCTGCAGATCTGCACAAAAGAAGTGACATGCTGCAGTTTTAAATCCGCACCAAATCTGCACGGAAAAATCCGTGCATGTCTACTGCATTTTTTGATTTCCATTGACTAGAATGGTACTGTACATCATAACAGAATCCGCAACGTGTGCACAAACCCTAAAACTGTCTCACTAGTTAACCCCTTCAGTGAACACCGTAAAAAAAAAAAAAACGAGGCAAAAAACAATGCTTTATCATCATACAGCCGAACAAAAAGTGCAATAAAACACGATCAAAAAGACTGATGTAAATAAAAATGATGCTGAAAACGTCATCTTGTCCCACAAAAAAGAAGCCGCCATACAGCTACATCAGCAGAAAAATAAAAAAGTTATAGCTCTCAGAATAAAGCGATGCAAAAATAATTATTTTTTCTATAAAATAGTTTTCATTGTGTAAAAGTTCCAAAATATTAAAAAAATATAACTGAGGTATCGCTGTAATCATACTGACCCGAAGAATAAAGCTGCCTTACCAATTTTACCACATTCCTGAATTGCTGTATTTTGTTCATTCTGTCTCTCAAAAATCAGAATAGAAAGAGATCAAAAAATGTCATGTGCCTGAAAATGGTGCCAATAGAAACGTCAGCTCGTCCCGCAAAAAGCAAGCCCTCAAGTGACTCTGTCAGCCAAACTATGAAAAAATTATAGCTCTCAAAATATGGTGATGCAAAAACTAGTTTTCGCAATAAAAAGCGTCTTTTAGTGTGTGACAGCTGTCAAACATAAAAATCCGCTATAAATCTGGTATTGCTGTAATCGCACCGACCCAAAGAATAAAGTCTCCTAATCACTTATACCGCACGAGGAACGGCATAAAAAATAAATAAAACTAATTCTTCACATGCGGTTGATTTTTTCATTCTGCCTCGCAAAGATCGCAGTAAGGCTTGGTGCACATATATCCTGCTTAGGCCGGGATCACACATGCGAGGAAATCGTCCGACACTCGCATGTGAAATCCTGGCTCTGGCGCTGGCACTCGGGAGTGGAGTGCGTGACTGCATGTATTTCTATGCAGTCGCTCGCTCCACTCCCAAGTGCCGGTGTGTAGCCCTGGTGTTAGGCACACGCAGTACCCTGGATAGTGTGTGGCGAGACAGCAGTTTAATGCTAAATATTCATTCACTCAACATATACTAGACACACCCTTAGGGTAGTGCAGTTTACTCTTGAGGGAGTGGTCAAGGTGTATGTGTTGGAGTGATTTAGTCAGTGTCCAGACTTCAGAGAGAAAAGACGTCTGGAGGGAGGAAGCAGTCCAGATTGCTCTATCACCAGTTCGGAAAGTGGAGTCTAGTATAGGTGGTTTAATTCACCTTAGCCTAGTCAGAGCTGTACTTCATCAGAATACACTGGAAGGAAAGAAGAAGTTTAGTGCAGAAAGTCTTCAGCATCCTGTCTAAAGGACAGTGTAAGGTTCAGAGACGTGCTCCTGCCTATTGATAACTGAGCATCTGTAACTAACTTTGAAGTGAAGGAAAAAGAAAGAAGTGACTACTCGACCCTTGGCTAGTGTGAGTGCTTATGTTACCAGCGAGGACAAGGCGAAAGGCACAGTGGTTTATTGGAATAGTGCTTACGGATTGAAGAAGTCCTGCACATTGCTACCGGTCACTGGGGACCGAAGGATCACTATTGTTACAAGCATAGTGGTAAGAAAACCAGGAATTTACCGGACCTTAGGTCGCGGCAAACAAGCCCCTTATAGTCAGTACGTAACTGGGGTCAGGGGGAGTGAAGACTTTGAGTCAGTGCACGACAAGATAAGAATTCAGCTTCCTCGCAGGAAGGCTCCTAACACAAAGCTGACTGTGCGGTACAGCTAAGGATTAGCTGGAGTTATTGAGGGAACTACGCTTCAGGCTGGTTGTACTCATCGTGTGGAAAGTAAAGGAGGCCCCTAACTTGTCCAGCTGCTGTCTCAAGATACACTCTCCTTGGATCAGCCTCCCTGGGACCTGCCTTATCATCTTGCAAGTAAAGGTATGGAAAGACGCTGACCGTGTGAGACTGAGTTATTATTGCATGCCTGCACAATCCCTACCTAACTACCGACCTGAGGGAAAAGTCCCACCTGTAGGGGACCCGACATCTAGCTGCATCACCATCCCCTCAGAGATCTACAGCAGCGCTGGTACAAATTACCAGAATACTACAGGTGGCGTCACGAACTGTATATAAATCTATCCCTGTAAATATTCCCCCAACATACGCCAGACCGCCAGGGCCACAGACCGAGCCACAGCTACCTGTGACAATCCCCATAGACTTCTACGGGCTCGGCTCTGAGTACCCCATTGCCCTGGTAACCCACAATTGTGGTGGCGGGTCGACACAAAAACTTGGCGTCACGAACAGGATCCGAAACTTGCAGCATTGCGAGCCCTGTGTGCCTGTGGATTGTTTTTGTGAAAAAAGGACTGTTTGCACTTTTGGCGCCAAAATCGCCATTTTTGTCGCCATATTCGCGCCCTCAGGCGCTGGAGAAGAAGGTGGGCGTACCTTCGTGGGCGTCTACCCCCCTGTGGCGCGAAGAAAATGCCGGCCCTCTCAAAGTGCTATTACAATATGCGATCCTGCCCTACAGCAAAGGAGGTCCGCCTCCTCTTCACCTTCCCTGCGAGGAGGAGGAGACGCAAACCTCGCCTCCACGGAAGAGACCGGATGTCTCTGGAGGAAGAAGAAAGAATCTTCTGGAACATCATGGAAGCAGGACGTGTGCAGCCGAGCAGGGAAGCGGAGGAAGGCAGGCCCCGTGCCCCAGCCAAGCTGCCACCAGCATCGGAGTTATCCGTGGTCCTGCACCTGCAGCAGGCGTTGCTAGAGATTCGAGAAGAAAATGCACGCCTGAAGAAGATGGTCCAGCACCAACCTGGATTTGAAGAGATCGAGAGACGCCGGCGTACCCTGGAACAGCGGAGGCTGTGGGACACGGTGATCTCTCCCCTCAACGACCCCCCACGATTCCAGATACCGAGGAGTCTGCTGCCCAAGGCGAAGGAGCAACCGGAGGCTGCCCCCGAAAGTACCGATCCTGATCCCACCGGTGAAGCGGTGGAAGCGAAGGAGGTTGAGGAGGTACAGCCAGTCCCGGAACGCCCGCCCGGCCAGGAGGCCGCAGCAGATGATCGGTCCCCGGCAGGGACACTGGAGGGGTCCTGTTCGTCGTTACCAGACGTTGACTGGGACGAGATGGCGCGCCTGGATGACGTCGCCTATACCGCCCAGTGGGAACATGAATGGCAGAGTCGTGAGGAGAAGAAGAAACGCCAGCAGGAGGAAGAGCGGGAAGCTCAGTGGAACCGTCAGCGACAACATGCAGAGCTGATCGCGGACAAAGAGAGTGTCCGGAGAGATAAAGGTACCCTGAGGGAACCGCGGCGGCAGGGGTGTGTGACTGAGTTCCAGCTCCGGAAGGGCTGGGGCTTTATCCGTGAACCGGGCCTCTACCCAGGGGTCTTTGTCAGCAGGCGTGACGTAGAATCCCACCTGCCGCAAGGCCATCCCGGGAGGGACTTAGCAAATGGAGACATCGTCACATATACGCGGCACTGGGGAATGAAGGGATGGTATGCCCTTAACGTCACCATCGTCCGTGACCCCGTCCCAGACGCAGGTACCGTCACCATGACCGCAGCGTCCCCGTCTCTAGATCAAGCAGTAACCGGCCGTGCCCCAGCATCGCCCCCTGCAAATTCATCGCAACTAGCGACCCAGAGTTCATCGCAAAGGAAAGTCATATCTTCATCGCAACATGCGACCCAGTCTCAATCGCAATCCATGACACGGTCCATATCGTTAACTGTGATTGAAACGCAATCGGTGTCACGTGAAGAGAATGTACCCGTTGCGCCCCTAGAGGTTCGCACAAGAACTGTGGCGACCCAGACCCTAATCGCAGCGCATGATTTGCTAGTCCTGGGATCTAGGGCCCATTGCATTGTTCCAGCCCCCGGGGTGGAAAATGTATTGGAAAGTGTATTATTTGAAAATGAATAAATAAGTAAAGAAGAATCGGTGGGATCCATATCGGGTCTACCATAAGTAAAAAAAAAAAAAAAAAAGTTTGAAATGTTTTATAGAGTTTTGCACAAGTGAAGAGTATAGCATATTTATATTTGCTAACCGTAGAATGCCCGGCTGGGTAACCAGAAAAAGTTTTGCACTTTAGTATAATAATGTGATATTATATTTATGTCTTTGGTTTTACAATGGACTTGGAGGTTGAGGACTATGCCAGCCCAGAACTTACTTGTAAATAGTTGCGCTTCGGTGCCTTATCTTGGTTTTACATAAACCAGTACAACTACCTCTGAATACAAAAACCCGTGTGGTGTGGCACTGAGTGAGGTCTGCATTTGGATGTCCTGCAGCCCACCCAGGACCTACGTTGAAGGTTTGGTGCGGGTCCTTCACAAGAATATTGTATATTTATTGAATGCTATTTGATATTTGTATTTCTATACATAATGTTATTGTTCGCAACGTTCAAGATATCCTCACCTCCCGGATGGGACGAACCAATGTTTACTGTTTAATGTTTTCTATGCATAAACAAAATGTCTCTTTTGTATTTTACAGCCCGGGAGTGCTGTCTTTTACCATGGGGGAATGTGTAGCCCTGGTGTTAGGCACACGCAGTACCCTGGAGAGTGTGTGGCGAGACAGCAGTTTAATGCTAAATATTCATTCACTCAACATATACTAGACACACCCTTAGGGTAGTGCAGTTTACTCTTGAGGGAGTGGTCAAGGTGTATGTGTTGGAGTGATTTAGTCAGTGTCCAGACTTCAGAGAGAAAAGACGTCTGGAGGGAGGAAGCAGTCCAGATTGCTCTATCACCAGTTCGGAAAGTGGAGTCTAGTATAGGTGGTTTAATTCACCTTAGCCTAGTCAGAGCTGTACTTCATCAGAATACACTGGAAGGAAAGAAGAAGTTTAGTGCAGAAAGTCTTCAGCATCCTGTCTAAAGGACAGTGTAAGGTTCAGAGACGTGCTCCTGCCTATTGATAACTGAGCATCTGTAACTAACTTTGAAGTGAAGGAAAAAGAAAGAAGTGACTACTCGACCCT
This sequence comes from Oophaga sylvatica, assembly GCA_033576555.1. NCBI lineage: Eukaryota > Metazoa > Chordata > Amphibia > Anura > Dendrobatidae > Oophaga > Oophaga sylvatica. The sequence goes on along the minus strand of JARQOD010000002.1, from coordinate 334,752,506 downwards.
TGGCTAGTGTGAGTGCTTATGTTACCAGCGAGGACAAGGCGAAAGGCACAGTGGTTTATTGGAATAGTGCTTACGGATTGAAGAAGTCCTGCACATTGCTACCGGTCACTGGGGACCGAAGGATCACTATTGTTACAAGCATAGTGGTAAGAAAACCAGGAATTTACCGGACCTTAGGTCGCGGCAAACAAGCCCCTTATAGTCAGTACGTAACTGGGGTCAGGGGGAGTGAAGACTTTGAGTCAGTGCACGACAAGATAAGAATTCAGCTTCCTCGCAGGAAGGCTCCTAACACAAAGCTGACTGGGCGGTACAGCTAAGGATTAGCTGGAGTTATTGAGGGAACTACGCTTCAGGCTGGTTGTACTCATCGTGTGGAAAGTAAAGGAGGCCCCTAACTTGTCCAGCTGCTGTCTCAAGATACACTCTCCTTGGATCAGCCTCCCTGGGACCTGCCTTATCATCTTGCAAGTAAAGGTATGGAAAGACGCTGACCGTGTGAGACTGAGTTATTATTGCATGCCTGCACAATCCCTACCTAACTACCGACCTGAGGGAAAAGTCCCACCTGTAGGGGACCCGACATCTAGCTGCATCACCATCCCCTCAGAGATCTACAGCAGCGCTGGTACAAATTACCAGAATACTACAGGTGGCGTCACGAACTGTATATAAATCTATCCCCTGTAAATATTCCCCCAACATACGCCAGACCGCCAGGGCCACAGACCGAGCCACAGCTACCTGTGACAATCCCCATAGACTTCTACGGGCTCGGCTCTGAGTACCCCATTGCCCTGGTAACCCACAATTGTGGTGGCGGGTCGACACACCGGCGCCAGAGCTGGGATTTCACATGCGAGTGTCTGAAAATTTCCTCGCATGTGTGATCCGGCCTTACACTGAGGATTCCGTGTAAATTTATGAAACACGTGATTCAGACAGAACCTCTGGTGGAAGATTCCCTATAATCAGGCAGATGGAGACACTGTGGATGCCTTCTAACCTGCGATCCGGCGGCATCCGTCTCTTTAGGATTGTATAAAAATGCCGTCGGCCACAGTTTTGTACACTTCTGAAAAGAAGGACACCGCGGAACAGAGGCCAGATGGAGTCCAGAGTAACTCTGCTGCCTAACTATAGCGAATGGATCCATCGGGGGTTTCATCTATCACGTCAATCAGAGATTTAGATGGAAACCCCAATGTAAGTGGTCAGCGTAGAGCCCCGGATAAATGTGATCCCAAACGTTCTGTAAAATGTTCCCAATTAAAGCTTCCACTCAATCCACGAAGAAAGCAAGTCCTCACTCAGATCTGTCATCTGTTAAAGGAAATATATGGGGCTTCCACGTTACTGGCAGCACAAAGGCTCTGGAAAAGCGAAATGGCTCCTCACCCTCCAAAAGAAATTCAGTAAATTATATGCTCCCAAATTCAAATGCCCCCTCCCTCCTGAGCCCCAGTGTGCCTAAACCACATATAGCGCCCACATGTTTGGCATTTTTGTAGTGATGAGAGCTCGCCTAATTTACAGGTGCGTGTCTCCAGAAGCATGAGCTGGGCATAATGTACTGGTCACTACAACGAATAAATAAACCCATAAAGAGTACTGCAGTGCGCAGGCGCCGGACCTCTCTGACCTTTCCCGGCGCCTGCACACTGCAGTACTCTGCTCTGCCCTCAACAGGGCAGAGCAGTGCGCCTGCGTCAGAGCCGCGATGGGAAGCTAAGAAGAGGAGGGGTTCGCTAGAAGATGGGAGGCACTGGACCGCGATGCCCATCGGACCGGACAGCGGACCGCCCCTGGGTGAGTATAATATAACTCGTTTTTCTTCTCTTTCAGGTGACATCGGGGGCTTATCTACAGCATTACAGAATGCTGTAAATAAGCCCCTGATGGCGGTGGCTACAGCTGATGGTCGAAAAATGGGGTGACAGATTCCCTTTAAAGGGGATTTTGCTTTTTTTTTCTCTGGTCATGGATCCGCTTGGTAACTTGACGGATCAAGTGTCCAGGTTGACACAGAAGATGCAGGTTTTTTTCGGGTAAACATCGGGCCCTTGTCACGTCTCATACTCTCATACAGAAAAAACTGACGGAGACTGTTAATACTGTGCAGGAAACCACCCACCATGCTGTTAGTCTACCTGGTGATTCTGTTGCTGTTGTTGTGCACGCTCCCGAACCCTCGGTTAAGCTTCCTGACACCTTTTCTGGCGAAAAAGATAAATTTCGTACATTCAGGGAGAGTTGTAAATTATGGTTTTCTCTTAGACCTCGATTATCTGGGGATGAGACTCAGCGGGTAGGGATTATTATTATCTTCAGGTGTGGACTGGCGGATTACCTGGCTCTCCATCCACCTCCCAGCTTATTGGAGGAAGCTATGACTCAGGTTATCCATATGGATCGGAGTCTGCGGGAGAGAGGTGTCGCACAGCGAAAGGTTCCCTTGTTCTCTGCTTGATCTGTTGTTTCGCTGCCGTCCGAACCTATGGAGGTGGGGGCCGCCAAACTCGAGGAGAGAGACATCGGCAGGAAGGAAAATTGTGTTTTTACTTTGGAGATCCCAGACATTGGAAAAAGGACTGCTCCTCCTGTCCAACGACCAACAAGCGGCTGAGTCTGGGTGATTGTCATGGAAGTCACCCAGACTCTCAGGTACCTTTCTCTGCATTTTCAAAATTTTCAAAAATTTTGTTGGAAGTGGAACTTTGTTGTGGGAGTGGCTCCGCGTCCACTTCTGTCTTCGTGGATTGCGGGTCGTCCATGAACTTTATTAACTCTGACTTGTCCAGGTGTAAGTTAGGGACAGTTAGGTTGGAGACTCCTATTCTTGTTGTTGCCATTAACAAAACAACACTGGCTAAGAATTGCATCAAATTTGTTTCAGAGGAGTTTCTCCTTAAAGTGAGTTAATTGCACCAGGAATGTATTTCATGTTTTATTATGGACAATCTGCCTGCGGGACTGGTGTTGGGCTTCCCCTGGTTTGAACTACATAATCCTGTGATAAACTGGGAATCTCGGGACATTGTTAAATAGGGTCCCAATTGTTCTAAAAAATGTCTTGTTACTGTATCTGTGTCATCCGTCAGTCTGGAGGGTATTCCGGAGTACCTGAAGGACTTTGAGGATGTGTTCTCCGAAAAGGAGGCTGAGGTCCTACCACCACATCGCCAATTTGATTGTGCTGTTGATCTTGTTCCCGGTGTCAAGTTGCCCAAAGCCCGTCTGTACAATCTCTCCGCCCCTGAGCGGGCCACTTTGAAGGAGTATATCTATGATAGCCTCAGTAAGGGGCACATTCGGCCATCTGTCTCTCCTGTGGTGGCGGGGTTTTTTTCATGAAGAAAAAGGATGGTGGTTTACGCCCATGCCTTGATTTTCGAGGACTTAATAGAATCACTATAAGAAACACTATCCCCTCCCACTTATATTTATATTTATACAATCAGACAATTGTCTGGGGCAAGGAGGTTCTCTAAGTTGAATCTCAGGGAAAGTACAATATCATCCGTATGCGTGAGGGGGATGAGTGGAAAACTGCATTTCTCACCTCTGAGGGTCTGTTTGAGAATTTGGTTATGCCCTTTGGTCTGACTAATGCGCCAGCAGTTTTTCAGAATTTCACGAATCATGTTTTCTCAGATTTTATTGGGCATTTTATGGAAATTTTTTTGATGACATCCTCATACTCTTCTGACAGAGTCACAAGGACCACCTCCGTGCAGTTCTTCTGAGGCTTAGGGAGAACTCAATATTTGCTAAACCAGAGAAGTGTTCATTTTTTTTCTCAGGAATTGTCCTTTCTAGGGGTCATTTTGTCTGCTGAGGGGTTTCATATGGACCCTAGGAAGTTACAGACTATTGTGGATTTAAATCGTAAGGGGGCTGATCTCAAAAACTGGTCAGCTCTAGCTGTGGCAGCGTTTTCCTCTTTAAAAATCTGTTTCATGACCTCCCCGGTACTGGTTCAACCTGACATGTCTAAACCATTTATCATAGAGGTGGACGCCTCGGAGGAGGGAGTGGGGGCTGTGTTGCCCAGGGGTCCACCACATTGACTAACTTAAGACCCTGTGCCTTCTTTTCGAGAAAATTTTCCTCTGCTGAGAGGAATTATGATGTGAGTAACCGGGAGCTATTGGCCATTAAATTGGCGTTTAAAGAATGGAGGCATTTTTTGGAGGGGGCTGTCCATCGTATCACTGTTATTACGGATCACAAGAACCTGTCTTACATCGAGTCCGCCAAACGTTTGACTCCGAGACAGGCAAGGTGGTCACTTTTTTTCCCAATTTCAGTTTTCTATTACTTTCAGACCAGGGTCCAAGAATGTGAAGGCTGATGCTTTATCTCGTAGCCATGATCCAATTTCACCTCCTGTACCTCCTCCCTCCATTCTTCAGCGTGGAGTGGTGGTGGTTGCGGTGTCCTCGGCATTGGAATGAGAGATTCGTGAGGTTCAATCTCTTGCTCCTTCATCCATACTTGATAATAAGCTCTTTTTGCCTGTTTAGTATCGGTTAAGGGTGCTTCGGGAGTTCCATGACTCGGCTCTGAGTGGGCATCCTGGAATCTCGGCCAAGTGTAAAGCCATCACTAGGCTGTTTTGGTGGCCTTCGTTGGCTTCTGATGTCACTGGGTTTGTGTCTTCCTGTGAAACTTGTGCTCAAGCTAAAACCTTCTGTAACCGGCCAGCTGGGGAATTGGTGCAACTGCCAATTCCAGATAGACTGTGGACTCATTTATCCATGGATTTTATCACTGATCCTCCCCCTCTAATGGCAAAACTGTTATCTGGGTAGTTGTTGATAGGTTCAGTAAACAGGCGCATTTTGTACCTTTGGCGGGCCTTCGTAATGCTGAGACTTTATCAAAATTGTTCATTGAGCATGTGTTCCGATTGCATGGTGTGCCTGTCAGCGTGGTGTCCGATAGAGGGGTGCAATTTGGCAAAATTCTGGAGGGCCTTTTGTAAAAGGCTGGGTATCAGTCTGACCTTTTCATCGTCCTACCATCCCGAGACCAACGGTCAGACTGAAAGGACTAGTCAGTAGAGTTGAGCGAAACAGGTCGGTCAGATTCAAAAGTCGCTGACTTTCGCCAAAGTCAGGTTTCGTTGGCCAAAACCCGACCATAGCGTGCAGTCGGCCATGCGGTCGGCAAAACAAGCGCCAAAGTCGAATTCCCAGAATTCTTTCAGGCGCCTTTTTCCAGCCAATGAGCACTGTGGGCAACGAGATGACATGGGCAGCGTCCACCACCATCTAAGAGAACTGCATTGCAGTGATTAGCTTGCTTTGGGGGGCTTCATAGTGTCTATAAAAGCCCTGACCGCCATTTTACTTCTGCCGATCTTAACAGTAGGGATAGGTTGCTGTTTATCAGTAGTGAGAGAGTTAGGGCTGGAAAGAGAAGTTCTTATGTGCTTGTGCTGATAGCAATTGTGCTGTACAGTTAGTGTGCAGTGACAGGGGAGGATTTTCTTGTGTGCAGCAGCGGTGATTAATAGGCTGCCTGCTAGCTGTATTGCTGTGTGTACACTGCGGTGCAGAGTGCTTTTTACACAGCACTAATACTTTTATTCTTTTTTTCTGCACAGTTACCGAGCGTTCATTTTTTCCCACACCATATAGAGCTGTACGCTCCTCACACACTACCGTGTACCGGCTGGTATCACAGACAAATACATGCTGAGTCTAATTATCTGTGTGTGACCCCGGAAATATATACGGAGATTGAAATTTTCCACTACACTGTATACAGCTGTACGCTTCTGATACAGTACCGTATATCTGCTCTTTGTATACGTCCTTCCGGTCCCAGAATCCACCACACCGGAAGTGCTCAGTGGAACGCACGCCGATTCCTCATGCCGGATACTTCCGGGTGCGTCACCCCGGCCTGATAACTTCACTCACGGCTACATATAGACGTCACTCACATTTTTCTCTCACTGACCAGCGGCGGACCCCGCGTCAGCAGCACTATTGGGTAAGCACACCTGCCGTTCACCAACTAGCTACAGCCGTGCACCATAACATGTTTGATTCTTCTGATATTTTTCCTCAGGCTGCGCACCACCTAATAGATATACCTGGCGATATTCACAATTGATCAAATATAAGGGTATGCGTTCTTTCTGTATCACCTCTAGTAATGCCATTCACCTACCAATTACAGCCGTGCACTATAGCATATTTGACTCTTATTATATCTATCTTCAGGCTGCACACCACCTAATAGATATACCAGGTGATATTCATATCCGACCAAAATCAAGGGTATGCGTTCTGTCTACATTACGTTTAGTAATGCGGCTCACATCTATGTATTTACTGGCATGTCTATATATATTTTACAGACAGTTATCCTGAGTACTGAAATGTGACATAATATGAGTGCATATGTCCTCTCCTTCTAAAACGGTATGTTACTCCTTCTTACAAGTCTATTTGGATTGTGCTCAGATTATTATTTCTATTTTGTTCATGCCAAGATTGCCAAGCTACCAGATCTATCTATATATTTGTATATACTTTGTTTTAAAAAATATGTTTTCTGTCATTTTGTTTGAAGGTTTTCTACTTGTATGAATAGCGATTGATAAAGGCAGAGAAACTGCCGAAACGTTTTGCCACATTTCCATGAAAACCGCATATTTTGACTACAATAAAATGAATGGTTGTCACTAAGATACAAGTTGAGTGCCTAGTTTCATTACATTATATTCTGGTTTGGGAACCTAACCTGGCACCTTCTTACCTAGCAGTGCACACGCTACATTTATATAATTATCTGTGTGTGACCCCGGAAATATATACGGAGATTGAAATTTTCCACTACACTGTATACAGCTGTACGCTTCTGATACCGTACCGTATATCTGCTCTTTGTATTACGGTCAAATCCATACTGAGAGAGCGTCCGTGTGTGTCTCCAGAAATATATACGGAGATTGAAATTTTTCCCTACACTGTATACAGCTGTACGCTTCTGATACACTACCATATATCTGCTGGTATTTTTGGTACATTTTCCCAAACATGAGGAAGTATGGTGGAAGAGGCCGCGGACGTGGGCGGGGGGGGGCAGCTGGTACTGATGGTGGTGGTGGTGCATTTGCTGGTAGTGCCAAAAGCACAATAGCACCTAAGGCATGAGGTGTTGAGCCTGCGTCATCGTCTGGCTCCAGAAGGCCTGGAACGCTCCCTTTTCTGGGAGTAGGTACACAGCTTTTTAAGCCGGAGCATCAGACGGAGTCGTCAGTGCAGGCTCCTGGTCAGGAACGACACCTTTCCTTGTGTCCTTAACCCCCACCACAAGTGAAGGATGTGGCAGGCCACACTTCAGATTACTCCCTGGAGCTCTTTTCACATACCATGACTGGGTTATCAAGTGAAATCCTGAATTCTCCAGTCCAAGATGAATATGACATGGAGTGCACTGATGCACAGCCACTGCTATATGATTCTGCTGGTACATTCACCCACAGCACTGCATTGCCCTCGCAGTCTACTGAGCCAGATTCTGACCCTGATGAAACTCAGGTGCCCCTTCCCGCATACTATACCACCTTACACGGTGACACAGAGGAAGGTGCAGATGAAATTGAAGAGGAGGTGATGAATGACCCAGTTGACCCGGATTGGCATCCATTGGGGGAAAAAGGTGCCGCTGGCAATAGCTCAGAAGAGGAGGAGGATCCGCAGAAGGCATAGACATCGCAGCTACGGTTATCTGGCGGGCCCGTAGCAGTTCAAAAACGTGTTAAAAAAACAAAAGACAGTTGCAGGACAGCTTGGCCAGACGGTCAAATTAGCACAGTGTGCAAGCCCTGAAAATTTATCCCATAGTAGGAAGAGTGCAGTGTGGCACTTTTTTGACCAAAATCCTATTGATGAGGCAAAGGTTACCTGTAAGAAGCGCGGAAGGACCTTTAGCTGAGGGAAAAATCTCCGAAATTTGAATACCAATTGCATGCTTAGACATTTAAACACCATGCACTTGCAAGCATGGACGGACTACAATACCTCAGGTAGCACACGTGCACCTGCTCCGACTGAAGGTAGCCAGCAACGCTACATCGCTTCCCCCACTGTAAGCCCACCGGTTAGCACACCATCAGCAAGAAATGTTGAGGTGTCGTCGCAAGGCCAAAGCAGTCAGGGAATCACAATGAAAGACTGAATCTAGGCCATCACCACCACCATCACAATCACCAACCCCCTCTCAGTCCGCCATGTCCACCGCTAGTTCCCCCATATGCAGCTCTCAAGTCCAGCTCACCCTAGCAGACACTCTGAGTAGGACAAGAAAGTACTCATCCTCTCATCCACGTACACTGGCTTTGAAAACCTACATTGCCAAACTGATCTCATTAGAGATGATGCCCTTCCGTTTGGTTGAAAGCGCAGCATTCCGAGAGCTCATGGCCTACACTGTCCCACGCTATGACCTACCCCGTCGGCACTTCTTTTCTGGAAAAGCCATCCCTGCCCTCCACCTGCTTGTGAAAGACCGCATTGTCCATGCACTCAAACAATCAGTGAGTGGAAAGGTGCACCTCACAACAGATGCATGGGCCACTAGGCATGGCCAGGGCCGTTACGTGTCCATCACTGCGCTCTGGGTTAATGTAGTGGATGCATGGTCCACAGGGGACAGCGGCGGTGGGACAGTGCTGCCTAGCCCATGGTATATATCAAAAAACTGACCGGCACATCCAAACATAGATTCAGTGTGAACAGGTGCTAAACCTAGAGTCACCAACTCACATACACACAAGAGAAAAAGGTAGCACACTGTAGCGCTATAGCTTGCAAACACGAAATATGAAAAATATGAAAAATGAATTGCATCATTACCTTAGAAATATGAAAAATTGAGAAGTCTTAGCGCATAAGATGGCCAAATTATGTGAGCCTGATAGCCACGTCAAGGCTCTTCTCGTATATCAGGTCCTAACTAATGCCTATCCTCGCTTAGAAAAGTCTGTCTGCATGGGAACGTATGAATCCTCTCTTCAGACTAAAATCTACATCTCTGTGGAGGGGTGATGAACCTGTTGTAATTAAAAAGCCTGTGACCACCAGGTGGAGTGCTCAGGTAGAAGGTAAATGAATACATATCAAAAAACTGACCGGCACATCCAAACATAGATTCAGTGTGAACAGGTGCTAAACCTAGAGTCACCAACTCACATACACACAAGAGAAAAGGTAACACACTGTAGCGCTATAGCTTGCAAACACGAAATATGAAAAATATGAAAATGAATTGCATCATTACCTTAGAAATATGAAAAATTGAGAAGTCTTAGCGCATAAAATGGCCAAATTATGTGAGCCTGATAGCCACGTCAAGGCTCTTCTCGTATATCAGGTCTAAACTAATGCCTATCCTCGCTATGAAAAGTCTGTCTGCATGGGAACGTATGAATCTCTCTTCAGACTAAAATCTACATCTCTGTGGAGGGGTGATGAACCTGTTGTAATTAAAAAAGCCTGTGACCACCAGGTGGAGTGCTCAGTAGAAAGGTAAATGAATACATATCAAAAAACTGACCGGCAATCCAAACATAGATTCAGTGTGAACAGGTGCTAAACCTAGAGTCACCAACTCACATACACAAAGAGAAAAAGGTAGCACACTGTACGCTATAGCTTCCCAAACACGAAATATGAAAAATATGAAAAAGAATTGCTCATTACCTTAGAAATATGAAAAATTGAGAAAGTCTTAGCGCATAAGATGGCCAAAATTATTGAGCTGATAGCCACGTCAAGGCTTTCTCGTATATCAGGTCCTAACTAATGCCTATCCTCGCTTAAAAAATCTTTTTGCATGGGAACGTATGAATCCTCTCTTCAGACTAAAATCTACATCTCTGTGGAGGGGTGATGAACCTGTTGTAATTAAAAAGCCTGTGCCCACCAGGTGGAGTGCTCAGGAGAAGGAAAATGAATACATATCAAAAGTATTTGGCATTGTACTATACCTACATTTCTCTGCCATATCGGAGCATCATGAATTGTGGTATGTTTAAAGGGGCCCCACTCACGACTCTTTCCCCCGGGGCCACGAAAACCTGGAGCCACCCTGCCCCCCCAACTTTAGCCAAAATAAATAGTTTTCACTGCGTTACTATTATTATAAAGTAAATTAAGGTTGACAAGCTTTAAGTAATAGAATTGATGTCGTTGGCATTGAAATGGGCAACTGTAGGTGGTGTTACTGTCTCCACTCCCTGCCGACTTTTGTTCCCCATTGACTTGCATTTGGGGTCGGATTTTCGACTCCGACTCGACCTTTTCGTTAGTTGGCCGATTTCGGGACTTGGAAACCGACGCGACCCCCCCTGGAGCCAAAGTCGTCATCTTACTAATCAGTTTTTGGAGCAGATATTGCGGTGTCTTGCTACGTCCAGACAGGATAATTGGTCAATCAATCCACTGGTACTTCCTCGTCTTTCTGCAACTATGGATTTCACCCTCACTTTGGTGAGTGTTCTCGGCTGGATTCGGGGTGTCCAGGGCCTTTCTACAGTTGGGGGAGATCTGGAGGGAGGTTCAGAGAAACTTGGGGAGGCCAGGGCAAGTATAAATTTTTTGCAGATAAACGACGTTCTGAGGCGCCAGTGTTAGAATCTATTTAGTTTTGACCATCCGCCATCTCGTTGTGGGTTTTCTGGCTGTGGTCTTTTTTCCCATGGTGCTGGGTGTCATGGGTGCATCGCCACGAAGATCGTCGCGATTGCACATTCTGACTTCTCACAGCTGAGCTGTGTTTCTTTGTGTTTGGTTAGAGAGAGTTAATTTTACCTAGCTCTTTGCTAAGACTAGGTCCAGCCTCGCCCGGCTGCTTTGGATTATGTTCTAATTAGTTTCCTTTATATTCCTGCCAGTCTGGGTGTTGGATGCCGGTGAAAAGCATTTCATATAGTTTAGCAGACTGGATCGGTTCTGGGAATACTTAAGCTAAGAGCTCCTTAGTTGTTTTACTCTTACAGCTTATAGTTTATCTCTGAGACCTAAGGTGTTCCTACTGTGTGTGAGTGTTGTATGTAAGACTTTATTTACTTTATTTCTTATCTTTCTTGTATGTCTTTCTGTTCATTAACGTTACCTGGTCATTCCCTTTGGTGGTATTCAGGGTCCTTCTTAGGACTAGAATACAGTTGGCAGGGATTGATTTGGAGACAGGGTTTACGCTGGTGGCCTGGAACCTCTGTACCTTTAACAGTACCTCAGGTTGAGGGATTAGTTAGGACCCCAGTTTAGGGTCAGCTTAGACCCCGGTCACCCTCTAGCCGGAGACAGCGAGTATAACGATTCCGTTTTGACCCTCTGGACATTCTGTCAGGTAAAATCTAGTTATCATATATCTATGCGCATGTTATATAGTATGTTGCCTTTTGATATAGATTACTGTCATCACATATATATATCTGCTATACAAGCGTGACATTTTCACCGGCCATAACTAAGATTCTCCCCAGCTGTCATGGACCAGTAGCCAGCTGGCCCGGCAGTTGCAGGGATTGTCCATGGAGTTGGCAGACATTAGTCCAAGGTTTTGTCCCCCCCGGAGCAAACCAGATCTGAACCAAGGTTGCTCTCCCAGACAGGTTCACTGGTGGGCGGGACAAATTTTTTACTTTCCGGGAGGCATGTAAAATTGTACTTTCGGCTGCGGCCCTCGGTATCTGGGAGTGAAGAGCAGAGGGTGGGAATTGTTATCTCGCTCTTACAGGGGATCCTCAATCTTGGGGCGTTCTCTATTCCTCCAGGCTCCCCAGATCTCCAGTCATGTGGATCGATTTTTTACTGCCCTGGGTTTGGTATATGATGATCCGGATCGAGTTCCCTTGCTGAAACAAGGTTACGTAAAATACGGCAAGGAAAATCGTTCCAGCGGAGGAATATTCTTCTGAGTTCCGTAGATGGGCAACAGATACTCAGTGGAAGGACCCCGCTCTTAGGAGCCGTTTTGTCAAGGGTTGTCTGACAAATTAAAAGATGTGTTGGCTCAGTATGATTCTCCTCCATCACTGGAGGTGCTATGGCCCTCGCTATTCGCATTGATAGACGTCTTCGGGGAAGACGCAGGTAACTCCGCCCCCCGTGATGACTCCCCTACTACTAAAGTTCCTTATACTGAGGTTCCCTGGTCTGTTCTGAGGAACCCATGCAGTTGGGGGGGACATCATTTTTTAGGAGGGAATCAGCGGTGCGCCGCAAGACTAGAAGGTGTTTCTTTTTGCGGGAGAGAGGGACATTTGTTGGGGGGTGTCCATCCCGGACCTCTTTGAACCAAGGAGTTAATCTGGGAGTGTGTATTTCGTCCCCAAATCCCTCTCAGTTTCTCGTGCCTGCGGGGTGGTGATTGGTACTAGAACTGAGAGGATTTCTGTTTTTCTTGATAGTGGGTCCGGGGCTAATCTGGTGGACACTCGGTTTGCCCAGGTGCATGGTAATGCAACTGAGTGTATTGGCCAAACCGGTCCCTATACTCTCTATTGATTTCTAGACCTCTTGGTCAAGGTAGCTTGGTGCAAGCTGTTTCATAACATAGATCTTCGATAGGGGCAATACATAAAGAGCAATTGTCTTGTTATGTGTTGGAGGGTTGCCTGCTCCTATTGTGTTGGGACTTCCTTGGTTGGCTAAACATAACCCAGTGATTGATTGGCAATCCAGAAAGATAAGCCAGTGGGGTGAATTTTGCAATAAAAGCAGAGCACGGTCATCGGTGCGGTTGTCCTAGGACTTTGCCTCCTTTTCTGGAGGACTTTTGGGAAAGTTCTCAGAGGAGGGGTGAAAGAGTTACCCCCCTCATCGCACATATGACTTCTCAAAAAGTTGCTTCTGATGCTTATCTCGACTTTCCAGGGTGGGAAGACGGATGATCCGGTTCCTATTCCTCAGGAAGGGAGTTGTAG
>JARQOD010000002.1:334696296-334739454 GCA_033576555.1 Oophaga sylvatica | reverse complement strand
TACACATTTGAGACCAGAAACAGAAGACACAGCGGGCCAGGATAATCCAACTCAGCAATCACTCTCCAATACAGGATTCAGATCTTCTTGTCACGCGGTCTTATGATATGTGTACGATGTCAGTAAACTATTCTTAAAAGAACAACACTCTATACAACATATAGATTAGCAACATCAGCATGTAAATATAGAATAGATTTACCTGACACAATATCCGTTGAACTCAGGGTTAATCTTGAGGACTTGATACACTGTCACAGGAAAGAGGAGGACCGGGGGTCTAACCTGACCCTAAACTGGGGTCCTAACTAATCCCTCACCTTGAGGTACTGATAATGGTTCAGAGTCCAAGTCTCCAGCCTAACCCTGTCTCCTATCAGTCCCTGAACCCTGTAATCAGTCCTAAGAAGGATTCTGATTACCACCAAAGGGATATGGGCTGATCTCTGCTAAATACACAGATTAGACATATAAGACAGACTGGAGAAAACACAGACTTGCATACACACTCAAACACAGAAGGAACATAAATGATCTGGGATATTAAACTCTAAGCAAGGTGAGCTTAAAACAACTAAGGAGCTCTTTAACTTAAGTCTATACAGATACAATCCTATCTGTGGTCTGCATGAAGAATTTCACTGGCAACTCCCAACACAGACAACCAGAGATTTAAAGGAAACCAATCAACAAATAATTAATTGCAGCCGGGAGAAAACTGCACCCAGTCCCAGAACTGAGCACAGACAGAATTAACTCCCTAACTGCCAAACACAAAGAAACAGCAACTCAGCTGTGAGAAGTCAGAATGTGCAACCGCGACGATCTTCGTGGCGATGCACACATGACACTTCTTCTCTGTTACCGTAAGTCCATGCAAACGTGGGTCTTTCAAAGAGCAGGGTTCAGAGTCCACAAGTGCTTCAGAGTTCCTCAGTAGGAATAGCTGGAGTACAAGGTCCAAGGCTTACAGGAGTCAAGTCACAGGTTCACTGCAGGCTAGATTCTGAAGCACTGATTGCTCAGCTGTGGCTGCTTAAGAAGCAAAGGAGAGAATCAGGGCGGGAACATGCAAGCTGGAAACTCCATTTTGACTGAGGGCAAGATAGCTGCAGCAAGACAGAAAGTAAAATGGCTGACGAACAAACTGAGTTTCAGGAATATATACATAGAACCTTACATTACTCCCCCCTTAAGGACAACCTCCGGATGACCTCAGACCAGGCTTGTGTGGGTACCTCTGATGAAACTGACGGAGCAAGCGAGGAGCATTAACGTTATTGACCGGTTCCCATGAGTTGTCCTCCACTGGGTAGCCCTGCCATTTAATCAGATATTGTAACTGATTTCTATACAACCTGGAATCTAAAATCCTTTCCACCACAAATTCTTCCTGACCATCGACTAGCACTGGGTCAGGGCAAGGAGAGGAACGTCCAGGAAACGTATTGGGTGTCGCAGCCTTTAGTAGGGATACATGAAAGACAGGGTGGATTCTCATAGTTCTGGGCAGTTGAAGACGACAAGCAACGGCACTTATAATTTTACTGATTTTATAGGGTCCAATGTACTTATGTCCCAACTTAGACGATGGAATCCTTAACTTAAGATTTCTGGTTGACAGCCAGACCAAGTCTCCTACCTTGAAAGCTGGTGCAGGTTTACGAAATTTATCTGCTGCTTTCTTGTACCTTTCTTGAGCCGATTCCAGATTTTCCTTTAGAAGATCCATATTCTTCTGTAAAGACGTGATTCTTTCAGCCACTGCTGGTAAAGGCGTTTCTATGGGAAATCGTGGTAGAATGTTAGGATGATAACCTAGATTAGAGTAAAAAGGAGACTGTTTAGTGGAGGCACTCTGAGAGTTGTTACACGAGAACTCAGCTAATGGAAGTAGATCCACCCAATCATCCTGTAGGTGGCAGATAAAGCAGCGGAGATACTGCTCCAGGGTTTGATTGGTTCGTTCGGTCTGTCCATTAGTCTGGGGATGAAAAGCAGAAGAAAGGTTTACTTTAATGTCCAATGCTGCACAGAAATTTTGCCAAAACCTAGAAGTGAATTGCACCCCTCGATCCGAAATAACCTCATCCGGTACTCCATGTAAGCGAAACACATCTTTAATCATCAAATCTGATGTCTGTTTTGCAGTGGGTAAGCCGACACAAGGGATAAAATGAGCTGCCTTTGTTAGACGGTCAACCACCACTAGAATGGTGTTCTTCCCCTGAGAGGTTGGTAACTCCACGATGAAGTCCATAGAAATGGATCCCCACGGGCGGGACGGGGTGGGAAGAGGCTGTAACAGACCAGTTGGTGAGGAGCGAGGTGTTTTGCATCTTGCACAGACCTCACATGAAGTGACATAATTCAAAACATCCTTCCTGCAAGTGGGCCACCAAAAGAAACGAGAAAGAAATTCCTGTGTCTTTAGAATTCCTCTATGCCCAGCTATCTTGGAATCGTGAATGAGTTGCAATACTCTTAATCTGACTGTTTCAGGAATATACAGACGTTGTCCCTGAATCCACACACCATTCTTAAAGACAAGACTTACGTCCCTTGGGGGTTGTGCCAAAAAGGAATCCGCATGGTATGCTTCCTTGATGTCCTTAAGTAGGTCTTGATTATGAATTACTCCTAGGAATCTAGAGTCAGGAAGAATAGTCTTAGGAGGAGTAATTGGACGTGTCTCTGCTGAGTAAATCCTAGAGAGTGCATCAGCCTTTCCATTGCGCGATCCTGGTCTATAAGAGATGATAAAATTAAATTGGTTTAAGAAAAGATTCCAGCGAGCCTGGCGAGGAGTCAGGCACTTAGCCGACCTGATAAACTCAAGGTTACGATGGTCTGTCAGGACGACTATTTGCTGTGCAGCTCCCTGAAGAAGGTGTCTCCATTCTTTGAAGGCGGCAATAATGGCCAACAACTCTCTATTGCCCACATCGTAGTTCCTCTCAGCCGAAGACAACTGCTGGGAAAAGAAGGCACAGGGATGCAAGACATTCTTCTCACCTGTTCTCTGAGAGAGTATAGCTCCAACGGCACAGTCTGAAGCATCCACCTCTATTATGAAGGCAAGCTCGGGGTTGGGATGTACTAGGATAGGTGCAGTGGTAAATTTATCTTTTAGACGGGAAAATGCTTCCTGGGCTTGGGGAGTCCAGGAAAACCTAGACTCTTTCCGGGTAAGTTGAGTGATAGGTGACACTACCTCAGAGAAATTTCTAATGAAACGTCTATAGAAGTTGGCAAACCCGATGAAGCGCTGTACCTCCTTCACATTTCTAGGACTTGGCCAATCCTTGATGGCTTGGGTTTTGCTTCCATCCATACTAATTCCTTGTGTAGACAGTACATACCCCAGAAATTGAATTTCGGTCCTTTGGAATTCACACTTTTCAAGTTTGATGTAAAGATGATTTTGTCTTAGACGTTCCAAGACCATTCTCACATGTCCATGATGTTCCTCTGTGGAGTTAGAAAAAATTAGAATATCATCCAAATAAATTACCACGAATGTATCTAGGAGATCCCTGAAGATGTCATTCACCAAGTGTTGGAAAGTGGCTGGGGCGGTACTCAGACCAAAAGGCATAACTAGATATTCAAAGTGTCCATAGCGTGACCTGAATGCAGTCTTCCATTCATCCCCAGGTCTAATACGGACTAAGTTATAGGCCCCACGAAGATCTAGTTTAGAAAAAATTTTGGCATGTCGCACTCTCTCCAATAACTCAGGGATTAAAGGCAATGGATAACGGTTTCTAATAGTAACCTTATTGAGTTCCCTATAGTCTACGCATGGTCTCAGAGATCCATCTTTCTTCTTTACAAAGAAGATGGGTGCACCTGCAGGAGATGAAGAGGGGCGTATGAAGCCCTTGGCTAGATTTTCATCTATGTAATCCTTTAAAGCCTTTAGCTCGGGCCCCGCCAGGGGGTAGATCTTACCAAAAGGTATCTCTGCTCCAGGCAATAATTCAATTGGACAATCATTTTGGACGGTGAGGAGGAAGCTGGTCAGCGTTCTTCTTGTCACATAAATCCACATAGTCCTGGTATACGCTGGTAGTTCAGGGACTGACATGATTCCTTTAGGAACAGAGCAAGCTGAAACTTTTGGACTCATCTGTTTCTCTGGAAAGTGTAATTCCTTGGTCTCCCAGTTAATGGTAGGATTCTGAGCCTGCAGCCATGGTAGCCCTAGAATAATGGGAAAGTGGGGAGAAGAGATAAGCATAAAGGACATTTCTCTTGATGATCTTTACCCATAAGAACCCTCAAAGGCTCTGTTTCCTGATCCACTGGTCCAGAGGTCAGCAGGGAGCCATCCACAGTTTCCATCTGTACTGGAGTAGCCTTCTTCACTGAACGTATTCCCTGTTTCAGAGCAAAGGAGACATCCATAAAATTTCCACTTGCCCCTGAGTCGATCATAGCAGAGCTAGACACCCAAGCTGAGTCAACCCAGAGTTTGATGGAAAGAAAGCAATGAGAATTGTTTTTCTTACAACTCAGCTGGGACACCGCTGAGGAAACTTGAAAAATGGCAGCGTTTACACAGTCAACGTCCTCAGAGGTAACGGAGTTTAAGTCCGAGAAATCAAGATCTGTTGCTGCAGATCTCTCTGGAGCCTGAGGCTCGGACCTGACAGATCCCCTCTCGCAACACTCACAATGAATGAGTGCTGCAGTAGTCTTACGAGAACGGCTGGGGCAGTTTATAATGAAGTGCCCTGACTTACCACAATAGAAACATAGATTCTCCTTAAAACGATGTTCCTTGCGTGCATCACTAACCCGTCGTTGTAAAGAGTCTACCTGCATGGGTTCAGGTTCAGGTTCCCGTGTAATCCTACTCAAAGGTTCCTTAGCTGGAGAGGAAGGTAGGAAAAGGTTAGTACGATTGCTTTCGAACCATCTCTCTTGCCTGCGTTCAGTCAGACGAGTATCAATACGGATGCAGTAGTTAATAAAGTCACCTAACGCAGTGGGAGGGTCGGCACGAGCAAGTTCATCCTTAATCAGTGGAGATAACCCCTTTCGAAAAATAGATTTTTTGGCGGAACTGTCCCAGGTGGTATCAAGGGCCCATCTCCTGAAATCCAAGGCATATTCAGCTACCGAGTGCTTACCTTGGCGCAAAGCTAACATGGCTGCTTCAGCTGTTGCACCTCGATTGGGGTCATCAAACACCTGCCCCATGGCTGAAATAAAATCATCAAGGTGATTCAAACAATCATCCTCAGTCTCAATCAGAGGGTTTGCCCACATTAAAGCCTTGTTGGTAAGCAACATAATTGTAGTAAGCACCTTAGATTGTTCAGTGGGAAATTGTGAAGCATGTGCAGAAAAAAAAAGATTGCATTGATTAATAAATCCCCTGAATTTCTCACGTTCACCGCCAAAACGAAAAGGGGGCAACTTGGGAATCCCAGCACTCGGGGCTACGGCAGGAGCCTGGACTCGCCCCTCTAGAACCTCAATCCTGGCTCGCAAATCCTGGGTAGTCTGTCCAACCACTTGCAAATTGTGATTATTGAGGTCCTGTAGATTTGTAAAACGGGTCTTTATATTCTGCAAATCTGCAAGGATATTATCAGTCACTCCGCAAAGTTCCTTTATGCGGGCCTCCATTTTCCAGATCTTTTAAGACAGGATTACTGGAAGAAGAGGAGAGAAAAAAAAACAATAGTGTTCACCTGTGGCAACACTGCAGAGAGAAAAAAAAATTAAGGGAACTGCTCACCTGGAATGGTTGTGAGAAGTCACAACCACTATCATCACAGAAAGTTTCAACCAGACATCTGATATCCAGAGTTACAGCAGACAAAAAAGAGAAAAGAAAGGAAAAAAAAAACAATAGTGTTTACCTGTGGTAACACTGCAAAAAGAAAAAACTTAAGGGAATTGCTCACCTGGAATGGTTGTGAGAAGTCACAACCACTGTCATCACAGAAAGTACAACCGGACGTCTGATATCCACAGTACAGCAGACACAGCCTTCCAGACCCAGCAGACACTAACGTTTTGGCTTCAGAATCTTGTAATGTATGTAGTACAGTTCATATAGCGTCTTGTGCTTGGGTGCGATGAAAACACAGGAGTCACAGGTTTGATATAGAAAAGTCCTGTATTACTTCATACAAGTTGGCAGAAATAGTCACACAGTTTGCAGACACAGAAACAGGAGACACAGCAGGCCAGAGTAATCCAAGCTCAGCAATCACTCTCCAATACAGATTCAGGATCTTCTTCTCTGTTACCGTAAGTCCATGCAAACGTGGGTCTTTCAAAGAGCAGGGTTCAGAGTCCACAAGTGCTTCAGAGTTCCTCAGTAGGAATAGCTGGAGTACAAGGTCCAAGGCTTACAGGAGTCAAGTCACAGGTTCACTGCAGGCTAGATTCTGAAGCACTGATTGCTCAGCTGTGGCTGCTTAAGAAGCAAAGGAGAGAATCAGGGCGGGAACATGCAAGCTGGAAACTCCATTTTGACTGAGGGCAAGATAGCTGCAGCAAGACAGAAAGTAAAATGGCTGACGAACAAACTGAGTTTCAGGAATATATACATAGAACCTTACATAGATTCTCCAAGATGATCCATCTTGTGCCACTGCCAAAGTTGCCATCCTCTTCCGAGTTGTTACCCTTGTTTTTTCAGCAGTTGGTTCATTTGCACGGCATTCCGGAGAACATTGTGTCTGACAGGGGAGTCCAATTTGTTTCCAGATTTTGGAGGACATTTTGTTCTAAACTAGGAGTTCAGCTGTCTTTCTCCTCTGCGTTTCATCCTCAGACCAATGGACAGATGAGAGAACAAACCAGACCTTGGAGACTTATTTGAGATGTTTTGTGTCTGCTGATCAGGATGACTGGGTCTCTTTTTTGCCCCTGGCTGAATTCGCTCTTAATAGTAGGGCCAGTTCTGCCACATTGATGTCCCCTTTTTTCTGCAATTTCTGGCTTCATCCTCGGTTTTCTTCGGGACAGGTGGAGGCTTCTGTCTGTCCGGGTGTTGATGCTATGGTAGAGAGAATGCAGCAGATTTGTGATCAAGTAGTGGATAAGTTGTCTCTCTCTCAGGAGAAGGCCCAGCAGTTTGCCAACCGGCATAGGACTGATGGTCCTCGGTTTAAAGTGGGTGACTTGGTTTGGTTGTCCTCAAAGAATATCCCTATGAAGGTTGCGTCTCCAAAGTTTAAGCCAAGGTTCATTGGACCTTATAGGATCTTGGAAGTCCTTAATCCAGTTTCTTTTCGTTTAAGATTCATAACGTCTTCCACAAATCTTTATTGAAAAGGTTTGTCGAGCCAGTGGTTCCTATGGCTGCGCCTCCTGAGCCTGTTTTGGTTGAGTGTAATCTGGATTATGAAGTGGAGAAGATATTGGATTCTCGTTTGGCTAGATGGAGACTCCAGTACTTGGTTAAGTGGAAAGGTTATGGTCAGGTGGACAATTCTTGGGTGTTTGCTTCTGACATTCATGCGGAGAGACTGGTTCGTGCCTATCACCGAGCTCATCCTGATCGGCCTGGTGGTGCAGGTGAGGGTTCGGTGACCCCTCCTCAAGGGGGGGGTACAGTTGTGAACGTTCTGGAGATGACTTCTGAGCTGAGCCTCCCTCTGGTGGTTGCTGACGGTATTGAAGCTGTATTGAATGACAAGGCTTCCTCACCTGGAAGCGAGGACTGGCAATCAGGAGAGACGGACTGGGCTGATATAAGTGAGCTGCCTTCCCATGATCCTTTCCGGTGATCAATTGTTGTTTCCTGGTCCATTTGGAAGTCAGCTGGTGTCTTGCCTTCCTCTGCTACTTTCAGATAAGTTATTTGCTGCTTGTTTCTATTATGTTTGCTATTTTCATTTTTTGGCTGCACTTTGTGGGAGGTTAGTCGGGTTCCCCTTCAGGGACCTGTGCTACTCTCTGTTTTTCAGTAGCCACTGTTTATTTGTTCAATTGCTCTATCCCTGTGAGTCACCCGCCAGGGCCGTGGGGTACCCGGCACCGAGCCCGTCGATTGCTATGGGGGATGTCACGGTAGCTGCAGCTCGGTCCGTGGCCCTGGGACTCATTAAAAAGGGGGTTGTATTTACAGGGGATAGTGTGAATTGAATCGTGACGCCACCTGTGGTGTCTGGTGAGGCTCACCAGTGCTGCAGCAGTCCACTGAGGCCGATGTTATGGCAGCTAGATGGAATCGCTCCCCACAGGTGGAGCGGGCCGTCAGGGCAGCGTATGGGTAGCAATGCAGGACGGAGGGGATCCGGCAGGATAGGAACAACAAAGGGGAACACACACAAGTCACTTCAGTACCTTTACTGGAGTTAGTGCAGGAACATCCCGGGGCACTGTAGGGTGAAGGGTGCACATCCAGATTCTCCCCAGTGAGCAGGGCCTCCTGTTCCTTGCCTCTCTGTAATAAGTTTCCGACCTGCCTGTAGCTAGGCCTGAGTTTGTCTCTATCCTGCACCCGGCTGACCTTGTGGTAGGGCCTTCTCTTGGAGTACACTTTCCCTGCTTGCTTTTCCTTGCTTGCTGGAACTCCGTGTCTCCTGGCTCTGTTACGTATCAGCTCTGCAGTGCTCCTAAGACCTGTAGTCCTCAGAATTACGGTTGTCTCCTACTGGGTCGTGGAGATCCCTGTAGGCTCGGACCCGGCGTCCGGTATATACTTGCTGGGGTGAGTTGGTAAGGCTTTTCTGCCCCTTTACTACTCTCTCCTCTTGCCTTCGGCCTACTCTGGCCCTCACTAGGCTATACACACTGGCAGTTGGTGGGCTGCCTCTTCTGCCGCTCTCTAGAGCGTCGGCACGCTACTAGCTCTCCTAGCTCTCTAACCTGATCTGCTAGACTCACTCTGCTCTGCAGACTGACTTAGACTGCTCTGCAGACTGACTGCCTGACTTCCTGCCTTCACCCTCTTTTATATCCCTATCAAGGCTCCCCCTGGTGGACTGAGGAAGGGTGAAGGTGTGTGTATGTGGTGAGACCTCTAGTAGACAAATCCTTCATGCACCCTTCCAGGATATGTGAAACCGAGCGCAGCTGGGCTCCACATTCCCCCCTAGTAAAGCTCAGCACTCCCGGGCTGAAGTACATTTTTTTTACAAAACATAACATTAAACAATTACAATCTACAAGCTTCCCTTTATGGGAGGTGAGGACTCTTGAACGTTGCATCAAAATATACATAATTATTATTATTATTTATTTATTATAGCGCCATTTAATCCATGGCGCTTTACATGTGAGGTGGGGTATACATAATAAATACAAGTACAGTAATCTTAGACAATACAAGTTACGACTGGTACAGTAGAAGCGAGTACCCTGCCCGTGAGGGCTCACAATCTACAAGGGATGGGTGAGGATACAGTAGGCGAGGGTAGAGCTTGTCGTGCAGCGGTTTGGTGGATCTGTGGTTACTGCAGGTTGTAGGCTTGTCGGAAGAGGTAGGTCTTCAGGTTCTTTTTGAAGGTTTCCATGGTAGGAAAGAGTCTGATATGTTGTGGTAGAGAGTTCCAGAGTAGGGGGAATGCACGGGAGAAATCTTGTATGCGATTGTGGGAAGAGAAGATAAGAGGGGAGTAGAGAAGGAGATCTTGTGAGGATCGGAGGTTGCGTGCAGGTAGGTACTGGGAGACGAGGTCACAGATGTATGAAGGACACAGGTTGTGGATGGCTTTGTATGTCATGATTAGGGTTTTGAACTGGAGTCTTTGTGTAATGGGGAGCCAGTGCAGGGATTGACAGAGGGGAAAGGCCGGGGAATAGTGGGGGGACAGGTGGATTAGTCGGGCAGCAGAGTTTAGAATAGATTGGAGGGGTGCAAGAGTGTTAGAGGGGAAGCCACAGAGCAGGAGGTTGCAGTAGTCGAGGCGGGAGATGACGAGGGCATGGACTAGGGTTTTTGCAGATTCTTGGTTGAGGAATGTACGGATACATGAGATATTTTTGAGTTGAAGTCGGCAGGAGGTGGAGAGGGCTTGGATATGTGGTTTAAAAGAGAGATCAGTGTCAAGGATAACCCCAAGGCAGCGAGCTTGTGGGACTGGAGAGAGTGGGCAGTCGTTTACATTAATTGATAGGTCCATTGGAGGGGTTGTGTGAGATGGGGGAAAGATGATGAATTCTGTTTTGTCCATATTAAGCTTTAGGAATCTAGTGGAGAAAAAGGATGAAATAGCGGACAGACATAACTATACATAACTATATACATGGCAAAAGCAATTAGAAAATTGAGTAACCAAAAAGTCCGAGTCTCTTTTGGAAAGGTTACTCGAAGGGTAATAGAAAGCAATTGAGCAGTGTCCATGTCACTTGAATTGTCATTAGGAGAAAAAGACAAAATTAATAAGCAATTAGGTCAAGACATAATAGAAGTAACAATATGATACAATATTATACAGTATCCCAATGGTAACTATTCTCTATACCTAGCAGGGATTTGTCCTCTGGTACTACGTATTGATCTGCGTGGTGCAGTGGTCTGTGAGGTATCAGTTACCCTGGCTGCCCTACGTGGGGGTAAATTATAAAATTGCCTCAACCTTTCTAGGGGACTGGCAAGTATACCATTAGCTGGACCATCTGGCTCTGCTTCTTCTGGGATTCTTCTTCTTGGGATTCTTCTTCTTCAACAGGCTCTATTGCGGCACTAGGCTCCTCTGCAGCACTGACAGGTTCTACTGGCTGTAGAGGTTCTTCTTGCTGTTGAAAGAATTGGAGAACTGGGATTATAACTGCTTCTCCAATTCGGGGCCAATCTGCTGGAAAGTCTCCCAACTCAGTATTTATGACCGCCTCTTCAGGTTATTCCGGAGTGACGAAAGGCTCTTCTTCCTGGAGCTTTAACAGATCCGGACACAACTTCAGGTGGTCCCTAGATACAGTTGTAGTCATTCTCCCTCCATCTTTACTGATTAAACACGTTTTCCTGTTATCAAACCTGGAATTCAACACAGTGTAGGGCTCTCATTCCCACTGATCGTCGAGTTTGTGCATCCTCCTCTTTCTTTTCAGTACGACCTCTCCAGGTGTGAAGGGTTCTGCTGGCGCACACTTGTTGTAGCGAGTCTCTTGCTTGTCTCTCACCCGAGTCTTCAACGCAGGCCTGTACTTTTCTGTACTGTTCCTGTCTGGTCGTGTCCCAGTCCTCGGTGGTCACATCGGCTTTCGGTCTCTACCACACCAAGCTCCAGATCCATTGGCAGCTTTCCTGGTCTCGCCCGCATGAGATAGGCGGGGGTGCAATTTGTGGAACTCACAGGTATGTGATTGTACAGATCTACCAGGTCAGGTAGTAGGTCTGGCCACTGATTTCTCTCCTCAAGTGGTAAGGTCTTCAGCAGGTCAATGACGATGTGATTCATCTTTTCACAGAGACCATTGGTTTGTGGGTGGTACGGTGTGGTCCTTATCTTTTTACATCCATACAGATGGCAGAACTCCTTGAACAATTCGGCTTCGAATGCTGGGCCTTGGTCAGTTAGCACCTGCTCAGGGTATCCATGGTGTCTGCAGAAATACGCTTGGAACGTTTACGCTGCTGTTTCTGCCGTCAGGTCTTTGACAGGGGCGACCACCAGGAACCTGGAGTAGTGATCCACCATGGTCAGGGCATAGGAGTATCCTGACCGGCTGGGTGACAACTTGACATGGTCCAAGGCCACGATCTCTAGGGGTCGAGTTGTCCTGATGGGTTGCAGAGGTGCCTTCTGACTGCTGTAGTCTTTTCTTCTAAGGCCACAGGGTCCACAGTCCTTGCACCATCTCTCAATGGAGCTGCGCATTCCCACCCAGTAGAAACGACACTTCAAAAGGGTCTCTAGCTTCTTCCAGCCAAAGTGCCCCGCCTGATCGTGATAGGCTTCCAACACCATCTGGATATCCGTTCTGGGGACTACTATCTGCCATACCATCTCATGGGTTTTTGGATTGACGTACCTCCGGCACAGCTTCTCACGGTAGATAAACTGCCGATTCTCTCATTCCACAGCTGCCTTGCTTGTGGAGGTGCATCCTTCTCCAGGGAGGAACCTTCTTGAGTTATCAGCTCCTTGATACGACTGACAACCGGATCACTGTCTCGGGTTTCCTTCCAGCTGTGTTGAGGTAAAGGGTTTAGCGTCTTACCACGCTGCCTCCTGAAGGCTCGTTGCTCGAGACTCATCCCTTTCCTGTGAAAGGCAGGTAGTCCAATCTCCTCCAGGTCGTCCACTTCTTCTTCTGTGTCTGACTCGTGAGGCATCCTGGACAGGGCAGCAGCGTTGGCGTTCTTGCGGCCCGTCCGGTACTTGATTGTGAATTGGTAGTTTGACAGCCGAGCCATCCAGCGTTGTTCCATGGCTCCCAGCTTGGCTGTTTCAAGATGCGTCAAGGGGTTTTTATCAGTGTAGGCAGTGAACTTGCTGGAGGCTAGGTTATGCTTAAACCTTTCCGTGATGGCCCAGACCAGCGCTAGGAACTCCAACTTGAAGCTGCTATCGTTCTCGGGGTTCCTCATGGTCGGGCGAAGCTTTCTGCTTGAATATGCGATGACTTTCTCTAGGCCATTTTGCTTCTGACTTAGGACAGCTCCCAATCCTTCGTTGCTGGCATCCGTATACAGCAGGAACGGTTGGCTGTAGTCAGGGTAGGCTAGGATCTCATCACCTGTCAGGATCTCCTTCATTTCTTTGAATGCTTCAGCCTGTTCTTTACCCCAGTGGAATGGGGAATTTCTGCTCTTGAGAGACTGTCCCACCAGAAGGTCTTGCAGAGGCGCTGCTTTCTTAGTGTAGTCCTTTACAAACCTCCGGTAGTATCCTGTCAGTCCCAGGAACTGACGCACCTCTTTGAGTTTCTTCAGCTCCGGCCATTTCTGGATGGCAGTGACCTTCTCAGGATCTGGCGCCACTCCCTCTGAGCTGACAATGTGTCCCAGGTACTGTACCTTTTGCTTGAGCAGGTGGCACTTTGAGGGCTTCAGTTTCATCCCATACCGGAACAGTGACTCAAATACCTCAGCCAGGTGCTTCAAGTGGTCTTCATACATTTTGGAGTACACAATCACGTCATCCAGATATAGTAGCACATTCTCGAAGTTGAGGTGTCCCAGGCAGCTCTCCATCATCTCTGGAACGTTCCGGGGGCACTGCTGAGTCCAAACGGCATTCTGTCAAACTCACAGAGTCCCATCGGGGTGGTGAAGGCCGTCTTCTCCCGATCCTTCTCAGACACAGCTACTTGCCAGTACCCACTAGTGAGGTCAAGGGTGGAAAAGTACTGTATATACTCGAGTATAAGCCGACCCGAGTATAAGCTGATCCCCCTAATTTTGCCACAATAAACTGGGAAAACTTACTGACTCGAGTATAAGCCTACGGTGAAAAATGAGATTATGCCCTATATGCTGCCCCATGTATTATGCCCCCATAGATGCTCCATAGATTATGCCCCCATAGATGCTCCATAGATTATGCCCCATAGATGCTCCATAGATTGTGCCCCCATAGATGCTCCATAGATTGTGCCCCCATAGATGATCCATAGATTGTGCCCCCATAGATGCTCCATAGATTGTGCCCTCATAGATGATCCATAGATTGTGCCCCCATAGATGCTCCATAGATTGTGCCCCCATAGATGCTCCATAGATTGTGCCCCCATAGATGATCCACAGATTGTGCCCCCATAGATGCTCCATAGATTGTGCCCCCATAGATGTCCATAGATTGTGCCCCCATTGATGCTCCATAGATTGTGCCCCCATAGATGCTCCAAGATTGTGCCCCCATTAGATGCTCCATAGATTGTGCCCCCATAGATGATCCATAGATTGTGCCCCCATAGATGATCCATAGATTGTGCCCCCATAGATGATCCATAGATTGTGCCCCCATTGATGCTCCATAGATTGTGCCCCCATAGATATGCTCCATAGATTGTGCCCCCATTGATGCTCCATAGATTATGCCCCCATAGTTATGCCCCCATAGATTGTGCCCCCCATTGATGCTCCATAGATTATGCCCCCATAGATTGTGCCCCCATAGATTATGCTCCATAGTATAGGCCTCAATTGCTGCCGCTGCAACCGAAAAAAAAAAAAAAAAAAGGACATACTCACCTCTCGTTGCTGGGGCCAGGTGCCGGTGTCCTGAGCAGGCGGGGACACCGGCGCGCTATGGGGGACAGGTGCCGGTGTCACCGCTCGCTCAGGGCCCCGGCACCTGAGACATTTACCTGTCACCGCTGCTCGCCGCTGTCTTCCGGGTCCTCCAGCAGTGAATGATCAGGCAGAGGGCGCGGCGCACAGTAACCACGTCATCGCGCCCTCTGCCTGAACATCGCAGCAAGAGGACCCGAGGACACAGCGGAACGGGACAGGTAAATATCGCTTATACTTACCCTTCCGCGCGCTGGCGCGTCTCTGCCCTGCTCTTCTCCCGCAGTCCCGGCGCCTGTGTTCAGCGGTCACGTGTTACCGCTCATTAAAGTCATGAATATGTGCATATTCATGACTTTAATGAGCAGTGCCAGCTGACCACTGAACACTGGCGCCGGGACTGTGGGAGAAGAGCAGGGGCTGCAGAGACCGCGTCGGCGGAGGGGTGAGTATATAGGACAGTTGCGCTCCCCCTCCCCCGCCGATCCCCTGTATATGACTCGAATATAAGCCGAGAGGGGGACTTTCAGCCCTAAAAAATGGGCTGAAAATCTCGGATTATATTCGAGTATATACGGTAATTAGCAGACTTTAGGGCAGCCAGAGATTCCTCAATACGTGGTAAAGGGTACGCATCTTTATGTGTAATGCGATTTACTTGTCTGTAATCTACACACATTCTCATGCTTCCATCCTTTTTCCTGACTAGAACTTGGGGAGCTGCCCAGGGACTACAACTATCCCTTATCACCCCTGCTTCCTTCATGTCACTCAACATCTCCTTGGCTTTCTGGTAGTGTGCTGGTGGTATAGGCCTGTACCATTCCTTAATGGGGGGATGGTTGCCTGTGGGGATGTGATGTTGTACCCCCTTAATCTTCCCAAAGTCAAGTGGGTGTTTGCTAAAGACCTGCGCGTATTCCTGGACCACCCGATGCACTCCCTGTTTCTGGTGAGCTGGAGTGGTGTCCGTCCCAACATGAATCTGCTGACACCAATCCTCCACCTGAGTTGCCGGGTCATTATCCTCCTCTGAGTCTGGGGAGGCTAAGGACTCTGTCACGTGAATGGAGTTATTATCTACAGCATGTAACTTGGCAACAGTGGCATAACATGGTAATTTGACTTCATCTTCCCCCCAGTTGAGAAGACGGACGGGCACCCTCCCATTGCGTACATCCACTACCCCTCTGGCAGTTAAGAGTGTAGGTCTGTGCTCTGAACAAAGGGGTTCTACTACTGCTTGGTAGCTCTATCCTTTCAGACCTATTGCTGCTCTACACTAAATAAGCATTTCACTCATTGGGGAATCACAATGGGGTTCGGGTCTGTTACCCGTACATTACCAATCTCACCACCGGTCAGTTCCACTTGCTGCTGGCACATCAGGGCCCGGATCTCCTTCTGGATCACTCTCTTCTGCCCTGGTCTGGCGACATCGGCGAGCTGTTGGGAGTAAAAACACAACCTCCTCCAAACAGTTACCAATAACGTTAGTGCCTAGTACCACATTCAGTCCATTTTCCTCATTAACAGTCTTCACTACAATAAGTCCCTGGTCCTTTAACTCCACCCTCCCCACTTTTACGTCTACAGTTTTTAGCCTCCAGTAAGTCAAGAGGGAGGCCGTTAGAGGCGTATACTGCAAAGTCGGGGTTTGGGGGTTGGAGACTGTCCATGGACCAGTATCTGTTGTAAAGGATATCAGGTATGATGGTTACCTGGGATCCAGTGTCCAGCAGGGCAGGTATTGCGATGCCATCCAGTATGATGGATAGGAAAGGTCTTCCTCCCACAAACTTGCGGTGCCAATCTGAGGGGCCTGATGAGTCTATTCCTGGGTGCTGGCCCTCGGACCCAGGGTTTGCTCGTTTAAAGGACACTGGCGTGCGGGGTGACCTTCTTTCTGGCAGCGGTAGCAGACGATCTCTCGGCGAGGACGGTGCTGGTCGTTGGTCTTTCCTGGGGTTGGCGTTGTCCTCCTCCTGGGTGGCAACGTCCTCTTTCTCCTCCGGTCCATCCAGGGGACATCCTCAGGGCAGTCGGCTAGTAGGATCTTTCCTTCTGACTCCGGTCCCGTCCGCAGTTGCAGGGCACTCATTACAATGGCCAGGTTTTTGGTCAGCTGGCACACTTCCGAGCGTAGACAGTCCAGCTCAGTAGGGGGCGCTGCCTGCGTTTTGGCTTCAGCCACCAACGGGGAAAAGGTAGATGCTACTTGGGTGAGAGAGGCCTTACCCTGGTAATGCCGGTCTGCCTGATCTGCTGTTTCCAGGGGTTGCAGCCCCTTTATAGCCATATCTTTAAGGGCATCAAAGGTGGCATCGGGATGATCCAAGGACCACCAACGCACGGTCCTGCTCTCCGCTTGGGACCTCAGCCCCCGGACAAATTGTTCTTTTAGCATTTTACTCTCCTTGGTGACGCTCATGGGATTAACCTGTTTGAGGGCTCGCAGGGCCCCTTGTAAACGGCAGGCATAGTCCCGAACGCTGTCCTCCGGTTTTTGGGAGCATTGGTAGAACCTCATCCGGAGGTCTGTTTCGGTGTGGTCCTCAAAGGCGGTCTGTAACTTCAGGAGAATTGCAGGCACTGACTCCTGGTCTGCAGCGACCAAGTCTCTACTTCTCTTTCTGCAGCACCAGTCAATTGTCCCACTACCACTGCAGCCCTTTGTTTATCTGACATAGAGTACATGTCCAGTATGCTGCATATTTTTCGCTTGAATCCCGACAGGGTGTCTGGCCTGCCGCTGTATTGGGGAAGACACTTCGCTCCAGGCATGTATGGCAACGTTAGCGGTACTATCGAGGCCAAAGGCCCAGGTAAGGGGGCAGCTGCTGCGGCCGGCATGGTAGCGGTCGAGGGCTGATCATCCGGGTTGTCGGCCTGGAACGTGCCGCTGGGTGAGGGTTGTGACATTCTGGCGCCCCCCCAGTGAACCGTGGCCTACCTTCCTCTGTAGGCCGCAGCTCCGCAGGGCACAGTTGCTTGAAGGACCTGCGTCGCCAGCGCTCTGATGTCAGAGCGTTCACTGAAGCTCCCTGACAAGACCTGCCGCTGTGTCAGCGCGTGTGGGCGTGTTCAGAACTCAGCGCGCTTTTGCAGGTACGCCTCCTAGTTTTTGCGCGGGGACACAATAATGGTGGCAGATTCCAAAAATAGCGGGAAACCTTCGCCACTGCACAGCATACAGTAAATACAGTTTTAGTAAAGGCGCACAGTACCCGGCGACAACGGACACAGGTTACTCCATTGCCGCGGGCACGCAATCCTGTTCGTGACGCCAGTTAGAAGAGTCGCCCGCCAGGGCCGTGGGGTACCCGGCATCGAGCCTGTCGATTGCTATGGGGGATGTCACGGTAGCTGCAGCTCGGTCTGTGGCCCTGGGATTCACTAAAAAGGGGGGTTGTATTTACAGGGGATAGTGTCAATTGAATCGTGATGCCACCTGTGGTGTCTGGTGAGGCTCACCAGCGCTGCAGCAGTCCACTGAGGCCGATGTTATGGCAGCTAGATGGAATCGCACCCCACAGGTGGAGCGGGCAGTCAGGGCAGCGTATGGGTAGGGATGCAGGACGGAGAGGATCCGGCAGGATAGGAACAATAAAGGGGAACACACACAAGTCACTTCAGTACCTTTACTGGAGTTAGTGCAGGAACATCCCGGGGCACTGTAGGGTGAAGGGTGCACATCCAGATTCTGCCCAGTGAGCAGGTATAGGGCCTCCTGTTCCTTGCCTCTCTGTAATAAGTTTCCGACCTGCCTGTAGCTAGGCCTGAGTTTGTCTCTATCCTGCACCCGGCTGACCTTGTGGTAGGGCCTTCTCTTGGAGTACACTTTCCCTGCTTGCTTTTCCTTGCTTGCTAGAACTCCGTGTCTCCTGGCTCTGTTACGTATCAGCTCTGCAGTGCTCCTGAGACCTGTAGTCCTCAGAATTCCGGTTGTCTCCTACTGGGTCGTGGAGATCCCTGTAGGCTCGGACCCGGCGTCCGGTATATACTTGCTGGGGTGAGTTGGTAAGGCTCTTCTGACCCTTTACTACTCTCTCCTCTTGCCTTCGGCCTTCTCTGGCCCTCACTAGGCTATACAGTCATGGCCAAAAGTTTTGAGAATGACACAAATATTAATTTTTACAAAGTCTACTGCTTCACTTTTTCTAATGGCAATTTGCATATACTCCAGAATGTTATAAAGAGTGATCAGCTTAACAGCAATTACTTGCAAAGTCAATATTTGGCTAGAAAATGAACTTTATCCCCCAAAACACATTTCAACATCATTGCAGCCCTGCCTTAAAAGGACCAGCTAACCTCTTTTTAGTGATTGCTCCATTAACACAGGTGTGGGTGTTGATGAGGACACTGCTGGAGATCAATCTGTCATGATTAAGTAAGAATGACACCACTGAACACTTTAAAAGGAGGCTGGTGCTTGGCATCATTGTTTCTCTCCTGTTAACCATGGTTATCTCTAAAGAAACACGTGCAGTCATCATTGCAATGCACAAAAATGGCCTAACAGGGAAGAGTATCGCAGCTAGAAAGATTGCACCTCAGTCAACAATCTATCACATCATCAAGAACTTCAAGGAGAGAGGTTCCATTGTTGCCAAAAAGGCTCCAGGGCGCCCAAGAAAGACCAGCAAGCGCCAGGACCGTCTCCTAAAAGTGTTTCAGCTGCGGGATCAGGCTACCAGCAGTGCAGAGCTTGCTCAGGAATGGCAGCAGGCAGGTGTGAGTGCATCTGCACGCACTGTGAGGCGGAGACTCTTGGAGCAAGGCCTGGTCTCAAGGAGGGCAGCAAAGAAGCTACTTCTCTCCAGAAAAAAACATCATGGACAGACTGATATTCTGCAAAAGGTACAGGCAGTGGACTGCTGAGGACTGGGGTAAAGTTATTTTCTCTGATGAATCCCCTTTTCGATTGTTTGGGACATCAGGAAAACGCCTCATTCGGAGAAGACAAGGTGAGCGCTACCACCAGTCTTGTCTCATGCCAACTGTTAAGCATCCTGAAACCATTCATGTGTGGGGTTGCTTCTCAGCCAAGGGAATCGGCTCTCTCACAGTCTTGCCTAAAAACACAGCCATGAATAAAGAATGGTACCAGAATGTCCTCCAAGAGCAACTTCTCCCAACCCTCCAAGAGCAGTTTGGCGATCAACAATGCCTTTTCCAGCATGATGGAGCACCTTGCCATAAAGCAAAGGTGATAACTAAATGGCTCAGGGAACAAAACATAGAGAT
The DNA here is from genome assembly GCA_033576555.1 of Oophaga sylvatica. Taxonomy (NCBI): domain Eukaryota; kingdom Metazoa; phylum Chordata; class Amphibia; order Anura; family Dendrobatidae; genus Oophaga; species Oophaga sylvatica. The sequence continues at coordinate 334,720,052 of JARQOD010000002.1, read as the reverse complement.
TTTGGGTCCATGGCCTGGAAACTCCCCAGATCTTAATCCCATTGAGAACTTGTGGTCAATCATCAAGAGACGGGTGGACAAACAAAAACCTAAAAATTCTGACAAAATGAAAGCATTGATTGTGCAAGAATGGACTGCTATCAGTCAGGATTTGGTCCAGAAGTTGATTGAGAGCATGCCAGGGAGAATTGCAGAGGTCCTGAAGAAGAAGGGTCAACACTGAAAATATTGACTTGCTGCATTAACTCATTCTAACTGTCAATATAAGCTTTTGTTACTCATATGTTTGCAATTATTATATTTCTGTCTGTGATAAAAACATCTGTCAAACACACATAAAAACCAGAGGGCAGCAGATCATGTGAAAATATAATATTTGTGTCATTCTCGAAACTTTTGCCATGACTGTACACACTGTCAGTTGGTGGGCTGCCTCTTCTGCCGCTCTCTAGAGCGTTGGCACGCTCCTAGCTTTCTAGCCTGATCTGCTAGACTCACTCTGCTCTGCAGATTGACTTAGATATAAGCATTGCCTGTTTTTTAAGGAATAAACCTATAAATTTATTAGTTTGTTTCTCCTGCTCTATAAACGAATTTGCACGTGCCTGAAGCACTACGCTACTGTTTTGGGGTTGCTACGGACCTCTTGATAAATTGTTCATCAAAAGCCGTAGCTGGTGGCAGCTAAAAGGAAGGGGTGTAAAGTGTTAATCTATTGGGTGACGCTGGCAGTGACGCAGCGGGGTTTATAAGGGTACTGCCTGGCTGCAGCCAGGAGTAATTATAATTCCCTCACTGCAGCGTGCCCAATAGCCAGCACACATCCAAGTGACCCGTCTGGCGACTAATTATCCTAGGTGCAGTTCCCTGACTGACCTGAGGGTAAGGGGGGCGCCAGAGAGCTGCAAGTTCCTAAGTGGAAGTGGGATAGTTATAAATCCCTGCAGTTTACTGGGTCGGACGGCAGCAGCCGTCGTGTGTGTGCACGTTCCATCACATGTGGTGGCAGCGGTGGGATCACAAGCCGTGACCCCCGGGCTACCGTGTGGCGGACTGTGTGCCCGTTCATCACCTATTGGTGGCAGCGGTGGGATCACAAGCCGTGACCCCCGGGCTACCGTGGCAGATTCCCCTGAGCCCTGCGGCGCAGGAGAAATCTGCCTTTATCACCCCTTTTGGACTGTACGAGTCCACGGTCATGCCTTTCGGCATGAAGAATGCCCCTGCCACTTTTCAGCGGATGGTCAACCACCTGCTTCAGGGACTGGAGGAGTACGCTGTGGCGTACCTGGACGACATTGCCGTCTTCAGTTCCACCTGGGAGGAACACCTTCAGCATCTCCAGGAGGTGCTCAAGCGTATTCACCAGGCAGGTCTGACCATCAAGCCGGGAAAATGCCAGATGGGCATGAGGGAGGTCCACTACCTGGGGCACCGGGTAGGTGGGGGTTCCATGAGTCCAGAGCCCGAGAAAGTGGACGCGATCGTAGCCCGGGGGTCACGGCTTGTGATCCCACCGCTGCCACCAATAGGTGATGAACGGGCACACAGTCCGCCACACGGTAGCCCGGGGGTCATGGCTTGTGATCCCACCGCTGCCACCACATGTGATGGAACGTGCACACACACGACGGCTGCTGCCGTCCGACCCAGTAAACTGCAGGGATTTATAACTATCCCACTTCCACTTAGGAACTTGCAGCTCTCTGGCGCCCCCCTTACCCTCAGGTCAGTCAGGGAACTGCACCTAGGATAATTAGTCGCCAGACGGGTCACTTGGATGTGTGCTGGCTATTGGGCACGCTGCAGTGAGGGAATTATAATTACTCCTGGCTGCAGCCAGGCAGTACCCTTATAAACCCCGCTGCGTCACTGCCAGCGTCACCCAATAGATTAACACTTTACACCCCTTCCTTTTAGCTGCCACCAGCTACGGCTTTTGATGAACAATTTATCAAGAGGGTCCGTAGCAACCCCAAAACAGTAGCGTAGTGCTTCAGGCACGTGCAAATTCGTTTATAGAGCAGGAGAAACAAACTAATAAATTTATAGGTTTATTCCTTAAAAAACAGGCAATGCTTATATAATATAAAAAGATGTAACAAACTGAGACAATATCGTTATGTACAGATGCAGTTATAAAATAAAATAGGATTAAGAATGAAAATCACTCACATGGTTGTTAGATCATTACATAATGGACAGACTGATATTCTGCAAAAGGTACAGGCAGTGGACTGCTGAGGACTGGGGTAAAGTTATTTTCTCTGATGAATCCCCTTTTCGATTGTTTGGGACATCAGGAAAACGCCTCATTCGGAGAAGACAAGGTGAGCGCTACCACCAGTCTTGTCTCATGCCAACTGTTAAGCATCCTGAAACCATTCATGTGTGGGGTTGCTTCTCAGCCAAGGGAATCGGCTCTCTCACAGTCTTGCCTAAAAACACAGCCATGAATAAAGAATGGTACCAGAATGTCCTCCAAGAGCAACTTCTCCCAACCCTCCAAGAGCAGTTTGGCGATCAACAATGCCTTTTCCTGCATGATGGAGCACCTTGCCATAAAGCAAAGGTGATAACTAAATGGCTCAGGGAACAAAACATAGAGATTTTGGGTCCATGGCCTGGAAACTCCCCAGATCTTAATCCCATTGAGAACTTGTGGTCAATCATCAAGAGACGGGTGGACAAACAAAAACCTAAAAATTCTGACAAAATGAAAGCATTGATTGTGCAAGAATGGACTGCTATCAGTCAGGATTTGGTCCAGAAGTTGATTGAGAGCATGCCAGGGAGAATTGCAGAGGTCCTGAAGAAGAAGGGTCAACACTGAAAATATTGACTTGCTGCATTAACTCATTCTAACTGTCAATATAAGCTTTTGTTACTCATATGTTTGCAATTATTATATTTCTGTCTGTGATAAAAACATCTGTCAAACACACATAAAAACCAGAGGGCAGCAGATCATGTGAAAATATAATATTTGTGTCATTCTCAAAACTTTTGGCCATGACTGTACACACTGTCAGTTGGTGGGCTGCCTCTTCTGCCGCTCTCTAGAGCGTTGGCACGCTCCTAGCTTTCTAGCCTGATCTGCTAGACTCACTCTGCTCTGCAGATTGACTTAGACTGCTCTGCAGACTGACTGCCTGACTTCCTGCCTTCACCCTCTTTTATATTACTATCAGGGCTCCCCTGGTGGACTGAGGAAGGGTGAAGGTGTGTGTATGTGGTGAGACCTCTAGTGGACGAATCCTTCATGCACCCTTCCAGGATATGTGAAACCGAGCGCAGCTGGGCTCCACACCTGCTTTTTGAGTGGCTGCGGGTTAGCCACTTGTTCACACCAGAGATCTGATTTAGCGGGTGGCGAGATCGTGTGATCTCAGCATTTTTTAAATCAGAAGTGTTGGAAGTTTTTCTAGGGTTTTGCTGGGTTGCAGATAGTATTCTGTCCTGTCCTGTCCTATCTAGGCAGTGTTTGGCCCCAGCGTTTGCTCACTCTATTTTCTGCTTGCGTTTGTATTTCATCTTGTCTAACCGCCATTATATGTGTGGGGGCTACCTATTTCTTTGGGGCTCTACTCTGGGGCAGTTAGCTTTCCTGTTTCTATCTTTAGGTGTAGCTAGCTCTCCGGCTCTGCCGAGGCGTCTAGGTCACCGTAGGTACGTCCCACGGCTGCTTCTAGTTGTGCGGTTAGTTTAGGGATCTGCAACCCATTAGTTCCCAACCTCTCTGGATGTTCGGCTGCCTTGGCTGATTTTTGCTCCTGTCCTCCTCAGCTACCAAATCATAACAGTCGGTGTTGCAGCAGGACAATGTAATTGGCAATCTATTACCAAACCAGCCAAGATTTGTGTATACTAAGGCCCAAAACTTACGCCTCATTTTAGCCCCCACCACAAAACCAGTGACACTTAACACAAACAGACCCGCCATATCAACAACTAATGGTTTTGTATCCTGTGGCAGCTGCTCATGTTGTATCCGCACAAAATGCGGTAAAATCTCTCACACCTTTTTCAGTGACTCAAATAATTTAGGCAAATTTCATATAAAGTCTTTCATTACATGCCATTCGGTAGGGGTTATCTACATACTCAAGTGCCCATGTAATAAAATCTACGTTGGCCGCACGAAAAGACGTCTAAGAGACCGCATTAAAGAACAACTAGATAACATAAGTAAGGGCTTTAAAGGACACCCCTTATCACACCACTTTTGTGACAAACATAACAAATCATATGCAGGGGTCTCATTTTATGGAATCCATTTAGTCCCCAAAAATCCGAGGGGGGGGGAACTACATTAAAACGATGTCGAGGGCTGAATCCAAATGGATTTTCACCCTCGACAGCTTGGCACCCAAAGGGGTAGACCAGGAAATAGAATTATATGCATTCCAGTGATATTTCATAGCCACAGATATAAATATCACCTTTTTATTTATTTATGTATTTATTCACATATGTGTACAGTTATTTTCTGCCTGTTCACCACTTCTCCTTTTTCCCGTCCCCCCATGTCCATCCCTTTTCTCCCCTCCATGACATCTAATTTATAATTCCTTGTGCAAAGGAACATGCACACATATGTAGATTTTATGTTGTTTTTAGCATATTATATATGTCCATGACTGCACAATAATCAATAAACGGCAAAGCATTTTACAATGGGAACTGTCTTAGGGAGTATATAGCCTCCTTTAGCGATAATATACAATTTTTATTTTCTCTTCTTTCTCTCCCCCCCTCGCTCCTTCAGGAGGGCAGGGTTTTAATAATGGACATACATTGGTTTTATTCTTCTTCTTATTTGCTCTCCTTTCACATTTTTATCATATATTTTAATTGTGTATTAATAAAGGTATTTTAACTGCACCCAATACATGATAACATGACTGCAGGTATGGGTGGGATATGAATAACCCACCTAATATGTAATGATCGCTCATCAATCATTCTTTTAAAATGAACCCTGTTAACCCTTAACCCTATCTCCCTGGTATGAGTCCACATCTAACCAGTCCCCCATTTGCAGTGGGCCCATACAATCCAGGCTTATTCTTACAGGCAATCCATAAGCAGGCACAACTATAGGTAGGCAAGTGGGCGGTGCTTACATTACAAAAGCGGGCTATTGAATGGGGGAAGACACATCCCTGACAAAGAGGGCCAGTGACCCTTGAAACGCGTAGGAAAGTGCCTCCCCCGTGTTCTCATCTCCAGCTCTTCAGTGACGTCACTGTGAGTCACGCCCCTTCCCTTCTCCGCCGCGACCTCAGCAGTGCTTCCGGCCGGGGCACGCGAGGATCTAGCGTCTCCTCTCCTTGCCGGCTTGCAGCGTCGTTTTTCATCTGGTCCACGTGTTCCAGGTGCCCTGCACACTATACCACCAACGACAAGCAAAGTCGGTTAAATTTGCCTGCAAATTCTATACATATTACCCCCTTAACCAACAAGGGTGGTTTGCACGTTAATGACCGGGCCAATTTTTACAATTCTGACCACTGTCTCTTTATGAGGTTATAACTCTGGAACACTTCAATGGATCTTCGCGATTCTGGCAATGTTTTCTCATGACATATTGTACTTCACGATAGTGGTAAAATTTCTTCAATATAACTTGCGTTTATATTTGAAAAAAACACAAATATGGTGAAAATTTTGAAAATTTTGCAATTTTCAAAGTTTGAATTGTTATTCCCATAAAACAGAGAAATATGTCACATAAAATAGTTAATAAATAACATTTCCCACATGTCTGCTTTACATCAGCACAATTTTGGAACCAAAATTTTTTTTGTTAGGAAATTATAAGGGTTAAAAGTTGACCAGCGATTTCTCATTTTTATAACAAAATTTACAAAGCCATTTTTTTTAGGGACCATCTCACCTTTGAAGTCACTTTGAGGGGTCTATATGCCAGAAAATACCCAAAAGTGACACCATTCTAAAAACTGCAACTCTCAAGGTACTCAAAACCACATTCAAGAAGTTTATTAACCCTTCAGGTGCTTCACATCTTTTACAAACTTTTTTTTATTTTCACAAGGGTAAAAGGAGAAAATGGACAGAAAGAGTTGTTGTGCAATTTCCCCTGAGTATGCCAATACCCCATATGTGGGGGAAAACCACTGTTTGGGCACACGGCAGAGCTCGTAAGGGAAGGAGCACCGTTTTGATTTTTCAAACCAAAATTGGCTGGAATTGAGATTGCACGCCATGTCGCATTTGGAGAGCCCCTGATGCGCCTAAACAGTGGAAACCCCACAAGTGACACCATTTTGGAAACTAGACCCTTATGGAACTTATCTAGATCTATTGTGAGCACTTTGAACCCCAAGTGTTTCACAAAAGTTTATAATGCCCGGGCATGAAAATAGAAAATCCTATTTTTTCCCCAAAAAATTATCTTTTAGTCACCAATTTTTTATTTTCCAAAGGGTAACAAGAGAAATTAGACCACAAAAGTTGTTGTCCAATTTGTCCTGAGTATGCTGATACCCCATATGTGGGGGGGAACCACTGTTTGGGCGCATGGCAGAGCTCGGAAGGGAAGGAGCGCCTTTGACTTTTTCAAACAGAATTGGCTAGGACGCCATGTCGTGTTTGGAGAGCCCATGATGGCCTAAACAGTGGAAACCCCCACAATGACACATTTTGGAAACTAGACCCCCTAAGGAACTTATCTAGTGTGGTGAGAAATTGAACCCCCAAGTGCTTCACACATTTATAACGTAGAGCCTTAAAATTAAAAAATCAAAATTTTTTCCACAAAAATGATCTTTATATTTTTTTATTTTCCCAAGGGTAACAAAACCCCAAAAGTTATTGTCCAATTTGTCCTGAGTACGCTGATACCCATATGTGGGGGAAAACCACTGTTGGGCATGCAGAGCTCGGAAGGGAAGGAGAGACGTTTGACTTTTTCAGCAGAATTTGGTGGACGCCATGTCGTGTTGGAGAGCCCTGATGGGGCATAAAAGGGAAACCCCCCACAAATGACACCATTTTGGAATATTTGGACCCCTCCAAGGAATATTTATGTGTGGGGGAACTTGAACCCCAAGTGCTTCACACTTTATAACGTAGAGCCATAAAAATAAAAAATCATAATTTTTTTCCACAAAAATGATATTTTCAGCCCCAATTTTTTATTTTCCAAGGGTAACAGGAGAAATTGGACCCCAAAAGTTGTTGTCCAATTTGTCCTGAGTACGCGGATACCCTATATGTGGGGAGAAAACTACTGTATGGGCACACGTCAGGGCTCGGAAGGGAAGGTGTTATGAATGTTTTAGAAATGAATTCTGAGCAGAACCTCCCTCTGGTGGTTACAAACAGTACTGAACCATTCAATGAGGATTGGAAATCAGGAGCACAGACTGGCTGGATATAAGGGAGGTTTCCCCCATCATGGTTGCCGGTGATCAATTGTTCTTGTCTCAACGTTGTTTCCTGGTTCACTTGGAAGCTTGCTGAGTCTTGCCTCTTCTCCTGCTCTCAGATAAGATATTTTCTGTTTTTTGTTTTTGTGCTTGCATTTGCATATTTCTCTGCATTTCTGTGAGGTTGGCCAGGTTCCCTCCCCAGGGGGCTTGGGCTCCTCTCGGTTCCTCTGGAGCCACTGTTGTTTGTTCATTTGCCTTTTCCAGTTTTTTCAGTGGCTGCGGCTTAGTTTTTTTACACCAGAGAACTAGTTTAGGTGGTAGAGGTCGTGTGATCTCAGGTGTTTTTGCAATTAGTAGCGTTGGCTTTTTTTTAGGGTTTTTTTTGGATTGCAGTAAGTATCCTTCCTATCCTTTTCTGTCTAGGCAGATTGGGCCCCAGCGTTTGCTCATACTATTTTCTGTCTGTGTCTGTTTTTCCTCTTGTCTAACCACCATTACATGTTTGAGGGCTTCCTATGTTCTTTGGGGATCTGCTCTGGGGCAGATAGCTTTCCTCTTTCTATCTTTAGATGTAGTTAACCTCTCTGGCTGTGACGAGGCGTCTACGACCAACGTAGGAACGCTCCACGGCTGCCTTTAGTTGTGGTGGTTAGTCAGGGTACTGCAATCCAGTAGATTCCAACCTCTCTGGTGTATTGCCGCTTTTGCCTGCTCTTCTCAGCTACCAAAACATAACAGGACATCTTGAGACTGGGGAGAGGCAGAAAAAACAGGAGTGTCAGTATTAACACATTGGCAGCCCCAACTGGTCACAGACACAGATTTCCAATCCAAAACAGGATTATGAGTCTGTAACCAAGGGAAACCCAGTACAATAATGTCATGCAGATTATGCAACACCAGAAATTTGCACTTTGCATATTTCTCTCATTTCTGTGAAATGGGGTTTCTCCCCAAGGGGAGATGGGCATCCTATCGGTTCCGGCAGGTTGTTCATGTCCCATTCGGGTCGGTTAGTTTTGTTTACGCGGAACATTAGTGTAGGTTTGTGTTCAAGGATTAATTTAGTTGGTTAGGGTTTTGTGGATTCAGGTGTTTTTTCAATGTTAGTTAGCGTTGCTTTATTTTTTGGGTTTTTTTTGTTCCACTAAGTTTCTTCCTATTTCTTGGATCTGCTCGGCAGATAGCTTTCCTCATTCTATCTTTAGGTGTATTAGCTCTCGCTACAGCGTCTAGACCAACGTAACTCATTTTGCCTTGTTGTGGTGGTTTCGGGTCTGCAACAGTAGTCCACTTCTGATGTTTGGTGTGCTTCCTCAGCTTCAATTAGCAGTCATCTCGGCCAGATAGAAAATTTCATGGTTCAGTGTGGTTGTCAGGTTGTCAGTATTCTTCTGGCTGTTTGCGATTTTTTCCTCTTCTCTGGTACAGAGGATTTTTATCCTCAATGAGTTTGCAAGTTGTTGGCCGTGGGATCACTGCAATAGTTAGTATGTACCACTTGCAGGTTGTGGGATCCCGTGTCCTGCATTTTTTTTGATCGACTAATATATTCATGAATTTCAATAAAAAGTAAGTTGTTTTTTTGCCTTAAAACCTAATGTCCTCAGGGTAACGCTAAGCACAGCCCGGTTCAAATTGTCATCTCTCTCCTGCGTGGCGATCCTCAGGATTGGGCTTTTTCCCTGACACCTGGGGACCCTGTTTTGAGTAATGTTGATGCATTTTTTCTGGCTCTGGGGTTATTGTACGATGAACCTAATGTCACTGATCAAGCTGAAAAAACCTTGTTGGCATTAAATCAGGGGCTTGAGGACGCTGAGTCGTACTGACAGAAATTCTGAAAGTGGGCAGTTCTGACCAAATGGAATGATGATGCTTTGGCAGCCCTTTTTCGGAAGGGTCTGTCAGAGAATGTAATAGATGTTATGGTGGGTTTCCCTGCTCCCTCTGGTCTCAATGATTCTATGTCATTGGCGATTCAAATTGACAGACGTTTGCGTGAGCGTAGAGGTATGCGTGGAATGGTGTTGCCTTGTGAACCAGCTTCTGAACCCATGCAGTGTGATAGAGTGGCTTCTGGGGCACAGCGTCATGAGTTTCGAAAACGCAATGGGTTATGTTTCTACTGTGGTGATGCCTCTCATGCTATTTCAGTCTGCCCTAAGCGGGGAAGACGTTTTGCACGCTCAGTTGTCTTGGGTAGTGTTCAGACTAAATTTCTGTTGACTGTTACCCTGATTTGCTCCCTGTCCACATTTTCTGCTCAGGCTTTTGTTGATTCGGGAGCAGCTATTAACCTGATGGATTTTGATTTTGCTAAACGTTGTGGGTTTCCCTTGATACCCCTACGGAAGTCTATTCCCCTACTGGGGATTGATTCTACCCCTTTGACTGAGAATAAACCCCAGTTCTCTACTCAGGTGATAACGAGGGTTGAACCTGATCATCAGGAGAGTTGCAAATTTTTGGTGCTGTATAATCTGCATGACATTATTGTACTAGGTTTCCCTTGGTTGCAGTCTCATAATCCTGTTTTGGATTGGAAATCTGTGTCTGTAACCAGTTGGGGCTGCCAATGTGTTAATGCCAACACTCCTGTTTTTTCTGCCACTCCCCAGGCTCAAGATGTGCCTGACTTTTTGACTGATTTTTCTGATGTGTTTAGCGAAAGTAAATCTGCATCCTTGCCCCCCCATAGGAGCTATGACTGCGCTATTGAATTAGTGCCTGGTAGTAAATTCCCTAAAGGTCGCCTTTTTAACTTGTCTGTACCTGAACATGACGCTATGCGGTCTTATATCAAGGAGTCATTGGAGAAGGGTCATATCAGACCATCCTCTTCACCCTTAGGTGCCGGTTTTTTCTTTGTAACCAAAAAGGATGGTTCATTAAGGCCGTGTATTGATTATCGTCTCTTGAACAATATCACTGTGAAATATCAATATCCGTTACCCTTGATTTCTGACCTGTTTTCCAGGGTGAAAAGTGCTACTTGGTTTACCAAGCTTGACCTCAGGGGGGCGTATAACCTTATTCGCATTAAGCACGGGGATGAATGGAAGACGGCGTTTAATACCCCAGAGGGGCATTTTGAGTACCTAGTGATGCCCATTGGGCTCACTAATGCTCATTCCGTCTTCCAGTCCTTCATGAATGACATTTTCAGGGATTTTGTGGATAAATTTCTGATTGTTTATTTGGATGATATCTTGATTTTTTCCAATGACTGGGACTCTCATGTGAAACATGTTCGGACTGTGTTCCAGATTTTGAGAGAGAATGCTCTGTATGTGAAGGGATCAAAGTGTCTTTTTGGCGTACAGAGGATCTCATTTCTGGGATTCATTTTGTCTCCTTCTGTTATTGAAATGGACCCGGTCAAGGTTCAGGCCATCTGTGATTGGGTCCAACCTACTTCATTAAAGGCTCTTCAGAGATTCTTGGGTTTTGCCAAATTTTATCGTAAATTTATTGGTAATTTCTCTGTTATTGTTAAACCATTGACTGATTTGACCAAAAACGGTTCTGATGTGGTGAATTGGCCTCCTGAGGCAGTCTCTGCGTTTCAGGAACTTAAACAGAGATTCACTTCTGCTCCTGTTCTACGGCAGCCTGATGTTTCTCTGCCATTTCAGGTGGAGGTTGATGCCTCTGAAATTGGGGCAGGTGCCGTTTTGTCCCAAAGAGATCCTGAGACCTCTAAAAGTAACCCTTGTGCTCTTTTCTCTCGAAAATTTTCTCCAACTGAACGTAATTATGACGTGGGTAATCGGGAGTTATTGGCCATGAAGTGGGCTTTTGAAGAGTGGAGACATTGGCTGGAGGGAGCCAAACATCATGTGGTGGTCCTCACGGACCATAAGAATCTGGTTTATCTGGAATCAGCCAAGCGACTTAATCCTAGACAGGTCAGGTGGGCCTTGTTTTTCACACGTTTTAATTTTGTGGTTTCCTTTCTTCCTGGCACTAAGAATGTTAAGGCGGATGCCCTCTCGAGGAGTTTCCTTGCGGACTCTCCTGAGTTATCTGATGCTGCTGTTATTTTGAAAGAGGGTGTAGTTCTTTCCGCCATCTCGCCCAATTTGAGACTGGCTCTGGAGGGGTGTCAGGAGGATAAACCCGAGCGCTGCCCTGTTGGAAAATTGTTTGTCCCAGACCAGTGGAAGAAGAGTGTGATGTCTGAGATTCATTGTTCCGCGTTGGCCGGTCATCCCGTAATTTTTGGTACCAGAGACTTGGTGAGTCGGTCCTTTTAGTGGCCTACTTTGTCTCGTGACGTCAGGGAGTTTGTGCAGTCCTGTGGGACTTGCTCTCGCTCCAAGCCTTGCTCTCGCTCTAGTGGTTTGTTGATGCCATTGCCTGTGCCCAAGAGACCATAGACCCATATCTCTATGGATTTTATTTCCGACCTCCCTGTTTCTCAGAGAATGACCGTTATCTGGGTGATTTGTGATAGGTTTTCCAAGATGATACATCTTGTGCCATTACCTAAGTTGCCTTCCTCCTCCGAATTGGTGCCTTTGTTCCTTCAGCACGTGGTTCGGTTACACGGCATTCCTGAGAACATTGTGTCTGACAGAGGAGTCCAGTTTGTTTACAGATTTTGGAGGACTTTTTGTTCTAAACTTGGTGTTCAATTGTCTTTCTCCTCTGCTTTTCATCCTCAGACCAATGGACAAACTGAGAGAACAAACCAGACATTGGAGACTTATCTGAGATGCTTTGTGTCTGCTGATCAAGATGACTGGGTCTCTTTTTGCCTTTGGCTGAGTTTGCTCTTAATAATAGGGCAAGCTCTGCCACTTTGATGTCTCCATTTTTCTGCAATTTTGGGTTTCACCCTCGATTTTCTTCGGGACAGACCGATGCTTCTGTCTGTCCGGGTGTTGACTCTGTTGTGGAGCGTATGCAGCAGATTTGGGACCAGGTAGTGGAGAGGTTGTCCCTCTCTCAGGAGAAGGCTCAGCGGTTTGCCAACCGGCATAGGACTGATGGTCCTCGGTTTTAAAGTGGGGGACTTGGTCTGGTTGTCCTCAAGAAATATCCCTATGAGAGTTGCATCTCCTAAGTTTAAGCCTAGGTTCATTGGACCTTATAAGATCATGGAGATTCTTAATCCTGTTTCCTTTCGTTTACTTCTTCCAGGGACATTTAAGATCCATAACGTGTTCCACAAGTCCTTATTGAAGAGGTTTGTCGAGCCAGTGGTTCCTATGGCTGCGCCTCTTGACCCTGTTTTGGTTGAGGGCAATCTGGAGTATGTGGTTGAGAAAATATTGGATTCTCGTTTTTCTAGACGGAAACTCCAGTATTTGGTTAAGTGGAGAGGTTTTGGTCAGGAGGACAATTCTTGGGTGTTTGCTTCGGACATCCATGCTAGGAGACTGATCCGTGTGTATCACAGAGCTCATCCTGACCGACCTGGTTGCACAAATGAGAGTTCGGTGACCCCTCCTCAAGGGGGGGGTACTGTTGTGAATGTTTTAGAAATGAATTCTGAGCAGAAGCTCCCTCTGGTGGTTACAAACAGTACTGAACCATTCAATGAGGATTGGCAATCAGGAATCACAGACTGGCTGGATATAAGGGAGGTTTCCCCCCATCATGGTTGCCGGTGATCAATTGTTCTTGTCTCAACGTTGTTTCCTGGTTCATTTGGAAGCTTGCTGAGTCTTGCCTCTTCTCCTGCTCTCAGATAAGATATTTTCTGTTTTTTGTTTTTGTGCTTGCCATTTGCATTTTTCTCTGCATTTCTGTGAGGTTGGCCAGGTTCCCCTCCCCGTGGGGCTTGGGCTCCTCTCGGTTCCTCTGGAGCCACTGTTGTTTGTTCATTTGCCTTTTCCAGTTTTTTCAGTGGCTGCGGCTTAGTTTTTTTACACCAGAGAACTAGTTTAGGTGGTAGAGGTCGTGTGATCTCAGGTGTTTTTGCAATTAGTAGCGTTGGCTTTTTTTAGGGTGTTTTTTGGATTGCAGTAAGTATCCTTCCTATCCTTTTCTGTCTATGCAGATTGGGCCCCAGCGTTTGCTCATACTATTTTCTGTCTGTGTCTGTTTTTCCTCTTGTCTAACCACCATTACATGTTTGAGGGCTTCCTATGTTCTTTGGGGATCTGCTCTGGGGCAGATAGCTTTCCTCTTTCTATCTTTAGATGTAGTTAACCTCTCTGGCTGTGACGAGGCGTCTACGACCAACGTAGGAACGCTCCACGGCTGCCTTTAGTTGTGGTGGTTAGTCAGGGTACTGCAATCCAGTAGATTCCAACCTCTCTGGTGTATTGCCGCTTTTGCCTGCTCTTCTCAGCTACCAAAACATAACAGGACATCTTGAGACTGGGGAGAGGCAGAAAAAACAGGAGTGTCAGTATTAACACATTGGCAGCCCCAACTGGTCACAGACACAGATTTCCAATCCAAAACAGGATTATGAGTCTGTAACCAAGGGAAACCCAGTACAATAATGTCATGCAGATTATGCAACACCAGAAATTTGCAACTCTCCTGATGATCTGGTTCAACCGTCATTATCACCTGAGTAGAAAACTGGGGTTTATTCTCCGCCAAAGGGGTAGAATCAATGCCCAGTAAAGGAATAGACTTCCGCAGGGGTATCATGGGAAACCCACAACGTTTGGCAAAGTTAAAATCCATCAGGTTAATAGCTGCTCCTGAAACAACAAAAGCCTGAGCCGAAAATGTGGACAGGGAGCAAATCAGGGTAAGGCTAAGTGCACACGTTCAGGAATGTGTGCAGAATTTTCCTGAGCAAAACTGGACTTTTTCGCGGTAAAAACGTGCGGATTTTGCGTGTTTTTGGTGCATTTTTTGCACGGATTTTGTGCGTTTTTATCGCGATTTTTCCCTGAACTTTCTAGGTCAATAATATAGCGGGGAAAACGCTGGAATTACGCAAAATTAATGAACATGTTGCTTCTTATTCCACAATGCATTTTTTTCGCAGAAAAAAACGCACCATGTGCACAAAAATTGCGGAATTCATTCTAAATAATAGGATGCTTTATTCATGCATTTTTTACTCGTTTTTTGCCACGAAAAAATTGCAAATAATCCTGAACGTGTGTACTTAGCCTTGCAGTCAACAGAAATTTAGTCTGAACACTACCCAAGACAACTGACACAGACAGAAAAAAGAATGAGCAAACGCTGGGGCCCAATCTGTCTAGATAGAAAAGTATAGGAAAGAATTCTGACTGCAACCCAAAAAAACCCTGACAAAAATACCAACACTTCTGATTAACAAAAAACCTGAGATCACACGATCTCTACCACCTAAATCAGATCTCTGGTGTAAAGCCCCCGTCTCACAGAGCGATCTCGCTAGCGAGATCACTGCTGAGTCACTAGTTTTGTGATGCAGCAGCGATCTCCCCAGCGATATCGCTGTGTGTGACATTCAGCGGCGATCAGCCCCCTGCCGGGTATCGCTGATCGTCACTGAATGTCCTGGACATTTTTTTGATCGCTGGTCTCCCGCTGACAGGCACGCATCGCTGCGTGTGACAGGCGGGAGACCAGCGATCCGCTGGTAACCAAGGTACACAGCGGGTTTCCAGGCCAGGGCGGGCCTAGAACCGCTGTGTACTGGATACCAGCCATCAGGAGCTGGTAACCAAGTACACAGCGGGTTTCCAGGCACGCGCAGCGCCTGGATACCGATGTTACCTTGGTTACCAGCTCCCTGCATCAGGGCGCTGGTATCCAAGGTACACTGCGGGTAACTAAGCGATGTTACCCGCAGTGTCGCTGTGCTGATCGCTTCCCTGAGCTGCCTGTTTGGCAGCTCAGCAGCGATCATGTAGCGATACACCAGCGATCCTGACAAGTGCATATCGTTGTCGGGATCGCTGGTGTATCGCTATGTGAGACCCAGGCTTAACTCACAACAACTCAGCAAATAAAAAGTGACAAAGGAACAAAGCAAAAGTGCAAACACAAAATGAGCACAATTGCAGCGCCAGACCCCAAAAGGGGACCAGGCTGTAGTCCACTGCAAGCAGCAATCCAGCAGTGAAAATCCAACAGAGGAAAAAAAACAACAAAACATTTATCTGAATGAGAGCAGGAAAGCAATCTGTGCTCCAAGCAAGACCAGGAGAACAATTGATTACCGGCAAGGCTGATGGGAACTCAGGTCACTTATATCATACCATTCAGAGCCAGCTGAAGGTTATTTAGTAATTAGTTCATTACCCTCAGCAACCACCGGAGGGAGCCCCAGCTCAGAAGTCGCCTCCAAAGTATTCACAACAGTACCCCCCCTTGAGGAGGGGTCACTGAACCCTCACTTGCGCAACCAGGCCGATCAGGATGAGCTCGATGATAGGCACGGATAAGTCTCCCAGCATGGATGTCCGAAGCAAGCACCCAAGAATTGTCCTCCTGACCATAACCTCTCCACTTAACAAATACTGGAGTTTCCGTCTAGCAAAACGAGAATCCAATATTTTCTCAACCACATACTCCAAATTGCCCTCAACCAAAACAGAGTCGGGAGGCACAGCCATAGGAACCACTGGCTCGACAAACCTCTTCAATAAGGACTTGTGGAACACGTTATGGATCTTAAATGTCACTGGAAGAAGCAAACGGAAGGAAACCGGATTAATAATTTCCATGATCTTATAAGGTCCAATGAACCTGGGCTTAAACTTTGGAGATGCAACCCTCATAGGGATATTTCTTGAGGACAACCAAACCAAGTCCCCCACTTTAAACCGAGGACCATCAGTCCTATGCCGGTTGGCAAACCGTTGGGCCTTCTCCTGAGAGAGAGACAACCTCTCCACTACCTGGTCCCAAATCTGCTGCATACGCTCCACAACAGAGTCAACACCCGGACAGACAGAAGCTTCCGCCTGTCGCGAAGAAAATCGAGGGTGAAACCCAGAATTGCAGAAAAATGGAGACATCAAGGTGGCAGAGCTGGCCCTATTATTAAGAGCAAACTCAGCCAAAGGCTAGCCATGCCAAGCAGGGCGCGGGAGCACCGCTATTCTTACTACTGAAACAAGGTCCTATTATGCCTATATGGTCTACCTTTCAAGTTATCTATTCTATACACTTTCAGCATACTTATACTGTTATGAAAAGCTTTTCTACATACCTTTGCACCGTTATTAAGTGACTCTGTTGAAAAAGACCCAGGAGGGTCGAAACGTTCACTTGTTTCTAGTCGCCATTTATTTGACCTTATTATTGGCTCCCTTGTATATAATAAATATTTACTTATTTGCATATATTCATGAGAGTGTGCGGTGTACTATTTCTCTATCAGGTGTGAGACAGTGAAGGAATATGTGGTGAATGAGGTGTATATTTCACCAAAGTACCTTGCTGACTGGTATGAGCGAAATGTGTGGCTTTGTAAACTGGTGGTAAAGAAAGGTCACTACACCTGCCATTCAGTACACGCTTGCAGCTCAGACCTGAATCCACTCAGGTGTTGATTAGGAAGCCAGAAGTAGGTGCTTGGGAGCACAGTCAGGGAGCTCATTCAGTCTGGACAGGAGTCCAGGCACGGAAGGAGACTCCGGGAGGTGGGCTCTCTCTGTCTGGGTGCTCGAGGTACCCCGGACACAAAGAGGAGACCCTGCGACACTCCATGCTGGTGACTACTGAATAGGAGGTGACCTCTCTCAAGTCTGGATGTTGGAGTTGCCTTCAGACATAAAGAGGAGTGTCTGTGAAACTCCATACTGGTAACAGAGATCATATGTGTTGTTTTGGGCACAGACTGGTAGAGTCTGGGTCCCGGATAGAGAGGGCCATCTATCTAAGTGTAATTAGAGGCTAGACAAGCCCAGGTTTTCTGTTTATGCTTTGTTTTAATCTGTTTGCTGTGGACTTTAATAAAGCTGGTTGCGGCCAGTTTTCACCAAGCTGCTGTCTGAATGAACTGTTTCGTGCCATTCTGTCTACCCAGACAGCGATCCTAGAGCTAAATACCCCTGGAAATGTTACAATTGGCGGAGAATGCTGGGGCAGCGCAGTGCCTGATACAGTTAGTGCTGGAGTGTGTATGCAGCACAGTGGCGAGAGACAGCATTAAAGGTGAAGTCTATTGAAATAGCAGCAGAAAAAAAAAAAAAAAAGTGTGTCAGCAGAAACGTCTGTTTGGAGCAGTCTTGGAGAGACAGTGGCCCTGATAGGGTCTGCAGAGAGAAAATGTATGCACAGCAAAGCTGAACTTGTTGTGAAAATGACTGTGGAATGTGCAGCAGCAAGAGAAACGTCTGTGGAGCAGTCTTAAAGAGACAGGAGCCCTAATAGACTTTGCAAAGAAAAAAAAAAAAAAAGGGTGTTTGCACAGCAAGGCTGAATTTTCTGTGGAAAAAAGCTGTGTAGTGTGTATGCCTTGACTGAAGTCTGCCGTTGTGAAGACAGAGATATCTGACAGCATGGAGGCACTGTTTGAACAAATGGCGCAAGTTAATATGCAACATAAGACTGCTGTGATTGAGACAGATGAGTCCGGCAGTATGGAGGAGCTCGTTGAGTACCTGGTGCAGGCCCAGCGAAGCATGCAGCAGAGCATGGAGCAGCAGCGCCTGCAGCACCAGCAGCACATGCAGCAGGCCCAGCAGCAATTCCTGCAGCAGCAGCAGGAGAATAACCGGTTATTTGTTGAGCAGATGACAGCACCAAAAAAGGATTTCGGTGCCGCGTCCCGAAGTAATGTTGTGAAGGCACCGGCGTTGTCCGCTATAAAGAAGGCGGTAAGACGGTCCTTGAGAAAAATGACACCTCGTGATGATGTGGAGGTATATCTTACTAGGTTTGAGAGACTGGCAGAGAAGGAGAATCTGCCACTATCTGAGTGGGCCATGGCGGTCGTACCCTATCTGATTGGGGAACCCCAAAAAGTCTGGGCTGACCTGGGCAAGCAGGACAGCGAAGACTATGCCAAGTTGAAAGCGGCGATTCTTACCCGGCTGGGTGTTACGGTTGCAGCCCGTGCCAGGAGAGTCCATGACTGGAGATACAGTTGGGAGTCTGCCGTCAGCAACATTGCCCAAAGGGTCGAAAAGGTGACAGTGGAGCGTTACACCCGAGCACTTCCTCCTGAGGTACAGAGAGAAAGGTACTTTGGCCCAAGATGCCCCTGACCAGCCGTCTGAGCGGACGTCACTTCAGAGTTCCCGGACGCTGAACTCTCCCGGTAAGAGCGTTCCAGCTGTTGGGGACATGGGGTATGCTGATAAGCGGGTTCAGGCCTGAGGGGACATGTGGGTGGGAGAGTGTGATGGACAGTGTTGGAGCTGGCGTGAAATTGCAGCCAACTGTCCAATAGAGGGGGAGCCTATGTGTTGTGATGTTGGCAGATCCCTCTCTCTCTGCGCAGAACCTGTGTGTGTGTCCACCTCAGCCGAAGAGACTGGACCACAGGGGTCCCCGGTGGTTGTAGATGGCTGCCCAGCGCAGGCCCTCTTGGACTCAGAGAGTCCAGTGACTTCCGTATGTGACAGCCTGATTGATAGGGACTTCATCCTGATAAGCACCTGAGTATGGTGTGCATCCATGGAGACACCAAAGTCTACCCAGAGACTGCCGTGGACTTGGTCCCTAAACTCGGGGAGGTTTCATATGAAGTGGGGGTAGTGAAAAACCTGGTGCACCCTGTCATATTGGGTAATGACTTTCCTCGGTCTAAGGATCTCTGGGGGAAAAATGTTTCTGATGGACAGTGTGATGAAGCTCCTACTGGGGGTGCGCAGTCCCGAGGGGCGGAACACAATGCTAGTGGGCCGTTAAACTTAAGTGATAATGATGATGACCATGATAATATTGATAATGATAATATGATCATGATAATGATGATGACCATGATGATGATGCTGATATTGATAATGATGATGATGCTAATCATAATAGTGATGATACTGATGATGACCGTGATAAAGATGAAATTTCTTTGCAGGTGATGTTGGGAGACGAGGATGGTGGTTCTCGGGAACCGAGTGTCCCTGACCTGCCTGGCTCCTGTGACAATTTTGGGAGTGAGCCGGTGCGAGACCCCACTCTTAAAACGGCACAGGAAAATGTAATGGTTTTGAATGAGGTTCCCCAAGAGCCCGGCTCTGAGGAGAGGTTTCCTCATGCTGCCATGAACAATAACCTATTGTATAGGGACACTGAAGTCCAGGGAGAGGTCGTAAGTCAGCTCCTAGTACCTGAGCTATATGGAAGTATAGTGCTGGGGTTATCACATAGTCACATACTTGAGGGACCACCTGAGGGAAACCAGGGACCAGATGGTGAAGTTAATGTTGTGGATGACATGTTAACTGGGGTTCCAGATCAAGATGTGGATGAGAATGAATTGTATGACCCTGACAGTGAGCCGGATGTGAATGAAAATGAAGTGTCTAACCCTGAAAGTGAGCCAGATGTGGCTGAGAAAAGGGGGTCAGACAGGGATAGAGGTGGTGATACTGAGTCATCTGATGACAATAAGCAACCAGTGCAAGTGAGGAAGGCATGGTAGCAGAGGAGATTGAGAGTCCTGAGAGGAAGGCTGAGGCTGACCTTGCAGTCGGACGGAGGATGGCATCTGAAGATGTTGTACAGTTGGCCGGTTCCCTGGCGAAGACTAAGGTGAAAGACAGGACTCTGAAACTGAACACAGCACAAGTGGATGCTGTTGAAAATGAGAAGTTATCAATGTATGGTGTGGATCTGCATCAGGCCAATGACTCTGAAGGTGATGCTGCAGAGGTGGAGAAAGCCATGGAAGTGGTGGACACCAGGCCAGGTGCCTCACCAGAGGCTGATGTCTCAAGTGAAGCTGTGAGGAACAAGACTGAAGATGTGGGGAATGACTCTGCCCCGGAATATGTTTCTGCCAGAGACAGCGGCGTGGACGGTGTACTGTCCGGATCCGTGGCTGCGACTCGCGAAGCTCGGGCCGGAAGTTCGGCGCCCGTGCGCCATCGGAGTTCCCGAGCGACCCAAAGGATCTGGATAAATCCCAAGATGAGATTTTGAGACCTCGGGTTGGCCTTGGTGAGCTCAGGCGCATTTTCATGGAGTCTACACTTGAACCACGTCCCAGTGAGTGGGAGGGGCGATGTGTCGCTCCGTTGCCGCTGCCGATACACGGGAGCTCAGATGGGATGCAGAACGTGGTGGAAAAGAAGACTTATGGTAGGGCTTCTGAGCATGTCCTACCAGAAGAGCCTGAAGAAGGGCCGAAGACGTAAAGGACGTCCAACAACTACAGGAGAAGATGCGTAGCCATGAGGATCTCCTGGAGAAAGAAGTAAGAGCTCTGAGTCTTATGCAAAGTGAGCCTGTACCAGAAGAGGATAAATTATGTGTACCGACCAAGAAAAACGATCAGCTCCCTCTACAGTGCCAATCGTTTGAACAGTGTGGCTCGGAATGGTCAGAGACCATGACAGAGGCGCTTGGGTTCTGTGAGATAGAATTTATGAATCAGCTGATATTTAAGAAAGTAGATGTGCTAAAGAAAGTTCAGGGGGAATTAGAGAAAACCCCTATACCTCCTGTGACAGTTGGTGACACAGGGTCAGTGCCTCAAAAACAGGAGGTACGAAAGTTTCTGAGGAAGAATCAGCGGAGCTGTTCTGACGTGCCTGGTCGTACTTATCTGGTGAGCCACTATACCGAGACTGAGGCTGGCACGAAGGTCAAGCTGAAACCGTGCAGGACACCCGAGCCCCGCAGAGAGCATAGGCCTGGGACGGTACAGCGTAGTGCGGTTGCTTTAAGTGAAGATACAGATGACAATGGTGAAGATGAACTTGGTGTTGGACATAACTGGTCCGGAGTTCACTGTCTCTTTAGGATTGTTGACCAGCCCTCCGGTCTGGATGACCAGCCCTCCGGTCTGGAGAAGAGGGGGGGATATGTGAGACAGTGAAGGAATATGTGGTGAATGAGGTGTATATTTCACCAAAGTACCTTGCTGACTGGTATGAGCGAAATGTGTGGCTTTGTAAACCTGGTGGTAAAGAAAGGTCACTACACCTGCCATTCAGTACACGCTTGCAGCTCAGACCTGAATCCACTCAGGTGTTGATTAGGAAGCCAGAAGTAGGTGCTTGGGAGCACAGTCAGGGAGCTCATTCAGTCTGGACAGGAGTCCAGGCACGGAAGGAGACTCCGGGAGGTGGGCTCTCTCTGTCTGGGTGCTCGAGGTACCCCGGACACAAAGAGGAGACCCTGCGACACTCCATGCTGGTGACTACTGAATAGGAGGTGACCTCTCTCAAGTCTGGATGTTGGAGTTGCCTTCAGACATAAAGAGGAGTGTCTGTGAAACTCCATACTGGTAACAGAGATCATATGTGTTGTTTTGGGCACAGACTGGTAGAGTCTGGGTCCCGGATAGAGAGGGCCATCTATCTAAGTGTAATTAGAGGCTAGACAAGCCCAGGTTTTCTGTTTATGCTTTGTTTTAATCTGTTTGCTGTGGACTTTAATAAAGCTGGTTGCGGCCAGTTTTCACCAAGCTGCTGTCTGAATGAACTGTTTCCGTGCCATTCTGTCTACCCAGACAGCGATCCTAGAGCTAAATACCCCTGGAAATGTTACACAGGTTTATCCTCCTGACACCCTTCCAAGGCCAGTCTCAAATTGGGCAAGATGGCGGAAAGAACTACACCCTCTTTCAAAATAACAGTAGGATCAGATAACTCAGGAGAGTCCGCAAAGAAACTCCTCGAGAGGGCATCCGCCTTAACATTCTCGGTGCCAGGAAGAAAATAAACCACAAAATTAAAACGTGTGAAAAACAAGGCCCACCTGGCCTGACTAGGATTAAGTCGCTTGGCTGATTCGAGATAAACCAGATTCTTCACCACCTGATGTTTGGCTCCTTCCAGCCAATGTCTCCACTCTTCAAAGGCCCACTTCATGGCCAATAACTCCCGATTACCCACGTCATAATTACGTTCAGTTGGAGAAAATTTTGAGAGAAAAAGGCACAAGGGTTACTCTTAGATGTCTCTGGATCTCTTTGGGACAAAACGGCACCTGCCCCAATTTCAGAGGCATCAACCTCCACCTGAAACAGTAGAGAAACATCAGGCTGCCGTAGAACAGGAGCAGAAGTGAATCTCTGCTTAAGTTCCTGAAATGCAGAGACTGCCTCAGGAGGCCAATTCACCACATCAGAACCCTTTTTGGTCAAATCAGTCAATGGTTTAACAATACCGGAGAAATTACCAATAAATTTACGATAAAAATTGGCAAAACCCAAAAATCTCTGAAGAGCCTTTAATGAAGTAGGTTGGACCCAATCACAGATGACTTGAACCTTGACCGGGTCCATTTAATTAACAGAAGGAGACAAAATGAATCCAAGAAATGAGACCTTCTGTACGCCAAAAAGCCAAAAGGGCATCACTAGGTACTCAAAATGCCCCTCTGGGGTATTAAATGCCATCTTCCATTCATCCCTGTGCTTAATGCGAATAAGGTTATACGCCCCCCTGAGGTCAAGCTTGGTAAACCAACTAGCACTTTTCACCCTGGAAAACAGGTCAGAAATCAAGGGTAACGGATATTGATACTTCACAGTGATCTTATTCAAGAGACGATAATCAATACACGGCCTCAATGAACCATTCTTTTTGGCCACAAAGAAAAAACCGGCACCCAAGGGTGAAGAGGATGGTCTGATATGACCCTTCTCCAATGACTCCTGGATATAAGATCGCATAGCATCGTGTTCAGGTACAGACAAGTTAAAAAGGCGACCTTTAGGAAATTTACCACCAGGCACTAATTCAATAGCACAATCGTAGCTCCTGTGAGGGGGCAAAGATGCAGATTTACTTTCACTAAATACATCCGAAAAATCAGTCAAAAAGTCAGGAACATCCTGAGACTTGGGAGAGTGTTGTGAATAGGCTGGAAATGAGTTCTGAGCAGAAGCTCCCTCTGGTGGTCACAAACGGTACTGGACTGTCCAGTGAAGATTGTGAGGATTGGGAATCAGGTGTTACTGACTGGTCTTATATAAGGGAGTCACCTTCCCATCAGGGTTGCCGGTGATCAATTGTTCTGGTCTCAATCCTTGATTCCTGTTTCCTTGGAAGCCTGCTGTGTCGTGTCTGAATCTCCTGCTAACAGATAAGACATTTTCTTCTTTTTGTTTTTGTGCTTGATTTTTGCATTTTGTCCTGCACTTCTGTGGGGGCCTTCAGGGTCCCCTCTGGGGGCTTTTGCCTCTCAGTTCAGTTCAGCCACTGATGTTTGTACTTTTGCTTTTTCCAGTTTTTTCAGTGGCTGCTGTTTTGTTTTTGGTTACACCAGAGAACTAATTTAGGTGGTAGAGGTCGTGTGATCTCAGGTGTTTTTGAAATTAGTAGA
>JARQOD010000002.1:334640206-334696196 GCA_033576555.1 Oophaga sylvatica | reverse complement strand
TTTAAACCGAGGACCATCAGTCCTATGCCGGTTGGCAAACCGCTGGGCCTTCTCCTGAGAGAGGGACAACCTCTCCACTACCTGGTCCCAAATCTGCTGCATACGCTCCACAACAGAGTCAACACCCGGACAGACAGAAGCCTCCGTCTGTCCCGAAGAAAATCGAGGGTGAAACCCAAAATTGCAGAAAAATGGAGACATCAAAGTGGCAGAGCTTGCCCTATTATTAAGAGCAAACTCAGCCAAAGGCAAAAAAGAGACCCAGTCATCTTGATCAGCAGACACAAAGCATCTCAGATAAGTCTCCAATGTCTGGTTTGTTCTCTCGGTTTGTCCATTGGTCTGAGGATGAAAAGCAGAGGAGGAAGACAATTGAACACCAAGTTTAGAACAAAAAGTCCTCCAAAATCTGGAAACAAACTGGACTCCTCTGTCAGACACAATGTTCTCAGGAATGCCGTGTAACCGAACCACGTGCTGAAGGAACAAAGGCACCAATTCGGAGGAGGAAGGCAACTTAGGTAATGGCACAAGATGTATCATCTTGGAAAACCTATCACAAATCACCCAGATAACGGTCATTCTCTGAGAAACAGGGAGGTCGGAAATAAAATCCATAGAGATATGGGTCCATGGTCTCTTGGGCACAGGCAATGGCATCAACAAACCACTAGAGCGAGAGCAAGGCTTGGAGCGAGAGCAAGTCCCACAGGACTGCACAAACTCCCTGACGTCACGAGACAAAGTAGGCCACCAAAAGGACCGACTCACCAAGTCTCTGGTACCAAAAATTCCGGGATGACCGGCCAACGCGGAACAATGAATCTCAGACATCACACTCTTTTTCCACCGGTCTGGGACAAACAATTTCCCAATAGGGCAGTGCTCGGGTCTATCCTCCTGACACCCTTCCAGAGCCAGTCTCAAATTGGGCGAGATGGCGGAAAGAACTACATCCTCTTTCAAAATAACAGCAGGATCAGATAACTCAGGTGAGTCCGCAAGGAAACTCCTCGAGAGGGCATCCGCCTTAACATTCTTAGTGCCAGGAAGAAAGGAAACCACAAAATTAAAACGTGTGAAAAACAAGGCCCACCTGGCCTGTCTAGGATTAAGTCGCTTGGCTGATTCCAGATAAACCAGATTCTTATGGTCCGTGAGGACCACCACCTGATGTTTGGCTCCCTCCAGCCAATGTCTCCACTCTTCAAAAGCCCACTTCATGGCCAATAACTCCCGATTACCCACGTCATAATTACGTTCAGTTGGAGAAAATTTTCGAGAGAAAAAGGCACAAGGGTTACTTTTAGAGGTCTCAGGATCTCTTTGGGACAAAACGGCACCTGCCCCAATTTCAGAGGCATCAACCTCCACCTGAAATGGCAGAGAAACATCAGGCTGCCGTAGAACAGGAGCAGAAGTGAATCTCTGCTTAAGTTCCTGAAACGCAGAGACTGCCTCAGGAGGCCAATTCACCACATCAGAACCCTTTTTGGTCAAATCAGTCAATGGTTTAACAATAACAGAGAAATTACCAATAAATTTACGATAAAAATTGGCAAAGCCCAAGAATCTCTGAAGAGCCTTCAATGAAGTAGGTTGGACCCAATCACAGATGGCCCGAACCTTGAATGGGTCCATTTCAATAACAGATGGAGACAAAATGAATCCCAGAAATGAGATCCTCTGAACGCCAAAAAGACACTTTGATCCCTTCACATACAGAGCATTCTCTCTCAAAATTTGGAACACAGTCCGAACATGTTTCACATGAGAGTCCCAGTCATTGGAAAAAATCAAGATATCATCCAAATAAACAATCAGAAATTTATCCACAAAATCCCTGAAAATGTCATTCATGAAGGACTGGAAGACGGAAGGAGCATTAGTGAGCCCAAAGGGCATCACTAGGTACTCAAAATGCCCCTCTGGGGTATTAAACGCCGTCTTCCATTCATCCCCGTGCTTAATGCGAATAAGGTTATACGCCCCCCTGAGGTCAAGCTTGGTAAACCAACTAGCACTTTTCACTCTGGAAAACAGGTCAGAAATCAAGGGTAACGTGTTGTGAATGTGTTAGAAATGAATTCTGAGCAGAAGCTCCGTCTGGTGGTTACAAACAGTACTGAACCATTCAATGAAGATTGTGAAGATTGGCAATCAGGAGTTACAGACTGGTCTTATATATAGGAGGTTCCCTCCCATCAGGGTTGCTGGTGATCAATTGTTCTTGTCTCAACTTTAGTTCCTGGTTCACTTGGAAGCTTGCTGAGTCTTGCCTGCATCTTCTACTAACAGATAAGATATTTTCTGCTTTTATTTTGTGCTTGCTTTTTGCATTTTTTCCTGCACTTCTGTGGAGGTCAGCCAGGTCCCCTCTGGGGGCTTGTGCTCCTCTCAGTTTATCTTAGCCACTGTTATTTGTTCATTTGCCTTTTCCAGTTTTTTCAGTGGCTGCGGCTTAGTTTTGTTACACCAGAGAACTAATTTAGGTGGTAGAGGTCGTGTGATCTCAGGTGTTTTTGCAATTATTAGAGTTGGTATTTTTTAGGGTTTTTTGGATTGCAGTAAGTGTCCTTCCTATCCTTTTCTTTCTAGGAAGATTGGGCCCCGACGTTTGCTCATACTATTTTCTGTCTGTGTCTGTATTTCCTCTTGTCTAACCGCCATTACATGTTTGGGGGCTTCCTATGTTCTTTGGGGGTCTACTCCGGGGCAGATAGCTTTCCTCTTTCTATCTTTAGGTGTAGTTAGCCTCTCAGGCTGTGACGAGGCGTCTAGGACCAACGTAGGTATGCTCCACGGCTGCCTTTAGTTGTGGTGGTTAGTCAGGGTACTGCAATCCAGTAGATTCCAACCTCTCTGGTGTATTGCCGTTTTTGCCTGCTCTTCACAGCTACCAAATCATAACAGTAACGGATATTGATACTTCACAGTGATCTTATTCAAGAGACGATAATCAATACACGACCTCAATGAACCATCCTTTTTGGCCACAAAGAAAAAACGGCGCCCAAGGGTGAAGAGGATGGTCTGATATGACCCTTCTCCAATGACTCCTTGATATAAGATCGCATAGCATCGTGTTCAGGTACAGACAAGTTAAAAAGGCGACCTTTAGGAAATTTACCACCAGGCACTAATTCAATAGCGCAATCATAGCTCCTGTGAGGGGCAAAGATGCGGATTTACGTTCACTAAACACATCTGAAAAATCAGTCAAAAAGTCAGGAACATCCTGAGACTGGGGAGAGGCAGAAAAAACAGGAGTGTCAGCATTAACACATTGGCAGCCCCAACTGGACACAGACACAGATTTCCAATCCAAAACAGGATTATAAGACTGTAATCAAGGGAAACCTAGTACAATAATGTCATGCACATTATACAGCACCAGAAATTTGCAACTCTCCTGATGATCTGGTTCAACCCTCATTATCACCTGAGTAGAAAACTGGGGTTTATTCTCCGCCAAAGGGGTAGAATCAATGCCCAGTAGGGGAATAGACTTCCGCAGGGGTATCATGGGAAACCCACAACGTTTGGCAAAGTCAAAATCCATCAGGTTAATAGCTGCTCCTGAATCAACAAAAGCCTGAGCAGAAAATGTGGACAGGGAGCAAATCAGGGTAACAGTCAACAGAAATTTAGTCTGAACACTACCCAAGACAACTGAGCGTGAAAAACGTCTTCCCCGCTTAGGGCAGACTGAAATAGCATGAGAGGCGTCACCACAGTAGAAACATAACCCATTGCGCTTTCGAAAATCATGACGCTGTGCCCCAGAAGTCACTCCATCACACTGCATGGGCTCAGGAGCTGGCTCACAAGGCAACACTATCTCACGCATAACTCTGCGCTCACGCAAACGTCTGTCAATTTGAATAGCCAATGACATAGAATCATTGAGACCAGAGGGAGCAGGGAATCCCACCATAACATCCTTTACATTCTCTGACAGCCCCTTCCGAAAAAGGGCTGCCAAAGATCATTCCATTTGGTCAGGACTGCCCACTTTCAGAATTTCTGACAGTACAACTCAGCGTCTTCAAGACCCTGATTTAATGCCAACACGGTTTTTTCAGCTTGATCAGTGACATTAGGTTCATCGTACAATAACCCCAGAGCCTGAAAAAATCCATCAATATCATTCAAAACAGGATCCACAGGTGTCAGGGAAAAAGCCCAATCCTGAGGGTCGCCGCGCAGGAGAGAGATGACAATTTGAACCTGCTGTGCTGCGTTCCCTGAGGACTTAGGCTTTAAGGCAAAAAACAACTTACAGTTATTTTTGAAATTCAGAAATTTAGCCCGATCCCCCAAAAAGAAATCTGGCATGGGAATCCTAGATTCCACAACCAGCAACCCAGCAAGATAGGTAGCAATACTCCGAACCTCAGTGGCAAGCTGATCCACACGGCCAGACAACTGTGCAAGCTCCATTGAGAGAGAAAAAAAAAATCCTCCTCAGCACCCAGAGAAAAAGAGGGAAAGAATGCCACAAACAGGAAAAAAAAATCTCTGAGAACTCTGACAACTTTTTTTTTTTTTTTCCACACTATTTTTCCCTTTTGTGAGTACCGTATAATTTTCAGTCTGGCCGGTGATACTGTTATGTTTAGGTAGCTGAGGAGAAAAAGCAAAAAACGGCAATACACCAGAGAGGCTGGAACCTATTGGATTGCAGTAACCTGAACCAACCACACAACTAGAGGTAGCCGTGGAGCGTTCCTACGTTGATCCTAGACTCCTCGTCACAGCCTGAGAGATAACTACACCTAAAGGCAGAAAGAGGAAAGCCATCTGCCCCGGAGCAGATCCCCAAAGAAAACAGGAAGCCCCCAAACATGTAATGGCGGCCAGACAAGAAGAAGCACGGACACAGACAGAAAATAGAATGAGCAAACGCTGGGCCCAATCCGTCTAGACAGAAAAGTAAAGGAAAGGATTCTTACTGCAATCCAAAAAAACCCCTAAAAAATACCAACTCTTCTGATTGCAAAAACACCTGAGATCACACGATCTCCACGACCTAAATCAGATCTCTGGTGTAACAAAACTAAGCCGCAGCCACTGAAAAAACAGGAAAAAGCAAATGAACAAATAACAGTGGCTACAGATAAACTGAGAGGAGCGCAGGCCCCAGGAGGGGACCTGGCTGACCTCCACAAAAGTGCAGAGAACTATGCAAAAAGCAAGCACAAAAATAAAAGCAGAAAATATCTTATCTGAAAGCAGAAGATGCAGGCAAGACTCAGCAAACTTCCAAAGGAACAAGGAACACAACTGAGACAAGAACAATTGATCACCGGCAACCATCATGGGAGGGAACCTCCCTTATATCAGACAGTCAGCGATCCCAGATTGCCATTCCTCGCTGAAAGGTTCAGTACTGTCTGTAACCACCAGAGGGAGCCTCTGCTCAGAAACCATCTCTAGCACATTCATAACAGAGTTGGATATAGTAGAGCCGTGTCTGTGCGAGTTGGAGGAGCAGACTGATGCTCGTGTACAGAGGTGTATGCTGCAAAGCGCATGTGACAAGGTTAGAGTACGGAGGGAGTCTGTGTGTAAAGTGCAACGTGGCTCGTGTGTACAAGGTGATACGGAGTGGAGCCTTGTGTACTGAGTGGAGCCTTGTGTGTGCGAGGTGACGGAGCGGACCGTTGTACGAGGCACAAAGCAGTAACGGTGCTGTACGAGTAGGTGTGCGAGGTGGTGTACAGTGTGGTGGGAGACAACCCCAACCGTCCTGAATTTCAGCGGACATCGCCGTGTTTGGAGCTAGCCCGCTGTCAGGTCGGGAGCTTTTCGTGGCACAGTGTACATGCCGGAGCTGGAGAGCACGCTTTTAAATACTGACTGAACTGTCCTGTGTGTGCGAGTGACGAGCGGACGTGTGTTGACGAGCATCAAAGCAGAACCTGTGTAAGGATGCAGAGCTGGTCAATTTGGTGGGAGATCATTCCAGTGATCAGCGGACACCCATTTGGAGTCGCCGCTGTCGCCGAGCTGTGAACGTCATTGGGAGCCAGACTTAAAATCCCTGATGTCACCAAGTGACGTCTGGAGTCCGAAAGAGGAATTTGGGAGATGTAAACAGGAGCCGGATGCTCAGTAGTGATCGGGATTGCATGAATCATATTGTCCTGCACCGGGAGGCTCAGGTGGGCACTACAATGGGAGCCGGGCTGCTATAGTATCTTTATAGAATCTTTATTTCTTTCTCTCTCTGTTTCTTTCTCTCTCTCTGTTCTTTCTTTCCCATCTTTCTTTCTCTCTGTTCTTTTTCTTTCTTTCTCTCTGTTCTTTCTTTCCCCTCTTTCTATCTCTGTTCTTTCTTTCTTTTCTTTCTTTCTGTTTCTTTCTTTTTCTCTATCTCTCTGTTGTTCTTTCCCCTCTTTCTTTTTCTCTCTCTGTTCTTTCTGCTCTCTTTCTTTCTTTCTCTCTTTCTTTCTCTGTTCTTTTTTTCTTTCTCTCTCTCTCTTTCCCCTCTTTCTTTCTCTCTGTTCTTTCTTCCCTCTTTCTTTCTTTTCCCTCTTTCTTTCTCTCTGTTCTTTCTTTCTCTCTCTCTGTTCTTTCTTTCCCATCTTCTTTCTCTCTGTTCTTTCTTTCCCCTCTTTCTTTCTTTCCCATTTCTTTTTCTCTTTCTTTCTTTCTTTTTCTTTCTCTCTCTTCTTTCTTTCCCCTATTTCTTTCTCTCTGTTCTTTCTTTCCCATCTTTCTTTCTCTCTGTTCTTTCTTTCCCATCTTTCTTTCTCTCTCTGTTCTTTTTCTTTCTTTCTCTCTGTTCTTTCTTTCCCCTCTTTCTTTCTATCTCTCTGTTATTTCTCTCTCTGTTCTTTCTTTCTCTTTCTTTCCCCTCTTCTTTCTTTCTGTTCTTTCTCTCTCTGTTATTTCTTTCCTTCTCTTTCTTCCTCTCTCTTTGTTCTTTCTTTCCCATCTTTCTTTCTCTCTATCTCTCTGTTCTTTCTTTCTCTCTTTGTTCTTTCTTTCCCTTCTTTCTCTCTCTCCCTCTGTTGTTTCTTTCTTTACCCTCTTTCTTTTTTTCTCTCTGTTCTTTTTTTTGTCCCCTTTTTCTTTCTCTCTCTCTGTTTCTTTCTTTTTCTCTATCTCTCTGTTCTTTCTTTCCCCTCTTTCTTTTTCTCTCTCTCTGTTCTTTCCCCTCTTTCTTTCTTTTTCTGTTCTTTTTTTCTTTCTCTCTCTCTGTTCTTTCTCTTTCTTTCTCTGTTCTTTCTTTCTTTCCCCTCTTTCTTTCTTTCTCTCTGTTCTTTCTTTCCCCTCTTTCTTTCTCCTATTCTTTCTCTCTGTTCTTTTTCCCCCTCTGTCTTTCTTTCTTTCTCTGTTCTTTCTTTCCCCTCTTTCTTTCTCTCTCTCTCCCTCTCTGTTCTTTCTCTCTCTGTTCTTTCTTTCCCCTCTTTCTTTTTCTCTCTCTGTTCTTTCCCCTCTTTCTTCTTTTCTCTGTTCTTTCTTCTTTCTTTCTTTCCCCTCTTTCTTTCTTTCCCCTTTCTTTCTTTCTCTCTCTGTTCTTTCTTTCCCCTCTTTCTTTCTCTCTCTATTCTTTCTTTCTTTCTTTTTCTCTCTGTTCTTTCTTTCCCCTCTGTCTTTCTTTCTCTGTTCTTTCTTTCCCCTCTTTCTCTCTCCCTCTCTGTTCTTTCTTTCTCTCTCTGTTCTTTCTTTCCTCTCTTTTCTTTCTTTCTCTGTTCTTTCTTTCCCATCTATCTTTCTTTCTCTCTCTGTTCTTTCTTTCCCCTCTTTCTTTCTCTCTCCCTCTCTGTTCTTTCTATCCCCTTTCTTTTTTTCTCTCTGTTCTTTTTTTCTGTCCCCTCTTTCTTTCTCTGTTCTTTCTTTCCCCTCTTTCTTTCTTTCTCTGTCTCTGTTCTTTCTTTCCCCTTTCTTTGTTTATTTCTTTCTCTCTCTACTTTCTCTCTGTTCTATCTTGCTTTCCCCTCTTTCTTTCTCTAACTCTCTCTCCTTTCTCTCTGTTTTCTCTTTTCTCTCTCTGTTCTTTCTTTTACTCAGTACCAGTGTGCCCTCAGTACCGGTCACTGTGCCCTCAGTACTAGTCAGTGTGATCACCAGTGCTTAATGGGTGTGGTCGGGGCGTGGACATGGGTGTGACTAGTTGTGAAATGGGTGTGGTATTGGGGGCGTGGCCTAAAACGTGCCGCTGCGCGCGTAGTGCCGCAAGCTTCGTCCCTCTTTCGCATCTTCAAAAGTTGGGAGGTATGCTGCTGTATACTATGTGGGCCCTTCCTGCTGTATACTATGTGGGCCCTCCCTGCTGTATACTATGTGGACCCTCCCTGCTATATACTATGTGGGCACTCCCTGCTATATACTATGTGGGCCCTCCCTGCTGTATACTATGTGGGCCCTCCCTGCTGTATACTATGTGGGCCCTCCCTGCTATATACTATGTGGGCACTCCCTGCTATATACTATGTGGGCACTCCCTGCTATATACTATGTGGGCCCTCCCTGCTATATACTATGTGGGCCCTGCTGTATACTATGTGGGCCCTCCCTGCTATATACTATGTGGGCACTGCTATATACTATGTGGGCCGTGCTATATACTATGTGGGCCATGCTATATACTATGTGGGCCCTGCTATATACTATGTGGGCCGTGCTATACAGTATGCGGGCCGCGCTATCCACTATGTGGGCTGTGTTATATACTATTGGGGGATATATTATATTTTATAGGGTGGCTGTGTTATATACTATGTGGCTGTGTTATATACTTTGTGGCTGTGTTACATACTATGGGGAGCTACATTATATTCCTTTGGGGAGGCAGGCTGTATGATATTCTATTCGGGGATACATTACATTATATTCTATGGGGGGCTGTTTTATATTTATTATATTCTATGAGGGGTGATTGCATCATACTCTATGAGGGGGCTCCATTATACTGTATGAGGTGGCTACATTGTATTCTATGGGGGCTGCATTATATTCTATGGGGGGATAGATTATATTGTATGGGGGTTTCATTATACTTTGAGGGGGCTACATTATATTTTATGGGGGCTGCATTATACTATATGAGGAGGGCTACATTGTATTTTATGGAGGGGCTACATTATACTATATAAGGGGCTTAATTATATTCTATGGGGGTTTACATTATACTCTGTGGGGTGGTTGCATTATACTCTGTGGGGTGGCTGCATTATGCTCTGTGGGGTGGCTGCATTATGCTCTATAGGGTGACTGCATTATACTATATGTGGGCTGCATTATCTGTATCGAGGACTATGGGGAATACATTATACCATATGAAGAACTATGGGGTGCATTATACTATGGGAAGTGAATTGTACTACATGGATGACTATGGCGGTGCATTATACTATATGGAGCACTATGAGGAGTGTATTATACTATATGGATGACTGAGTGTATTTTAATATATTGAGGGTTATTAGGAGTGTATTATACTATATGGAGGACTATGGATACATTATATTATATGGAGGACTATGGGGTGTGCACTTAACAATATGGAAGACAGTAGTGCACATTATAATATATGGAGGACTATGGGGTGTATTATACTAAACAAGCAAAATGCTGCATATTCATCGAGTGATTGGTGTTAATGTGTCATTGGTGAGGGCATGGTGCAGAAGTGAAGTTTTTCCATGAAAGGGCGGAGGGATTTTTGAAGGTTTGTGTGGTGGAGGAGGAGTTAGGGTGGATACAGAACTGGGGGGTGGAGCCTGGGCGGAGTCTCAAGGAGGGACCCATAAATTTTGCCAGTATGGGGCCCCGAAATTCCTAGTGGCAGCCCTGCTGACAGGCACGGATGAGACATAGGGCTGGCAGGCATGGATGAGACACAGGGCTGGCAGGCTAAATACTAGAGGGCTAATGGTAATTGGTCAGGGACATATTAAACAGGTGGACCCTGACTCCATAAGAACCAGAGAGTTCTGGCGCCGCCCCCCTATGTACATAGCCAGGAGACATGCAGAGAGCAGATAGAGGACAAGAGGCACAAAGCATGGAGCTAGCAGCAGACAGGAATCACAGCATGACCTGGAGCAGTGAGCAAGTTGGTATGTGGGGAATGGGAGGCCATGCAGTGATGCCAGCAGGGTTGTTACAGTACCCCCCCTTAACTTGTAGGAGGATAGGCGCACATACAGTCAGAGCCATAACGACATTCCTCGGGTAGGAAGAGGTAGGTGTGACATTAGGGATTACAGGTTGCCAAGTCTCTTTGTATCCAGAAAGGTCAGCTTCCCACACAGAAGATACAAAGGCCAGGACTTCTTCCATCTGGTTGACAGAAAGCAGGAACTTTGAAGCTTCTGTTTTGACCTCAACATCAACCGGCCCCCTGGAAACTGAAGACACCTTCACTGGATCCAACTTTAGCCCGTTATCCCAAGAAAATTGGACCTCCTCCTTTGGGTCAGAGGGAAGCTCCTTCGCCGTGGTATCTTCACTAGCCGGCCAAATGGAAGCTGAAGATACCCATATAGGATCCATCTTCTGCCTGCTATCCAATGAAGACTGGACCTCTTCCTCCGGTTGGTAGAAAACAGAGATACAATGGCTTCTGTACCAACTTCTTCATCCACCTGCCACATGGAATCTGAAGGCATCCTCACAAGATCCATCTTCTGCCCATGGTCCAGAGGAAAACTTTCAAGTGTCGGATGTTCCTAGGTACTGGTCACTGGTATTGTCACAAGAGGTATATGGAGAGGGTGCCACCACTTCCTTTTCTACAGTGACATCAGCACACCATGACTTAATAGCCAGCAGATCAGGTGGAGAAGGTGAAAAGACAGTAGACTGACCTAGATGTATTGGAACTAGACACCTCTGGTGACTTGGTAGTTCCAAACGCAGCACCACGCTGGGTCTCCGAACCAGAACGGGCAGTAGAGTACTCGGCTCAGAACGACCGATGGGCATACTGGACAGTACATGAAAAACAAACTTCTCCACATATAACGCTCCGATTTGGAGCCGTAGTTGTCCGTTCAAGATTGGACTGTTCATCAGTAGGGCTCGGCCATCACCAGACACCGTCGCCGGATTCTGGAGCAGTTGGACAGAAGCCACACACCGACCCCGTCTGGCTTGCAGCTTCAATACATCTGCAGGGCTGAAGCTCCCACAAGGCACAGGAACAGTCACAGACGTTGGTGGAGAGGAGGTACTTTCACTAAGGGCAGCCTCTCCTGCTGGCCCAAGGTTCTGGGACTTCAATTTTTTTGGACAAAGAGCGTCTGAGTGTTCCCCCACAACTGCAGCGACACCATATGCCCTTCTTACAGCTGGTTTTGGGCTGCTGCTTTGCCAGCCCACTCTCCTCAGACTTCTTGGATTTCTCTTGGGTAGCTGCCTTAACAGGTAGAGGAACAGAAGGGTTTCGAACAGTCGTGGTCTGACGTGGCGGTTTCTTCATAGGTTTCACCAGTCTGGAGTGCCTCTCGGATCTAGACAGGGAAGACTTTGCAGGAGCAGTTGGACAAGGCACGTCAAAGACTTTACGGAAGGCTACCAGGAAGGCCTCTAGGTCAGAGATGATAGGATCCCCTGCTTCCCAGAGGGGACTGATCCATATCAATGCAACTCCTGCTAGGTAGGACATTATATATCCTACCTTGACCCAATCATAGGGGAAACAAGCTGCATTCCCCTCGATGTACCGAAAGCACTGCTCCAGGGACCCTTGGCACTCCTTAGGATTCCCATAAAACATCTGCAGGGTTGAGCCTCTCATAAGCCAGGAGTTGATTGTAGATGGCATTAGAGACTATTATGGGGTCTGAAGTATCCTCAATTTGAACTACCCTGGGTGGAACAAAATCTTCCGGTTGCTCATATGGGTATAGAAAAAGTTCATCATACTCTGCGAGCTGAAGGACATAGGATACAGCGGAGACCATGGACTGTGCAAACTGTCACGCTCACGGCCTGGCTGGTGGGCGTGAGCCAGGGGGTTGTGGCCCCACAGTGCCACAAACCAGACTACCCTGGGAGGGGCGTGACTAGGACAGCTGCCTCGGTCTTCACTGGAGCCTCTGATGGCGAGGTCAGGCTTGTGCAGCAGGCAGCTGCCAGGTGCCACTCCAGGGTGGTGTCTGCTGATCCCACTTGGGAGACGGTGGCACGGCTGAGACACTGGCAGACAGGCACGGCTGAGACACAGGGCTGGCAGGCATGAATGAGACACAGGGCTGGCAGGCACGGATGAGACACAGGGCTGGCAGGCCTGGATGAGACACAGGGCTGGCAGGCACGGATGAGACACAGGGCTGGCAGGCACGGATGAGACACAGGGCTGGCAGGCACGGATGAGACACAGGGCTGGCAGGCACGAATGAGACACAGGGCTGGCAGGCACGGATGAGACACAAGGCTGGCAGGCCTGGATGAGACACAGGGCTGGCAGGCACGGATGAGACACAGGGCTGGCAGGCACGGATGAGACTGGTTCACACAGCAAATGCAGATACTGGAATTGACTGGAAGGAATGGTGTATGGAGGAACAGGTAGAGACCTGTTCACACAGCAGGTGCTGGTACTGGTACAGACAGAAAGGAATGGAGTATGGAGGAACAGGGAGGAACCTGTTCACACAGGAGGAGAACCGCAAGGCTGCGGAGAAGGGCTGTAGAGCAGCAAGAGGTTCTGCAGCGGCAGGAACATAGTAAAGCGGAACCGCAAGGTATGCAGAGAGGAGCTGCAGCAAGAGGTTCTGAAGTTGCAGGAGTGAAGCAGAGCGGAACCGCAAGATATGCAGAGAGGAGCTGCAGCAAGAGGTTCTGAAGTTGCAGGAGTGAATCAGAGTGGAAACGCAAGATATGCGGAGAGAAGCTGCAGCAAGAGGTTCTGCAGCGGCAGGAGCAAAGCAGAGTGGAACGGAGCAGAACCGCAGGAGTACGGACAAGAGGCAGAAAGAGATTCAGAGAGAACACTAGGCAAGACACAGCAGGGAAGGAAACCACAGACAAGGAGACTAATAAGAGACAGAGGTAGGACAGAGTTCAGACAAGGAAATGACACGAGACAAGGTACAGGGACAAAGACACAGGGAGCAGGATATTCTGCCTCCTGGAGGGCGAACAAACAGGTACAAGACAAAGCTAGGAGTGAAGCCTCCAAAGATGGAGGAACACAGAGCTAGACCTGGCAGCTCAGTAGCAAGATACTAACTGAGTTAACATATTGCACAGGCAAGATCCACAGGGTGGAGCTGCCCTAAATACTAGAGGGCTAATGGTAATTGGTCAGGGATATATTAAACAGGTGGACCCTGACTCCATAAGAACCAGAGAGTTCTGGCGCCGCCCCCCTATGTACACAGCCAGGAGACATGCAGAGAGCAGATAGAAGACAAGAGGCACAAAGCATGGAGCTGGCAGCAGACAGAAATCACAGCATGACCTGCAGCAGTGAGCAAGTTGGTATATGGGGAACGGGAGGCCATGCAGTGATGCCAGCAGGGTTATTACAATACACATACCGATGCTGTATCCAGAGTGACTCATGAGCGATCTGAACGTGCCTGGGACAAAGAGCTAGAGGCCAAAGAGATCCGAGATTTCGGAACCCCGCAAGTACGTTGGCGGCAACGCAGAGACAGATCGGGAAGGAATCCGGAGAACACACACTGGGGTGACCCCGCAATGACTGGGTGCGGCTTCAGCAGGAAGATAGGGAACTCGCTCAGTTGAGGCAATGAGTGGCTTAGAAGCAAGAGATGTGAGCCGAAGTGAGAGAGATGCTCTGTCCCCGGGAATACTGCAGATTCTCTGGCAGTGAGAGAGGCTCCACCTGGAAGATGGCTTGCTTTATCGGAAAGTGCAGTTGGCACAAGAATTGGGAGTCACCTGGCAACTGGTGCTCCCAGAAAAGTTGATCAGCGAGGTGGCCACAGAAGCTCTTGAGAGAGGGGCCCATTTTAGCCCGTAGAAGATGTTCCAGTGGCTGCAGAAGTTGGTCTACCATCCCCGGTTGAAGACTGCAGTAGATGAAGCTTGTCAGCGATGCAGGACCTGTGAACTAGCTAAGCCTCCGGAACAGAGGGCACCTACACAGACCATCGTGACTTCTGCTCACCTAGAGGTGTTAATGATCGACTACTTGACCGTGGGTCCAGCTCACCTTGGATATAAACACTGTCTGGTGATGACCGATCATTTTACCAAATTTTCTGTGGTGACTCCGACCAGGGATCAGACTGCTGAATCGGCAGTACAGGCCATTTGCAGAGACTTCTTCCGAGTATACGGTTGTCTGAAGAGAATTCACTCTGACCAAGACGCCTGTTTCCAAGGACGAGTGATGGAAGAACTGCATCGCATGTATCAGATTGAGAAATCCAGGACGACGCCTTATCGTCCACAAGGAAATGGGGCCTGCGAGCGTTTCATTCGGACGCTGATTCAGATGCTGAGAACGTTGGAGGAAGACAGCAAAGTCCCCTGGCCTTAGTATGTGGCTGAATTAGTCCGGTGTACAGCAACCGGATGTACAGCACTACTGAAAACATTCCATACACCCTGCTGTTCGGACGAAAAGGGAAAGAGATCACTGAGCTGGAATTGGATCCAGAGGAGGACTACCCGCGGACGGGGGTGTCCACCTGGGTCCTTGAATATCGACATCGTTTACAGACTCTACATTGATTGGTACAGACCAAGTTTCGGGAGCTTGAGCATCATGAGATGACTGCCCCTGCGAGGAACAGCTCTCAAGACCTGAGATCGAGTATTGGTTCGAGACAAACGACCTCGGGAAAGTTGGGAAAAGACCGCCGAATTGGACCCGATGGTCAAGTCTATGAGGTTCAACCTGAAGGAGAAGACGCCCCACTTGACTTGTCCATCGAAACATGCTAAGTCCCTGCTTGTCACGAGACCCAGACCAACCTGAAACACTCCCATCTACAACTTTTGACTGTGAGGAGGAAGAATTATCCGACCCGCCACTTATCGACCCAGAAGACATACAGTAGCCTGAAACTCCCGAGATAGCTGCTCCATTGAATCTGGGCACATCCCCATCCTCGCCCACTCAACCTGACTCCACCACCCAACCTGACTTACACCGCACAGAATGGACAACAGCTGGAATACCACCCAACCGTTACAAACAAGACCAATTTATTTGGCAGCGAATCATCCAAGAGATGGAGTGTCAACGTTTACGTCAGGACCTCTTGCCCATGAAATGGCGAGCTAAAAGAGAGGGGGAGTGTAAGGAGGAGGACCGGGCCGTGGGTACCTGTTCTGTGCCGGGTCCGGAACAGTCGGGGCTGTCTCCTCTGTTGTCCGGGGGAAAGAATAGGATACCGGAGAAACCTTTGCACTAGGAAGCAGGGGGTGTGGCTAAGCTGCAGCAGCCACAGCACGCACGGAAGCATCAGTCTTGGCGGGAATGGGCAGCACGCATCAGAGAGATAGCAGTGAGAGAGTGGAGTGCTCCGTCCCTTAAGCACTGACACTGCACAGGTCGGCATCTGTTTACCCCCACCACCACCACGGGGACTTTAGAGCGAGAAGTACAGTGTGCCCGGTGATTACCAGAGAGCAAGGTGCCGCATGCTTCGTGTCCGTGAGTACAGCGCGCGTGCTGCCTAAGAGAAAACGGGTACAGGACAGACGTTTACGCCCTGAGTTGCCAGTACATACTTGCCAATCTGCGTGAGACCCGGACAGTGTTGTGGCCTTCATTGTTTCGGCTGCATCAAACTATGGACTAGGGGCTCAGCGGAAGGTACCGGAGATCGACCGCTGCTGCCAGAAGACAGATCATTGTTGCCCACAGGAACTCGTTGGATCAGCACCGCACTAGCCACTGTTGGTGCCATCGATTTCCCTGCAGCACCACAGCCTGAGGAACTAGTGACACAATAAGTTACCCCAAAGGACTGCCATTTTCTTATCCATTGTTCCTTAACCCTGCATATCCTTTGCAATTGAACTGTTGATTCCCCCATTTAACTGTTAACCCCCTCATTTAACTGCGTATCTCCCTGCGTGGAGTATCCCATTGTTAAATTGAAGTTAACCCTTGCTCTGCTTCTCGTGCCTCACTGGATCTCGCAACCTGCTCACATCTCCAGTGCGTAACTCGCCTCAGTACACAGCTGACGCGATGAAATGAAGTCATTGCGTCAGCTGTTACCATGCTGATTGGTGGAGGAAGTGGTGAGAGGCCCCTCCTCCACCAATGCAGTCAGCGTGGATATAGACAGCGGAGACAGCGAGCGGGGGGACACGGTGCAGACCATGGGCCACTGTTTTTAGCCCCTCAGCTGTCTCGGTCCGCGGGCCAGGCTGGAACAGGGATTGGGTCACTATGTGGTGGTAATATGTTGTCCGGCCATGGTGTGGTGGTATTTGTTCCTTGTATGTGCTCTTATTTGGTCACTATGTGGTGGTAATATGTTGTCCGGCCATGGTGTGGTGGTATTTGTTCCTTGTATGTGCTCTTATTTGGTCACTATGTGGTGGTAATATGTTGTCCGGCCATGGTGTGATGGTATTTGTTCCTTGTATGTGCTCTTATTTGGTCACTATGTGGTGGTAATATGTGGTCTGGACATGGTGTGATGGTATTTGTTCCTTGAATGTGGTATTATTGGTCACTATGTGGTGGTAATATGTGATCTGGACATGTTGTGGTGGTATTTGTCCCTTGTACGTGATACTATTGGTCATTTTAAAAATTGAAAAATAAATAAGAATATACCTAAATTGTATTGGATATTTTAACAAATGATTAATAGGATAGAGTTGGGCTCGGCCTAAAGAGTCTACCTTGTCGTGGTGGCGGCTTAAAAAATCTTTTGGCCAAAACAAAAGCTGCTGGCTATATGTGTGATCTGGTGATGGGAACTCTTAATGTGTGATTGGTGAGGAGTGTTTTTCCAATAGTGGTGGGACTGTGGACAGTTCGAGGGGCGGAGTCTCAAGGGGGCGCCAGCATGGGGACCCAAAATTCCTAGTGGCAGCCCTGGCCACCGATAACAGCTGATTGGCGTGGTCCCAACCGATAAGACATTGATGACGTATCATAAATGTAAAAGCAGTGGACAACCTCTTTAACGAGGCTCTGGGTATCCGGAGAATCGGCAGTACCATTTGTAGTGATGGCTGTGATACCACACTGTCACACTGGCTTTGGATGGCGCCTCCAGTATGTCTCTATAGCCTTATGCCCCCACCACAGCTTTGACTCAGTACCACCATGCTTCTGTAGCCTGATGCTCTCTTCCATCTATCACCTATGCTGCTGAAAACAATGGTTGTTGCCAGTTTTAGGATCCAGTTTTGCTACCACAGAGCTAGGCACAGTATTTCTCCCTAAAATCGTGTTTCCTGTGCGACATCACAAGAGACGTCGCCCCTGGACTGTCAGACGTCTCTCTCTTTGTTAGGCCTGCGTCACTAGGGGACAGCTGGTTGTTAGGGGCGTGGTTTTTCTCTTGGCTGTGGCGGGGCTGGTGTGACGGCGGGAAGATGGCGGCGCACAGTGTGAGACGTGCACTACCTCTCGTAGTTATTCTTGGGGCCACTGGGACCGGGAAGTCCAAGCTGGCTGTTCAGCTAGGCCGGAGACTCGGAGGGGAAGTGATCAGCGCGGACTCTATGCAGGTGACAGGAGCCATGGCGCCTTCACTATGAGGCTGTAGTGTGAAGCATGTGTCTGTAGCTTCATGGCTGGGCTGCAGAGTACTGTCCATGGCTGTGTAGAAGACTGCTTTCTGGTCTCTGTGTGCATCCTATATGATGTGACACTGATGTAGGTAGCGGTAATGTTGGGGCAGGTTCACATGGTGCAGTAGTTGCCTTCTCGTCACACATTTGTAGCGTTTTCTAAGTCTTTCTGTTAGTGATTATTTTGGACATTCAAGTACAGGACGGCTCAGCTGCTATTGAAGTGAATGAGATCTGAGCCGCGGTACCTGAGAACGACCACTATGTGGAGTAGTGTTCAGGCTTCATACAGAGGCTACCCCACTAGCATCGGCTGATCGCTGCGGGTGTCAGTTGTCAGACCCCTCCTGGTTGGTTATGATGACCTTGCACCCTGGATAGTGCTCAGCCGTACACTCATTCTGCCATTTTTAATAGGAAGAGTGAAAAGGGGGCTGCTGCCACGAGGCTGAAGTTGGTTTCTTATTCGTTCAGTTTCTTATTCGGAGCTGAAGTTGGTTTCTTATTCGTCAGTTTCTTATTCGGCAAATTTTTCTTTTCTGTTTTTTATAGGTTTAACAGCAAAAAATAAGCATCAAAATAATAGAAAACACTGCAGCGAGGTGCCCTGATGTGAAAACACTTAAAATCTGCGCCAAAAATTATAAAACTGGCACAAAAATGGGCATCAAAGTGGGCACCAGAGGGCACTAATTAAAGGGTTAAATGACTTTGGGCCACAGATATGACACTGCAGACATATAGAACAGGGCGCCCCACATTAAAAACAAGTCTCCCCAGCCTGGCCCAAATGGGTTCTGGGCATCAGAATTGGCATCAAAATGGGCACACAGCCAATTTTCACAGATTTGAATAAGTAACAGATGTTTTTCAGGGGTTAAATGACTTTGGGCCACTGATCTCACACTAAGAATACACAGATAGTGATGCCCTGCATCAAACCCAGGTCTCTCCTGCCTGGCCCAAATGGGTTCTGGGCATCAGAATTGGCATCAAAGTGGGCAAACAGCCAATTTTCACAGGTTTGAATAAGTAACAGATGTTTTTAACGGGTTAAATGACTTTCGGCCACTGATCTCACACTACGAATACACAGATAGTGATGCCCTGCATCAAACCCAGGTCCCTCCTGCCTGGCCCAAATGGGTTCTGAGCATCAGAATTGGCATCAAAGTGGGCAAACAGCCAATTTTCACAGATTTGAATAAGTAACAGATGTTTTTCAGGGGTTAAATGACTTTGGGCCACTGATTTGACACTAAGAATACACAAATAGTGATGCCCTGCATCAAAGCCAGGTACCTCCAGCCTGGCCCAAATGGGTTCTGGGCATCAGAATTGGCATCAAAGTGGGCAAACAGCCAATTTTCACAGATTTGAATAAGTAACAGATGTTTTTCAGGGGTTAAATGACTTTGGGCCACTGATTTGACACTAAGAATACACAGATAGTGATGCCCTGCATCAAAGCCAGGTACCTCCAGCCTGGCCCAAATGGGTTCTGGGCATCAGAATTGGCATCAAAGTGGGCAAACAGCCAATTTTCACAGATTTGAATAAGTAACAGATGTTTTTCAGGGGTTAAATGACTTTGGGCCACTGATTTCACACTAAGAATACACAGATAGTGATGCCCTGCATCAAAGCCAGGTACCTCCAGCCTGGCCCAAATGGGTTCTGGGCATCAGAATTGGCATCAAAGTGGGCAAACAGCCAATTTTCACAGATTTGAATAAGTAACATGTTTTTCAGGGGTTAAATGACTTTGGGCCACTGATTTGACACTAAGAATACACAGATAGTGATGCCCTGCATCAAAGCCAGGTACCTCCAGCCTGGCCCAAATGGGTTCTGGGCATCAGAATTGGCATCAAAGTGGGCAAACAGCCAATTTTCACAGATTTGAATAAGTAACAGATGTTTTTCAGGGGTTAAATGACTTTGGGCCACTGATTTGACACTAAGAATATACAGATAGTGATGCCCTGCATCAAAGCCAGGTACCTCCAGCCTGGCCCAAATGGGTTCTGGGCATCAGAATTGGCATCAAAGTGGGCAAACAGCTAATTTTCACAGATTTGAATAAGTAACATGTTTTTCAGGGGTTAAATGACTTTGGGCCACTGATCTCACACTAAGAATATACAGATAGTGATGCCCCGCATCAAACCCAGGTCCCTCCAGCCTGGCCCAAATGGGTTCTGAGCATCAGAATTGGCATCAAAGTGGGCACACAGCCAATTTTCACAGATTTGAATAAGTAACACGTTTTTCAGGGGTTAAATGACTTTGGGCCACGATCTCACACTAAGAATACACAGATAGTGATGCCCTGCATCAAACCCAGGTCCCTCCAGCCTGGCCCAAATGGATTCTGGGCATCAGAATTGGCATCAAAGCGGGCAAACAGTCAATTTTCACAGATTTGAATAAGTAACAGATGTTTTTAACGGGTTAAATGAATTTGGGCCACTGATCTCACACTAAGAATATACAGAAAGTGATGCCCCGCATCAAACCCAGGTGTCATGATACATAGTTTGTGTTACACCCGGTCCCAGCGCTGGCCCTGCACTCCGTTCTGCTCACTCACCTGTTCCTCGGGCTGTCCCTCTGCGGCGGTCTGTGCGTGGGCTGGGGTCTCCTGTCCCATCTGCTCTCCGGCGTCCTGTGTCCTCCTCCACTTCCTGGCACGCTGCTGGCAGGCCTCCAGACAGTCGGCTTAGGACGCGAGGCCGCGCCCACCGCCTCTCTTAAAGGGGCAGCGTGCATCTTTTGAAAAAGCTAATTAACCAATGGCTGCGTACTCAGTACTATATCTGGTCACTCCACCATTAGGGGAGTGCCGGAGCAACGTGTGTCTATCATTGCTACATCCGGTTCTGTGCCTGTTCTGTCTGCGCTGCGTCTGCAGTCTCTGTGCTTCGCTGATACTGTTTGTCTCCTCAGATCATTGCTAACACGTATCTGGATATCTGGACAATCTCAGCTATTACTGGCGCAAGTGTCATCCCGTTCCGCCATCAGCCATCCGTACCCGTGGACCGTGACAAGGTCACTGGAGCCAGCCTACTACCATCCGTTCTGGACCAGGACCTTACCCTTCTCCGTCAAGAACCCTCCACGGACTCTGTATATACCTGTTTACCTTTTGGTCCCTCTGGGACAGCTGCCACGTGTCCGGGGTCTAACTGGAGGTAGCACCTGTGTCCTCCGGGTATTCCATTCTGGTCCTGTTCGAGGGGCCTTGCTACGGGTACCCGGGGCTCACTAGTTACGCCCCCTTCGGAGCCCCCCGTACCGCGGTCTCGAGGTTCCACATTAAAAAATAAATACGAATGTGAACTTCACCACCTCTGCCTCCGCTTCCATTCGTTACAGATTGCTCCGGCCATGGAACCCGCTGGATCCCAGAGACCTCCGACCACGGATCTGTGCCAGGA
This sequence comes from Oophaga sylvatica, assembly GCA_033576555.1. Lineage (NCBI taxonomy): Eukaryota > Metazoa > Chordata > Amphibia > Anura > Dendrobatidae > Oophaga > Oophaga sylvatica. The sequence continues at coordinate 334,675,050 of JARQOD010000002.1, read as the reverse complement.
GGTGGCCCGTTTGGGAGTTCAACAGGACAAGATCACGACTTATCTACGCAGCTTGTCTACCCGCATGGATTCCCTAGGGTCCTCGTCTGCACCTGACTCTTCTATCAATAATCAGGTACCAGTTCCCATGGCAAGTCAAGGTCCCCGTCTGGCGGCTCCTACCCATTTCCAGGGTGACCCTACTCTGTCGGGGTTTCCTCAATCAGTGCACTCTACACTTCGAGATCTTGGGGCATATGTTTGCTTCTGACCAAGCTAAGGTGGGCTTCATCATGTCACACCTGGGAGGAGAGGCCCTCGCCTGGCTAAACCCGCTATGGGAGAGAGGGGATCCGCTGGTTAACGATCTTCAATCTTTCCTAGAGGCTTTTCGCAGGACTTTCGATGAACCTGGTCGTACCACTTCGACTGCATCAGCTCTGCTCCGCCTGCGCCAAGGTACTCTCACGGTAGCTCAGTATGCTGTTAAATTCCGCACCCTCTCGTCTGAATTATCGTGGAACAATGAGGCCCTGGTTGCTAACTTCTGGGAGGGCCTATCCGGAAGAATCAAGGATGAGCTGGCGGGACGGGACAGACCTACCCTCTTGGAAGAGCTAATATCCTTGGCAACCCGAATTGACCTGCGTTTTCAGGAGCGCTCCATGGAGATCAAGCGGGACAAAAAGTCCTATCACCTGGACTCTAGTTTGTACAAAACAGGTACTTCACCCTCCGCCTCCGAGGCCATGGAGGTGGACCATGTAAGTTTGGCCACCCGCCGCCGGGAGGCACGTCGCAAGGAGGGAAGTTGTTACTACTGCGGTAGTTCTGAACATTTGATTCATTTCTGTCCTAAAAAGTCGGGAAACTCCAGTGCCTAGGTCCGGTAGGAGGGGCCAACCTAGGTAAAGAGCAGTCCTCTCCCTCTTTACACATCTCTGTCATCGTGTCCTATGGAGCAATAAAATTCTCCGAACATTGTCTACTGGATTCTGGAGCTGCAGGGAACTTCATCCAGCAGGCGGTTGTGGATCATTACCGCTTACCAGTCCAGCGTCTTCCTGATCCGTTACAGGTGTCCGCCGTGGATGGCAAACCGCTGACCGAGCCCGTCCAGTTTCAAACCGAGTTGGTGGGACTCCGGGTAGGTCTAATGCATACTGAACGAATGCGATTTTATGTATATCCTGGTTTATCCCATCCCATGCTTCTAGGTTTACCTTGGCTCCAGATGCATGAACCACTCCTTAATTGGAAAACTGGAGAAGTTCTGCGTTGGGGAGATACCTGCATGAATCGTTGCTTAACCCGGATTCAACCTGTTTCGCCTCCAGTCCAGCCTGATACCCTGCCAGGGTTGCCTTCCACCTATTGGTCCTTCTCTGACGTCTTTGGGAAAAAGGAGGCTGAGAGACTACCTCCACACAGGTCGTATGACTGTCAGATAGAGCTTCTTCCAGGAGCATCACCCCCTCGCGGGAGAGTTTATCCTCTTTCACAGGCAGAGACTCAGGCCATGTCGGACTACATTCAAGAGAATTTGGCTAGAGGATTTATCCGAAAGTCATCGTCACCGGCAGGAGCTGGATTCTTGTTTGTGAAGAAAAAGGACGGATCCTTGCGGCCCTGCATTGACTATCGGGGTCTAAATCAAATCACGGTAAAAAACAGGTATCCATTACCTCTTATTTCAGAGCTGTTTGATCGTCTCCGAGGGGCCAAGATCTTCACCAAATTGGACCTCAGAGGGGCCTACAACCTGATCCGAATCAGAGAGGGAGACGAATGGAAAACAGCCTTCAACACCCGTGACGGCCACTATGAATACCTGGTAATGCCATTCGGCCTAAGCAATGCACCTGCGGTTTTTCAGGAATTTGTTAATGACATTTTCAGGGACTTGCTCTATACTTGTGTCGTGGTTTACCTGGACGATATTTTGATTTTTTCTGCTGACTTGACGTCACACCGGAGGCAAGTACGCCTGGTCTTACAAAGACTGAGAGAGAACAGGCTCTATGCCAAATATGAGAAATGCCTCTTTGAGCAGTCTTCTTTGCCTTTCCTTGGGTACATTGTATCTTCCACAGGATTAAAGATGGATCCGGAGAAGTTGTCTGCAGTTCTCAACTGGCCTCGTCCGTCTGGGCTAAAAGCCATACAAAGGTTCCTCGGATTCGCCAATTACTACCGGCAATTCATTCCACACTTTTCCACCCGAGTGGCTCCAATCACAGCCTTAACTCGGAAAGGTGTAAACTCTAAGGAATGGTCCTCCGAGGCAGAAGAGGCCTTTGTTTCTCTCAAAAAAGCCTTCGCTTCCGCACCCGTTCTCCATCGTCCTAATTCAAGTGAGCAATTTTTTCTTGAAGTTGACGCTTCTTCCATAGGTGCAGGAGCAGTTCTGACCCAGAAGTCGTCTACCGGGCGGATGATCTCGTGTGTTTTTTTTTTCCAAGGTTTTTTCTCCTGCAGAAAGGAACTACTCTGTCGGTGATCGAGAACTGTTGGCCATCAAATTGGCTCTGGAAGAATGGAGACATCTCCTTGAAGGAGCTCATCACCAGGTAATCATATTCACCGACCATAAAAACCTTGCCTATCTCCAATCTGCTTTAAGACTGAATCCCCGTCAGGCCCGTTGGGCATTATTTTTTGCCCGTTTCAATTTTGTACTTCATTTCCGTCCAGCTGACAAGAACATCAAGGCAGACGCACTCTCTAGGGCCTTCTTGCCTCCTGAACTGGAGGAGGAACCTCAGCACATTATTGAACCTTCTAGGTTAGTCTCTGTTGCCTCCACTGATCTGGCCCGGCTTCCTCCTGGGAAGACTTTCGTGTCTGCTTCTGACCGTACTCGTGTTCTGCGCTGGGGTCATTCTTCTAAGTTGGCTGGCCATGCTGGTCAGAAAAAGACGCAGCAACTCATCTCCCGTTATTACTGGTGGCCTACCATGGGCAAGGATATCCAGGAGTTCGTCGCAGCCTGTCCTTCATGTGCCCGTAACAAAACTGTTAAACATCTACCAGCCGACAGGCTTCTGCCTCTTCCGATTCCGTCCGCTCCCTGGCAGCACATCGCGATGGATTTCATCACGGATCTTCCCATCTCTGCTGGCTGCTCAGTGGTGTGGGTTGTGGTGGACCGCTTCTCTAAAATGGCCCACTTCGTTCTGCTATCTGGCCTCCCGTCTGCTCCAGAACTGGCCACTCACTTCATCCAGCACATCTTTCGTCTACATGGATTTCCTCTCCACATCGTGTCCGACAGGGGCGTCCAGTTCACCTCTAAGTTCTGGAGAGGACTCTGTAAAATGGTAAAAATTGAACTAGATTTTTCTTCTGCATATCATCCCCAGTCTAATGGGCAAGTGGAGAGGATCAATCAAATCCTGGCTGGATACCTGCGTCACTTCGTCAACGCTCATCATAATGACTGGGTAGAATTACTGCCCTGGGCGGAATTCTCCTACAACAATCAAGTAAGTGAATCTTCTGGAAAGTCTCCCTTTCAGATAGTGTTTGGACTGCAACCCGGAATTCCTCTTCCTGTCTCGGGATTGTCGGATGTTCCGGCAGTCGATACCTTGTCAAAGAATTTCTCGGACATTTGGAGAGAGACCAGGTCGGCTTTGGAGAAAACTTCTCAACGTATGAAAACGCATGCGGACAAAAGACGTTTGGAGGCTCCCATCTTTCGTCCAGGAGACAAGGTATAGCTCTCCTCCAAGTACATCCGTCTGAAGTTACCATCGTACAAATTGGGTCCCCGATTCATTGGTCCCTTTGAAGTTTTGAGACAAATCAACCCGGTCTCTTATAAACTGAAATTGCCTAATTCTCTAAGAGTACCTAACTCCTTTCATGTTTCCCTCCTCAAACCAGTAGTGTTGAGCTCCTTCTTTAAGGACCCGGGTACCACTCCTGATCCGGTCTCTGAGGATGATGTTTTTGAGGTAAAACATATCTTGGCCTCTAAGCGAGTAAGAGGTAGGATCTATTACCTGGTGGACTGGAAGGGTTTTGGTCCTGAGGAGAGGTCTTGGGAGCCTAAAGAGAACATCCAGGCCCCTCTTCTTCTTAAAAGATTTCACGCAGGCTTGAAAAAGAGGGGGAGTAAAGAGGGGGATACTGTTACAACCCGGTCCCAGCGCTGGCCCTGCACTCTGTTCTGCTCACTCACCTGTTCCTCGGGCTGTCCCTCTGCGGCGGTCTGTGTGTGGGCTGGGGTCTCCTGTCCCATCTGCTCTCCGGCGTCCTGTGTCCTCCTCCACTTCCTGGCACGCTGCTGGCAGGCCTCCAGACAGTCGGCTTAGGACGCGAGGCCGCGCCCACCGCCTCTCTTAAAGGGGCAGCGTGCATCTTTTGAAAAAGCTAATTAACCAATGGCTGCGTACTCAGTACTATATCTGGTCACTCCACCATTAGGGGAGTGCCGGAGCAACGTGTTCTATCATTGCTACATCCGGTTCTGTGCCTGTTCTGTCTGCGCTGCGTCTGCAGTCTCTGTGCTTCGCTGATACTGTTTGTCTCCTCAGATCATTGCTAACCCGTATCTGGATATCTGGACAATCTTAGCTATTACTGGCGCAAGTGTCATCCCGTGGACCGTGACAAGGTCACTGGAGCCAGCCTACTACCATCCGTTCTGGACCAGGACCTTACCCTTCTCCGTCAAGAACCCTCCACGGACTCTGTATATACCGGTTTACCTTTTGGTCCCTCTGGGACAGCTGCCACGTGTCCGGGGTCTAACTGGAGGTAGCACCTGTGTCCTCCGGGTATTCCATTCTGGTCCTGTTCGAGGGGCCTTACTACGGGTACCCGGGCTCACTAGTTACGCCCCCTTCGGAGCCCCCCGGACCGCGGTCTCGAGGTTCCACATTAAAAAATAAATACGAATGTGAACTTCACCACCTCTGCCTCCGCTTCCATTCGTTACAGTTTGCCCTGTCCTACATTTCTGTATAACTTTGTTCCTCCATCATCATTTAACTTAGGCTTATGTCAACACAGCTAGAGGACTCCCATTGTTCTCCTAAGCCGGAGGAGAACTCACAATACACATTCCTATAGACATACCGGAGCCATGCAATGGACCAAACCATTGACTAGGAGGTGGGAACCTCTTCCCCCCCCTACCCTTGGGCTGTTCCCAGTAGCCCAAGACAAAGGGACTTATACGTGACCAGTGGTTGTGTTGGAAGATCTCTAAAGAAAAAGGGTGAGGGCTCTTAGCTGCGGCAAGACCTCACGTCAGTCTGTGATTTTGGACTTATTATGGACATCAGGAATAACATGGATATTTGATTTGGTATGCTGCCTGTTTCAATAAATCGCGTTGGATTGTCCTTAGCACGGTGGTCTTTTCTTGCTCTGCCGCATACCCCGTCACAAACTGGTTGGCAGCGGTGGGATCAGAGCAGAACGAATGGAGGACAACGGCCCATCAACTTCTGGAACCAGAGCCTCAGATTACAAGAACTGGACTGTGGGGAGCTTACAAACAAAGGCCCGTGAACTGGGGGTCAGCTACAAGGGACTCTCCAAGGAGCAGCTAACTGAGGCTTTGGAAGGAGTTCGCCTGCAAGAGGATACTGAGGAAGCACCTCCACGGCAAATGGAGGAAAGGCGACAGGCAGAGGTAAATACCCAAAAAAGTCAGTGGGCTGTGTGGTACGAGGAGGAGATGGCAATGATGGGAGAGGAGGTCTCCATAGACTATAAGATGGAGGTCATGCAAGGAGCTAAGGAGATGGCATTGCTGGAGAGGCAGATAGCTTTGGAAGCAGCTAGAAGCTCCAGACAGACTGTAACCCCAGCACCCACCATGAGGGAACTTCCCAGAGTGTCCCGCAAAGATTTCAAGCCATTCCAGGAGTCTGCAGGTGACATTGAAGGCTTCTTCCAGGACTTTGAGCATCAGTGTCGATTAATGGAAGTCCCAGAAAGAGAGCGAGTACGACATCTGGTGGGGCTCTTAGAGGGTGGAGCTGCCGCAGCCTATAGAGCTATGGACCCCGGGGGACTGTGAGTATGCAGACATTAAACGGACTGTTCTAGAACACTATGCTGTGACCCCAGACACGTATAGAACCCAGTTTCGTACTTTGGCCTGTGATGAGGAGGTGTCCTTCAAGATGTATGCCCACAGACTCAAACAAATATGTCATCGCTGGCTGGAGGGAGTCAGGAGAGGAGGCCTTAACTTGGGGGGCCTTCCTCCAGGTCATCTTGAAAGAGCAGTTTTACTTCAAGTGCCCCGCTGAGATCCGAGAATGGGTGCGTGAAAGGAGACCAGCCACGGTGGAGGAAGCTGCAGCTCTAGCGGATGAGGCTCTCACCATCAAGCCTCAATGGAAAAAACTACTACTCAGGGAGAAAAGAACTACTAGCCCCCCGATGGTGGCCCCTGGTCCTTTGGCCTCCCATATTCACCATCCCAATAGACCATCAACTCATGGTGACCTTCGTGTGACTGGGCCTCGCATTACTCCTGCTCCACCTTCGGGACTACGACGTGGGGGAAGAGTCCCAGAGCGCAGATGTTATAGATGTGGCAGCCTGGACATCTGCAATTTCAATGTCCAGGTGTTCGGAGACAGGACGGCTACAGACCGCCTTTGCCGGTTCGTTATCTACAGACACTCTCACCAGGAGAAGAGCTGGATTCAGTCCCTGATGACTTGCCAAGTGACTCGATACCAGGAGTCTATGGGGTGCGAGCCCCAGCCACCTGTTCTTCTGACCTTCAGCACCAACATCTACAGGAGGTCATGCTGGATGGCCAAAAAGTTGTTGGCTTCCGTGACACTGGGGCTTTTCTCACCATAGTCGATCCCCGAGTACTTCAGCCAGAAGATTAAAAAGGGACCAGGAATTGCCATTGTATTGGCTGGAGGCACCCAGAGATATATTCCAAGAGCAAGGGTGACCCTGGATTATGGCTTTGGGGCCAAACAATGCGTGGTCGGTGTGATGAGTGGCCTCCCTGCAGACGTTCTTTTAGGAAATGATGTGGGACATCTGCATTGCCACTTTGTCCGTGCGGTAACCAGAAGTCAAGCCAAGAGAGCAGCAAATGGGGACGCCTACAACTCATCCATGGAAATGAGGCCACCAGAACCGCCAACACCAAAATGCAGATGGACTGTCCAGGCAGGAGGAGCCCTGAGTCCGGTCAGCCCTGCCTGTGTGTACTTAACAAGCGACCTTTAGAGGTCCCTCGTACGTACACAAAATTGGAGGGGAAGGAATTGTCATGATACATAGTTTGCCCTGTCCTGTATTTCTGTATAACTTTGTTCCTTCATCATCATTTAACTTAGGCTTATGTCAACACAGCTAAAGGACTCCCCATTGTTCTCCTAAGCTGGGGGAGAACTCACAATACACATTCATATAGACATCTCGGAGCCATGCAATGGACCAAACCATTGACTAGGAGGTGGGAACCTTTTCTCCCCCCCACCCTTGGGCTGTTCCCAGTAGCCCAAGACAAGGGACTTATGCGTGACCAGTGTGTGTTGAGAGATCTCTAGAGAAAGAGTGTGAGGGCTCTTAGCTGCGGCAAGACCTCACGTCAGTCTGTGATTTTGGACTTATTATGGACATCAGGAATAACATGGATATTTGATTTGATATGCTGCCTGCCTCAATAAATCCCGTTGGATTGTTCTTAGCCCTGTGGTCTCTTCTTGCTCTGCCGCATACCCCTTCACACTCACCCCTATTAAACTGCACACATACCAAAAAATATATATACTCAACTTTCATCACTGTGCTCCAGCGCTGCCCCGTTCTGCCGGAGGCCGGGGGAGGAGTGTGGCGCCGGAGTACGCGCATGGCCATACCGCACTGTCCGGCGACATATTGATGAAGACACACTGCAAATGTGTCTTCAGTAAAATGGCGCAGGATAGCGCTATGTGCATGCTCCATTCCGTTCGCACTCATGCCCCGGTCTCCTGCGAGAAGAGAAGAGCCGCGGCAACACTCCTCCTGGTCAGGTAAGTATATAAGTATGGCGCCGGAGATAGCGATATGCATCCAGTGTCTACATGTACCGCGATCTCTGGCGTCATACACACTCCTCTTACCTGTAACCGCTGGATGCCGTCTTCTGTCTGGAGGCGGACTGCGCAGTCTATAAAGGCTTCAGAGTGACGCTCCCAGCGTTATATTATATATATATATATACACACATACATACACACACATATTATAGATATATATACACGCACACATGTATTCTATGTGTATATCTCAATTCTATCCATTATAATCTAAGCTGTCACTCTGTGGATACAATGTGCGGGGCAGATCGTTTCCCAGCTTTACATTTGTCTATCTGAAATCTATATATACTGTATATGTGTTTTTAAGAATATTCCGTTTTAAAACTCTGTGTAATTGATTTAGAACATTTCTCTATGTAAAAGCTCATGTTACAATCGCTGCACTCGGATGTAAATCAGATGCTAAGTGTGAAAAATCAGATTATACTCACATAAAAAACGCATGACACTCACATGACAATTACAGTACACTCATCCGACTCTGCTGCATCAAAATTGGACCGATTTTAAATCGCGTGTGTGTGTCCAGCCTGACTGTGTATGTAATGGTGGTGTGAGATCATTTAACCCCTGAAAAACATCTGTTACTTATTCAAATCTGTGAAAATTGACTGTTTGCCCACTTTGATGCCAATTCTGATGCCCAGAACCCATTTGGGCCAGGCAGGCGGGACCTGGGTTTGATGCAGGGCATCACTTTCTGTGTATTCTTAGTGTGAGATCAGTGGCACAAAGTCATTTAACCCCTGAAAAACATCTGTTACTTATTCAAATCTGTGAAAATTGGCTGTTTGCCCACTTTGATGCCAATTCTGATGCCCAGAACCCATTTGGGCCTGGCAGGAGGGACCTGGGTTTGATGCGGGACATCACTATCTGTGTATTCTTAGTGTGAGATCAGTGGCCCAAAGTCATTTAACCCCTGAAAAACATCTGTTACTTATTCAAATCTGTGAAAATTGTCCGTTTGCCCACTTTGATGCGAATTCTGATGCCCAGAACCCATTTGGGCCAGGCAGGAGGGACCTGGGTTTGATGCGGGCATCACTATCTGTATATTCTTAGTGTGAGATCAGTGGCCCAAAGTCATATAACCCGTTAAAAACATCTGTTACTTATTCAAATCTGTGAAAATTGACTGTTTGCCCGACTTTGATGCCAATTCTGATGCCCATAACCCATATGGGCCAGGCAGGAGGGACCTGGGTTTGATGCAGGGCATCACTATCTGTGTATTCTTAGTGTGAGATCAGTGGCACAAAGTCATTTAACCCTGAAAAACATCTGTTACTTATTCAAATCTGTGAAAATTGGCTGTGTGCCCACTTTGATGCCAATTCTGATGCCCAAACCCATTTGGGCCTGGCAGGAGGGACCTGGGTTTGATGCAGGGCATCACTATCTGTATATTCTTAGTGTGAGATCAGTGGCCCAAAGTCATTTAACCCTGAAAAACATCTGTTACTTATTCAAATCTGTGAAAATTGACTGTGCCCACTTTGATGCCAATTCTGATGCCCAGAACCCATTTGGGCCAGGCAGGAGGGACCTGGGTTTGATGCGGGGCATCACTATCTGTTATTCTAGTGTGAGATCAGTGGCCCAAAGTCATTTAACCCCTGAAAAACATCTGTTACTTATTCAAATCTGTGAAAATGACTGTGTGCCCACTTTGATGCCAATTCTGATGCCCAGAACCCATTTGGGCCAGGCAGGAGGACCTGGTTTGATGCGGGGCATCACTATCTGTGTATTCTAGTGTGAGATCAGTGGCCCAAAGTCATTTAACCCCTGAAAAACATCTGTTACTTATTCAAATCTGTGAAAATCGACTGTGTGCCCACTTTGATGCCAATTCTGATGCCCAGAACCTATTTGGGCCAGGCTGGAGGACCTGGGTTTGATGCGGGGCATCACTATCTGTGTATTCTGGTGAGATCAGTGGCCCAAGTCATTTAACCCCTGAAAAACATCTGTTACTTATTCAAACTGTGAAAATCGACTATGTGCCACTTTGATGCCAATTCTGATGCCCAGAACCATTTGGGCCAGGCTGGAGAGACCTGGGTTTGATGCGGGGCATCACTTTCTGTATATTCTGAGTTGAGATCAGTGGCCCAAGTCATTTAACCCCTGAAAAACATCTGTTACTTATTCAAATCTGTGAAAATTGCTGTTGCCACTTTGATGCCAATTCTGATGCCCAGAACCCATTTGGGCCAGGCAGGAGGGACCTGGGTTTGATGCGGGGCATCACTATCTGTATATTCTTAGTGTGAGATCAGTGGCCCAAAGTCATTTAACCCTGAAAAACATCTGTTACTTATTCAAATCTGTGAAAATCGACTGTGTGCCCCTTTGATGCCAATTCTGATGCCCAGAACCCATTTGGGCCAGGCTGGAGGACCTGGGTTTGATGCGAGGGCATCACTATCTGTATATTCTTAGTGTGAGATCAGTGGCCCAAAGTCATTTAACCCTGAAAAACATCTGTTACTTATTCAAACTGTGAAAATCGACTGTGTGCCCACTTTGATGCCAATTCTGATGCCCAGAACCCATTTGGGCCAGGCTGGAGGTACCTGGGTTTGATGCAGGGCATCACTATCTGTGTATTCTAGTGTGAGATCAGTGGCCCAAAGTCATTTAACCCTGAAAAACATCTGTTACTTATTCAAATCTGTGAAAATCGACTGTGTGCCCACTTTGATGCCAATTCTGATGCCCAGAACCCATTTGGGCCAGGCTGGAGGACCTGGGTTTGATGCGGGCATCACTTTCTGTTATTCCTAGTGTGAGATCAGTGGCCCAAGTCATTTAACCCTGAAAAACATCTGTTACTTATTCAAACTGTGAAAATTGACTGTGTGCCACTTTGATGCCAATTCTGATGCCCAGAACCCATTTGGGCCAGGCAGGAGGACCTGGTTTGATGCGGGGCATCACTATCTGTATATTCTAGTTGAGATCAGTGGCCCAACAGTCATTTAACCCCTGAAAAACATCTGTTACTTATTCAAATCTGTGAAAATTGAATGTGTGCCTACTTTGATGCCAATTCTGATGCCCAGAACCCATTTGGGCCAGGCAGGAGGGACCTGGTTTGATGCGGGGCATCACTATCTGTGATTCCTAGTGTGAGATCAGTGGCCCAAAGTCATTTAACCCCTGAAAAACATCTGTTACTTATTCAAATCTGTGAAAATTGGCTGTTGCCCTACTTTGATGCCAATTCTGATGCCCAGAACCCATTTGGGCCAGGCAGGAGGGACCTGGGTTTGATGCGGGCATCACTATCTGTATATTCTTAGTGTGAGATCAGTGGCCCAAAGTCATTTAACCCTGAAAAACATCTGTTACTTATTCAAATCTGTGAAAATTGACTGTTTGCCCACTTTGATGCCAATTCTGATGCCCAGAACCCATTTGGGCCAGGCAGGAGGGACCTGGTTTTCATGCGGGGCATCACTATCTGTGTATTCCTAGTGTGAGATCAGTGGCCCAAAGTCATTTAACCCTGAAAAACATCTGTTACTTATTCATATCTGTGAAAATTGACTGTGTGCCCACTTTGATGCCAATTCTGATGCCCAGAACCCATTTGGGCCAGGCTGGAGGGACCTGGGTTTGATGCAGGGCATCACTATCTGTGTATTCCTAGTGTGAGATCAGTGGCCCAAAGTCATTTAACCCCTGAAAAACATCTGTTACTTATTCAAATCTGTGAAAATTGTCCATTTGCCCACTTTGATGCCAATTCTGATGCCCAGAACCCATTTGGGCCAGGCAGGAGGGACCTGGGTTTGATGCGGGGCATCACTATCTGTATATTCTTAGTGTGAGATCAGTGGCCCAAAGTCATTTAACCCCTGAAAAACATCAGTTACTTATTCAAACCTGTGAAAATCGACTGTGTGCCCACTTTGATGCCAATTCTGATGCCCAGAACCCATTTGGGCCAGGCTGGAGGAGACCTGGGTTTGATGCAGGGCATCACTATCTGTGTATTCGTAGTGTGAGATCAGTGGCCCAAAGTCATTTAACCCCTGAAAAACATCTGTTACTTATTCATATCTGTGAAAATCGACTGTGTGCCCACTTTGATGCCAATTCTGATGCCCAGAACCCATTTGGGCCAGGCTGGAGGGACCTGGGTTTGATGCAGGGCATCACTATCTGTGTATTCCTAGTGTGAGATCAGTGGCCCAAAGTCATTTAACCCCTGAAAAACATCTGTTACTTATTCAAACCTGTGAAAATCGACTGTGTGCCCACTTTGATGCCAATTCTGATGCCCAGAACCCATTTGGGCCAGGCTGGAGGACCTGGGTTTGATGCGGGGCATCACTTCTTTATATTCTGAGTTTGAGATCAGTGGCCCAAGCATTTAACCCCTGAAAAACATCTGTTACTTATTCAAATCTGTGAAAATTGAATGTGTGCCTACTTTGATGCCAATTCTGATGCCCAGAACCCATTTGGGCCAGGCAGGAGGACCTGGTTTGATGCGGGCATCACTATCTGTGAATTCCTAGTGTGAGATCAGTGGCCCAAAGTCATTTAACCCCTGAAAAACATCTGTTACTTATTCAAACCTGTGAAAATCGACTGTGTGCCCACTTTGATGCCAATTCTGATGCCCAGAACCCATTTGGGCCAGGCTGGAGAGACCTGGGTTTGATGCGGGGCATCACTTTCTGTATATTCTTAGTATGAGATCAGTGGCCCAACGTCATTTAACCCCTGAAAAACATCTGTTACTTATTCAAATCTGTGAAAATTGATGTGTGCCTACTTTGATGCCAATTCTGATGCCCAGAACCCATTTGGGCCAGGCAGGAGGGACCTGGCTTTGATGCGGGGCATCACTATCTGTGAATTCCTAGTGTGAGATCAGTGGCCCAAAGTCATTTAACCCCTGAAAAACATCTGTTACTTATTCAAATCTGTGAAAATTGGCTGCTTGCCTACTTTGATGCCAATTCTGATGCCCAGAACCCATTTGGGCCAGGCAGGAGGGACCTGGTTTTGATGCGGGGCATCACTATCTGTATATTCTTAGTGTGAGATCAGTGGCCCAAAGTCATTTAACCCCTGAAAAAACATCTGTTACTTATTCAAATCTGTGAAAATTGGCTGCTTGCCTACTTTGATGCCAATTCTGATGCCCAGAAACCCATTTGGGCCAGGCAGGAGGACCTGGGTTTGATGCGGGGCATCACTATCTGTATTTCTTAGTGTGAGATCAGTGGCCCAAAGTCATTTAACCCGTTAAAAACATCTGTTACTTATTCAAATCTGTGAAAATTGATGTTGCCCACTTTGATGCCAATTCTGATGCCCAGAACCCATTTGGGCCAGGCTGGAGGTACCTGGCTTTGATGCGGGGCATCACTATTTGTGTATTCTTAGTGTGAGATCAGTGGCCCAAAGTCATTTAACCCCTGAAAAAACATCAGTTACTTATTCAAACCTGTGAAAATCGACTGTGTGCCCACTTTGATGCCAATTCTGATGCCCAGAACCCATTTGGGCCAGGCTGGAGGTACCTGGGTTTGATGCGGGCATCACTATCTGTGTATTCGTAGTTGAGATCAGTGGCCCAAAGTCATTTAACCCCTGAAAAACATCTGTTACTTATTCAAATCTGTGAAAATTGATGTGTGCCCACTTTGATGCCAATTCTGATGCCCAGAACCCATTTGGGCCAGGCAGGAGGGACCTGGCTTTGATGCGGGCATCACTATCTGTGATTCCTAGTGTGAGATCAGTGGCCCAAAGTCATTTAACCCCTGAAAAACATCTGTTACTTATTCAAATCTGTGAAAATGCTGTTGCCCACTTTGATGCCAATTCTGATGCCCAGAACCCATTTGGGCCAGGCAGGAGGACCTGGGTTTGATGCGGGGCATCACTATCTGTATATTCTTAGTGTGAGATCAGTGGCCCAAATCATTTAACCCCTGAAAAACATCTGTTACTTATTCAAATCTGTGAAAATTGGCTGTTGCCTACTTTGATGCCAATTCTGATGCCCAGAACCCATTTGGGCCAGGCAGGAGGGACCTGGGTTTGATGCGGGGCATCACTATCTGTATAGTTCTTAGTGTGAGATCAGTGGCCCAAAGTCATTAACCCGTTAAAAACATCTGTTACTTATTCAAATCTGTGAAAATTGGACTGCTTGCCCCTTTGATGCCAATTCTGATGCCCAGAACCCATTTGGGCCAGGCAGGAGGGACCTGGGTTTGATGCGGGGCATCACTATCTGTTATTCTTAGTGTGAGATCAGTGGCCCAAAGTCATTTAACCCCTGAAAAACATCAGTTACTTATTCAAATCTGTGAAAATTGGCTGTGTGCCCACTTTGATGCCAATTCTGATGCCCAGAACCCATTTGGGCCAGGCAGGAGGTACCTGGGTTTGATGCGGAGCATCACTATCTGTGTATTCTTAGTGTGAGATCAGTGGCCCAAAGTCATTTAACCCCTGAAAAACATCTGTTACTTATTCAAATTTGTGAAAATTGACTGTTTGCCCACTTTGATGCCAATTCTGATGCCCAAAACCCATTTGGGCCAGGCAGGAGGGACCTGGGTTTGATGCGGGGCATCACTATCTGTGTATTCTTAGTGAGATCAGTGGCCAAAAGTCATTTAACCCCTTAAAAACATCTGTTACTTATTCAAATCTGTGAAAATTGGCTGTGTGCCCACTTTGATGCCAATTCTGATGGCCAGAACCCATTTGGGCCAGGCTGGGGAGACTTGTTTTTAATGTGGGGCGCCCTGTTCTATATGTCTGCAGTGTCATATCTGTGGCCCAAAGTCATTTAACCCTTTAATTAGTGCCCTCTGGTGCCCACTTTGATGCCCATTTTTGTGCCAGTTTTATAATTTTTGGCGCAGATTTTAAGTGTTTTCACATCAGGGCACCTCGCTGCAGTGTTTTCTATTATTTTGATGCTTATTTTTTGCTGTTAAACCTATAAAAAACAGAAAAGAAAAATTTGCCGAATAAGAAACTGACGAATAAGAAACCAACTTCAGCTCCGAATAAGAAACTGAACGAATAAGAAACCAACTTCAGCCTCGTGCTGCTGCCAGACACTTTTTGTGGCAGCTTATGTCCTGGGGTTAAAAAAAAAAGGTTGTTGTATTTCAATATATGCAATACATCTTTTTGCCCAGTATATGTAGGCATTTGGGAGGCCTCATACACATCAGATGCTTGGATGATGCCGCTAAAAACAATAGTTGGGACCACTGTAATGCATACTGAAGGCTTTAGATTGCCAGACTACAGTTTGCCACAATGTAATGACGACGTGTGCCTGGAAATCAGAAGTGCCAGTAGGTAGGAGGTTTGCAGGGCTTAGGTCTAGCAGCCAGGGCTTCCAACATGGCCACTGGATCAGGGTCTTTGTAATATCTGCTCAGCTTTACTGTGGACCTTGGAGTTAAATTGCAGCAATTTTTTTTTCACAGATACTGTCAGTGAGAGAAATTAACCATCTGCACTGCTTCATTGAATAAGAAGGGTCAGTATGCTATCCAATAAATAGGATAGCACTTGTCCGACGTATACTTTTGTGTGCTCGAGCCCTTAAAGGGGTTGTGCGGTGTAAGTCGATAAGTCTGCAGTCACTCCAGACTTATGATTTCCCCCCCCCAGTGCTCGCACTACTGCGGAGATTCACCAGTTGCTGACATGCGGCTTACAAGGGGGGTTTAACCCCTTCACCCCCAAGGGTGGTTTGCACGTTAATGACCGGGCCAATTTTTACAATTCTGACCACTGTCTCTTTATGAGGTTATAACTCTGGAACGCTTCAACGGATCTTCGCGATTCTGAGACTGTTTTCTCGTGACATATTGTACTTCACGTTAGAAGTAAAATTTCTTCGATATAACTTGCGTTTATTTTTGAAAAAAACACAAATATGGCGAAAATTTTGAAAATTTTGCAATTTTCAAACTTTGAATTTTTTTTCCCTTAAAACAGAGAAATATGTCCACAAAATAGTTAAGAAATAACATTTCCCACATGTCTACTTTACATCAGCACAATTTTGGAACCAAAATTTTTTTTTTGTTAGGAAATTATAAGGGTTAAAAGTTGACCAGTGATTCCTCATTTTTACAACAAAATTTACAAAGCCATTTTTTTAGGGACCACATCACATTTGAAGTCACTTTGATGGGTCTATATAGCAGAAAATACCAAAAAGTGACACCATTCTAAAAACTGCACCCCTCAAGGTACTCAAAACCACATTCAAGAAGTTTAATAACCCTTCAGGTGCTTCACAGGAGCTGAAGCAACGTGGAAGGAAAAAATTAATATTTAACTTTTTAGCCACAAAAATGATCTTTTACAAACTTTTTTTTATTTTCACAAGGGTAAAAGGAGAAAACGGGCAGATAAAGTTGTTGTGCAATTTCTCCTGAGTACGCCAATACCCTATATGTGGGGGAAAACCACTGTTTGGGCACACGGCAGAGCTCGTAAGGGAAGGAGCCCCATTTGACTTTTTCAAACTAAAATTGGCTGGAGTTGAGATTGGACGCCATGTCGTGTTTGGAGAGCCCCTGATGCGCCTAAACAGTGGAAACCCCCCACAAGTGACACCATTTTGGAAACTAGACCCCCTAAGGAACTTGTCTAGATCTGTTGTGAGCACTTTGAACCCCAAAGTGTTTCACAAAAGTTTATAATGCCTGGGTGTGAAAAAAAAAAAACAATTTTCCACAAAAATGATTTTTTAGTCCCAAATTTTTGATTTTTTCCCAAGGAAATTGGACCCCAATAGTTGTTGTCCAATTTGTCCTGAGTACGCTGATACCCCATATGTGGGGGGGGGGAACTGTTTGGGCGCATAGCAGGGCTTGGAAAGGAAGCAGTAACGTTTTGGAATGCAAACATTGATGGGGGTCATGTTCCGTTTGTACTGCCCCAGATGAGCCTAAACAATGGAAACCCCCCACAAGTGACCCCATTTTGGAAGCTAGACCCCCTAAGGAACTTATCTAGATCTTTGGTGAGCACTTTGAACCCCCAAGTGCTTCACACAAGTTTATAATGCCCGGGCATGAAAATAAAAAATCCTATTTTTTTCCCACAAAAATTATCTCCTAGTCACTAATTTTTTATTTTCCCATAGGTAACAGGAGAAATTGGACCTCAAAGTTGTTGTCCAATTTGTCCTGAGTACGCTGATACCCCATATGTGGGGGGGGAACCACTGTTTGGGCGTGTGGCAGAGCTCGGAATGGAAGGAGCACCATTTGACTGTTTCCAACCAAAATTGGCTGGAATTGAGGTTGGACGCCATGTTGCATTTGGAGAGTCCCTGATGTGCCTAAACAGTGGAAACCCCCCACAAGTGACCCCATTTGGGAAACTAGACCCCCTAAGGAACTTATCTAGATCTTTGGTGAGCAATTTGAACCCCCAAGTGCTTCACACAAGTTTATAACGTAGAGCCGTAAAATTAAAAAATCATATTTTTTCCACAAAATTGATCTTTTCACCCCAATTTTTATTTTCCCAAGGGTAACAAGACTCCAAAAGTTATTGTGCAATTTGTCCTGAGTACGCTGATACCCCATATGTGGGGTAAACCACTGTTTGGGTGCATGGCAGAGTTTGGAAGGGAAGGAGCGCCGTTTGACTTTTTCAACGCAGAATTGGCTGGATGCCATGTCGTGTTTGGAGAGCTCCTGATCTGCCTAAACAGTGGAAACCCCCCACAAATGACACCAGTTTGGAAACTAGACCCCTCAAGGAACTTATCTAGATGTGTGGTGAGCACTTTGAACCCCAAAGTGCTTCACCGAAGTTTATAACGTACAGCCGTAAAATAAAAAATCTTTTTTTTTTTTTTTTACAAAAATGATTTTTTCGCCCCCAATATTTTATTTTCACAAGGGTAACAGAGAAATTGGACCCCAAAAGTTGTTGTCCAATTTGTCCTGAGTACGCTGATACCCAATATGTGGGAGTAAACTACTGTATGGGCGCACGTCGGGGCTCGGAAGGGAAGTAGTGACGTTTTGGATTGCAGACTTTGATGGAATGGTCTGGGGGCGTCATGTCGCATTTGGAGAGCCCCTGATGCGCCTAAACAGTGGAAACCCCCCACAAGTGACCCCATTTTGGAAAATAGACCCCACAAGGAACTTATCTAGATGTGTGGTGAGCACTTTGAACCCCGAAGTGCTTCACAGAAGTTTATAACGTACAGCTGTAAAAATAAAAAATCTTTTTTTACAAAAATGATTTTTTCGCCCCCAATATTTTATTTTCACAAGGGTAACAGAAGAAATTGGACCCCAAAAGTTGTTGTCCAATTTGTCCTGAGTACGCTGATACCCAACATGTGTGAGAAAACGACTGTATGGGTGCACATCTGGGCTCGGAAGGGAAGTAGTGACGTTTTGGATTGCAGACTTTGATGGAATGGTCTGGGGCGTCATGTCGCATTTGGAGAGCCCCTGATGCGCCTAAACAGTGGAAACCCCCCACAAGTGACCCCATTTTGGAAAATAGACCCCACAAGGAACTTATCTAGATGTGTGGTGAGCACTTTGAACCCCGAAGTGCTTCACAGAAGTTTATAACGTACAGCTGTAAAAATAAAAAATCTTTTTTTTTTTACAAAAATGATTTTTTCGCCCCCAATATTTTATTTTCACAAGGGTAACAGAAGAAATTGGACCCCAAAAGTTGTTGTCCAATTTGTCCTGAGTACGCTGATACCCAACATGTGTGAGAAAACGACTGTATGGGTGCACATCTGGGCTCGGAAGGGAAGTAGTGACGTTTTGGATTGCAGACTTTGATGGAATGGACTGGGGGCGTCATGTCGCATTTGGAGAGCCCCTGATGCGGCTAAACAGTGGAAACCCCCCACAAGTGACCCCATTTTGGAAAATAGACCCCACAAGGAACTTATCTAGAAGTGTGGTGAGCGCTTCACAGAAAATTTATAACATACAGCCGTAAAAAACAAAAAAATCATTTTTTTTTTTTTACAAAAATGATTTTGTCGCCCCCAGTTTTTTATTTTCCCAAGGGTAAAAGAAGAAATAGGACAAATTGCACAATAACTCTTGTGGTCCAGAGTACGCTGATACCCCATATGCGGGGGTAAACTGCTGTTTGGGCGCATGGCAGAGCTCAGAAGTGAAGGAGCACCGTTTGACTTTTTCAACGCAGAATTGGCTGGAATTGAGATCAGACGCCATGTCACATTTGGAGAGCCCCTGATGTGCCTAAACAGCAGAAACCCCCAATTCTAACTCCAACCCTAACCCCAACACACCCCTAACCCTAGTCCCAACCCTAACCACAAACCTAACCCTAACACACCCCTAACCCTAATCCCAACCATAACCCTAATACTAACTTTAGCGCCAATCCTAACCCTAACTTTAGCCGCAACCCTAACCCTAATGGGAAAATGGAAACAAATACATTTTTTTAATTTTATTATTTTTCCCTAACTAAGGGGGTGATAAAGGGGGTTTGATTTACTATTTATAGCGGGTTTTTGTGATTGGCAGCTGTCACGCTAAAAGACGCTTTTTATTGCAAAAAGTAGTTTTTTGCATCACCACATTTTGAGAGCTATAATTTTTGCATATTTTGGCCCACAGAGTCATGTGAGGTCTTATTTTTTGCGGGACGAGGTGACGTTTTTATTGGTAACATTTTTGAGCACGTGACATTTTTTGATCGCTTTTTATTTCGATTTTTGGGAGGTTAGAATGAACAAAAATCAGCAATTCATGAATTTCTTTTGGGGGAGGCGTTTATACCGTTCCGCGTGTGGTAAAATTGATAAAGCAGTTTTATTCTTCGGGTCAGTACGATTACGGCGATACCTCATTTATATAATTTTTTTATGTTTTGGCGCTTTTATAGAATAAAAACAATTTTATATAAAAAATTATTTTTGCATCGCTTTATTCTGCGAGCTATAACTTTTTTTATTTTTTCGCTGATGATGCTGTATGGCGGCTCGATTTTTGCGGGACAAGATGACGTTTTCAGCGGTACCATGTTTATTTATATCTGTCTTTTTGATCGCGTGTTATTCCACTTTTTGTTCGGCGGTATGATGATAAAGCATTGATTTTTTGCTTTTTTTTTTTTTTAAGTGGTTCACTAAAGGGGTTAACTAGTGGGACAGTTTTATAGGGGGGGGTCGTTACGGACGCGGTGATACCAAATATGTGTACTTTTATTGTTTTGTTTTTTTTATTTACAGGAAAAAATGAATTTATTGGGGAATATATATATTTTTTTTTTGATGATTTTTTTTACCACTTTTTATTTTTATTTTTTTTACTTTTTTACTTTGTCCCAGGGTGGGACATCACAGTATTTTATCAGATCGCTGGTGTGACAGTGTGCACAGCACTTTGTCACACCAGCGATCGCTCTGGCATCGCTGCAGGCTTCCTTTGCGCCTGCTCTCAGCAGGCACTGAGGAAGCCGCCTCCCTGCAGGACCCCGGCGCCATCTTGGATCTGGGGACCTGGAGGGAGGACGGACCCTCGGAACAGCGCGACACATCGCGCTGCTCTTAGGGTCTCAGGGGAGCGCGCAGGGAGCTCCCTGCCTGCGCGATCCTCCCCTGTGCCCCGGGCACACCGCGATCATGTTTGATCGCGGTGTGCCGGGGTTAATGTGCCGGGAGCGGTCCGTGACCGCTCCTGACACATAGTGCTGGGTGTCAGCTGTGATATACAGCTGACACCCGGCGGCGATCAGCTGCGCTCCCCCCGGGAGCGCAGCTGATCGCCCATGACGTACTATTCCGTCCATGGGAATTAGGTCCAGGGTCACATGGACGGAATAGTACGTCTGATGGCAGAGAGGGGTTAAGGAAGATGACACAGCAGTAGTTTGTGCTACTAAATAAATGGCTGACCATTATTAAAGTGGTTGTTCTATTAGAAAGTATAGATGTCATAAAAGTTGCTGGCGTGTAATATTAAATTTTTCCTGCAGCAGTTCCCATTTACATGGGAACAGCTATAAATATATGTATAGGTTTAAAAAAAATATGTAGACTTGAGAGTCCTCAGTGGTTAATACCTTTTAATGGCTAACTGAAAAGATGGTAACAAATTGCAAGATTTCGAGACTACTCAGGTCTCTTCATCAGGCGAAGACTAATACAACATCTGAAGAATCACATATTTATATATAATCTACTGGCTAATACATTATGAAGATACACATCTTTCCTATATCATGGATAGGTTTATTAATTCTGACTTTTAAGATTGGTTTGTTGTGTTGAAATGGTTACTAATAGTGATGAGGGTGCTACAAAATATATCGGGTGCACCTTCATCCATCAACAATTAAATGTTTTGTAAACAATAGGGTGCAATACCTTGTATGGAAAAAGAGCCGTAATTCAAGGAGAAAACAGACCAGACAAATAATGGTATGCACACCTGATGCGATATAGATGTGAAATATATGCAAATAATTTTATTAGAAACCTGAGACACATAGTGTATATTAAAATCATTTAAAAACATAAACTGCACGTAATCAATATATCACACCCCTGAGCCAAGACCATATCAGACAATTAATGATCAAAACTCCATTACTGGGTAAGTATGCTGGACATGACAGGTATATGTATGTATGTGTGTGTATATATATATATATATATATATATATACACAATACAGACCAAAAGTTTGGACACACCTCATTTAAAGATTTTTCTGTATTTTCATGACTGTGAAAATTGTACATTCACACTGAAGCATCAAAACTATGAATTAACACATGTGAATTATATACTTAACAAAAAAATGTGAAACAACTGACATTATGTCTTATATTCTAGGTTCTTCAAAGTAGCCACCTTTTGCTTTGATGACTGCTTTGCACAATTGGCATTCTCTTGATGAGCTTCAAGAGGTAGTCACCGGAAATGGTCTTCCAACAATCTTGAATGAAGGAGTCCCCAGAGATTCAAGCACTTGTTTGCCCTTTTGCCTTCACTCTGCGGTCCAGCTCACCCCAAACCATCTCGATTGGGTTCAGGTCTGGTGACTGTGGAGGCCAGGTCATCTGGAGTAGCACCCCAACACTCTCCTTCTTGGTCAAATAGCCCTTACACAGCCTGGATGTGTGTTTGGGGTCATTGTCCTGTTGAAAAATAATTGATGGTCCAACTAAACGCAAACCAGATGGAATAGCCTGCCACTGCAAAATGCTGTGGTAGCCATGCTGGTTCAGCATGCCTTTGAATAAATCCCCAACAATGTCACCAGCAAAGCACCCCCACACCATCACACCTCCTCCATGCTTCACGGTGGGAACCAGGCATGTAGGTCCATCCGTTCACCTTTTCTGCGTCGCACAAAGACACGGTGGTTGGAACCAAAGATCTCAAATTTAGACTCATCAGACCAAAGCACAGATTTCCACTGGTCTATTGTCCATTCCTTGTGTTCTTTAGAACAAACAAGTCTCTTCTGCTTGTTGCCTGTTCTTAGCAGTGGTTTCCTAGCAGCTATTTTACCATGAAGGCTTGCTGCACAAAGTCTCCTCTTAACAGTTGTAGAGATGTGTCTGCTGCTAGAACTCTGTGTGGCATTGACCTGGTCTCTAATCTGAGCTGCTGTAAACCTGCGATTTCTGAGGCTGGTGACTCGGATAACCATCCTCAGAAGCAGAGGTGACTCTTGGTCTTCCTTTCCTGGGGCGGTCCTCATGTGAGGCAGTTTCTTTGTAGCGCTTGGTGGTTTTTGCAACTGCACTTGGGGACACTTTCAAAGTTTTCCCAATTTTTCGGACTGACTGACCTTCATTACTTAAAGTATTGATGGCCACTCGTTTTTCTTTACTTAGCTGCTTTTTTTCTTGCCATAATACAAATTCTAACAGTCTATTCAGTGGGACTATCAGCTGTGTATCCACCAGACTTCTGCACAACACAACTGATGGTCCCAACCTCATTTATAAGGCTAGAAATCCCACTTATTAAACCTGACAGGGAACACCTGTGAAGTGAAAACCATTTCCTGTGACTACCTCTTGAAGCTCATCAAGAGAATGCCAAGAGTGTGCAAAGCAGTCATCAAAGCAAAAGGTGGCTACTTTGAAGAACCTAGAATATAAGACATATTTTCAGTTGTTTCACACTTTTTTGTTAAATATATAATTCCACATGTGTTAATTCATAGTTTTGATGCCTTCAGTGTGAATTTACAATTTTCATAGTCATGAAAATACAGAAAAATCTTGAAATGAGGTGTGTCCAAACTTTTGGTCTGTACTGTGTATATGTGTGTGTGTGTGTGTGTGTGTGTGTGTGTGTGTGGTATATATATATATATATATATATATATTATATATATATATAATATATATATATATATATATATAAGTGAGACAGTGAAAGGGTGCGTACTGGACGGGGTGTATATCTCGCCCAGGTTTCTTAGCTGGGTCGCATAAGGAATATAGGAGTGAAGGTAGGATGGCAGTACGACGTTCACTCCACTCCCCATCTAGTACAGGCTTGCAGCACAACCCTAAGTACACACAGCTGCCTAATTAAGCAGCCAGAAATAGGTGGTAGAATTACACAGTCAGAGCTCTCAGTCTGAATCTGGCTTCAGACGCTGCTGGAGTCTCCTGCAAGCCAATCTCTGGTAATTATAAATCTGTGTTGTTGTGGCCAGGCTGGTAGAGTCTAGACCACGGTAGTGAGGGAACTGACTGTGTCTAGTTAGCAGCTTGCCAGGCTTAGGATTTTGTTTTATGGTTTTGTTTTATGTTCTGTTGCTGTGGACTTTAATAAAAGCTGGTTGACGCCAGTTTGCCCAGTGCTTCTGTCGGTGATTGGACTCTTTATGCCACTCCGTCTACCCGAGACGGTGATCCCAGAGCTATATACCCCCTGAACTGGTTACTATATATATATATACTATATATACATAAATATGACAACTATAATTTTCAAGGACATAAGAATTACCGCATGCAAGAGTGCCCGAATAAATCAATATACAAATACTAAAGGCTGCAGAGACCTGCTGGATAGATAGAAGAAATTAGTAGCCCATAATCCACTCTAAAGCTGTAATGGTTAAAAGACCACCTGTGCAAATGCTGCTTGTGAGATCACAGGATATAGACTGCAAGTAACATGATGTAAAGTGCAGCCAAAAAAAAAAACCATGCAAATTGAAAATGACAAAGTGGAGGTAGAAATAAGTAAAAATGTCCCTGAGTATGGCTACCTGACCGGCCCTGGAGATCTCATGGGGCAAGCCAAAATGAGCAAAGTGTCCACATGGAACAGGGTGTGGGGAAAGCCCCACGCGTATCGCTGCTGAAATCAGCTTGGTCAGGGGAAGTATGTCTAGTCACAAAGAATATATAGAAAATAATTGACGCACTAATCAATTACTGGTGTGTAGAACCAGCCCAATTGGTCCAAACAGGGAGGCAATCTAGAATGAAGGCGCCAGGGATGCAGTCATGTCACATAGATAAGGCCAGAAGTATCATAGGGCATGCATGCGCAGTGTAACAGACCGGTCAGTTCCGGCAAAATTGCTTGCCGGATGTAACGTGAATCACGCATACGCGGGTGATATAAAGCCCGTGGAAAAGGGGCTGACATTGCACAAGGAGCATGCCGTAATAGGGATAAAATGTAACCCTAGTGCGCCCAGTCGAACGCGCCTGCCAAGTAGCACAAAGCAAGGAGATGCAGAGGAGTATTCAAGCATATGAGTATGAGGCTTAGTGAAACATGAGAAGAGAAAAGGAAGAAAAATACCAGAAATAGTGTATTTTTTGAGAAGAAACATACAAAAAAGTTTATTTCCACGTGCCTGCATGTGCACATAGATATAGACAAAAGAAAGAAAAAAAAAGTGTCCTGATACATAACCACGGGAGATGATGACTCCCAAGGTTTCCCAGGAATTAAGGAGTTAATTTTCTATACTAGGATGCGCAGATGGATAATATCACGAAGTTCAAGCATAACTGAATCCAAGGGCCAAATGAGGTATCCAAAAACTGGACAAGAGATGTTTGCCACAGGTGGGGAAGAGGAAACGTCCAAATATATGAATGTGGAAAACCACAATTCCTGAAGATGTAATGGAACTCGCATAAAGGATGTCAATTTTCCAAATTGGGCTATGGGATCTCCACATGATCACAGTCAAGGTAGCCTGAAAAGAGGAAAAATAAAAAACCATGAAAAAATTAAAAACATTTTTTTTCTCCTTTTGAATAATAAGAATAAAGATGAAACTAAGGGACACACATGATCTGCCTAAGAAGCCCGTAAAATATGATCTATACGCTTGTTTGCCCTTGTATTGAGGTGTATATGGGCAGACCTCACAGGAGTTGAGGAAACAGGCCCAGAAACACATCTCTACCATCCATTTAGCTGCAGCGGATCAAAGAAAAGGCAAGGCCCTCACACCAGTGGCTGCCCACTTTCTGTCTGCACATAGGGGCAATGCATCCAGGATCAAGTTTGTGGGTCTACAGAAAATCACCCAGAATGATAGAGGAGGCGATAGCCGCAAATGCTTTCTCCAGGTTGAATCCAGGTGGATATTTGAGTTACAGTCTATTTCTCCAACAGGGCTAAATGAGGAACTCCTTTTTTGCTTTTGCAATTGATGTATGATCTTAAAGAATGTTTCCTTAAGTTGAGGGGATTAAGAAAGACATCCCGTGTCAGGGTCATGAATTGGCACACACTACAGTCCCCACACGGGAAGGATCCCCTCAATGTAATCCCCTTGTTCAACTTATAGGTGGGCCGAACAAAATGGCTCTTGGTCAAGAGATCCCACAAATTGGGTGCTCTTCTGGCCGTAAGGAGAGGCTGTGTACTTGTAACCGCGGAGGTCTGGCTATCTGTAGTAAGGATTGGCCAATGCCTAGATAACATACTCCATACCTGATGCCAGTCACTGTTGTAGTCCGTAATGAATCTTGGCCTAGACTCATGCTCACGAATGCACTGGGAAAGAAGTGAGGCTTGATCTTGTTGTCGAGCACGCCGAAATGCGGTAGAAATGACCCTCTTAGGGTAGCAACGTTGTTTAAACCGGTCTGTTAGACCCTGAGCCTGTGAGAGAAAGTCCTGGTCACGAGTGCAATTCCGTCTGACCCTAAGGAATTGGCCAATAGGTACACCCACCTTCGTTTGATTTGGGTGAAAGCTGCTGTATTCCAACAGTGAGTTGGTGACTGTCGGCTTACGGTGAAGATCAGTGGCCAGGCAAGAGTAGTTCACAAAAATCCTTAAGTCCAGAAAGGTAGCAGAGCTGGGAGAGATGGAATGAGTAAGAAAAATATTATGTGAATTGAGATTCAAACTACTCAAAAACTGGACACATTCAGTTTCAGTACCCATCCGTATGAAGAAGATGTCATCTATATAGCGATGCCAATGACAAACCTGATTTTGAAAGATACTGGATGAATAGACAACATTCTGTTCCCACCAACCTAAAAAAATATTTGCATACGGCGCGCACAGCGAGCCCCCATCACCACTCCAGAGATTTGCCGATAAAAAAAACTCTGTAGAAAAGGAAATAATTGTGATGAAGGATGAATTCCAAAAGATCAAGCACAAACGAGTCGGGCCATCAACATGCTTACATTTATTTAAGAAAAATGCAACGGCTCCAATTCCATACTTATGGCTGATATTTGAATTAAGTGACTCCAAGTCACATGTAACCAATAAAAACTCTGATTGCAGGGTAATTTCACGGCCAACCTGAATAAAATGGGATGAGTCCCTGATGAACGAAGGCAAAGATGCAGCCAAGGGTTGTAAAAAGAAATCCACATAAGCACAGGCTCTCTAATGCTCGTGGACCTTTGTTAGCATGTAGAAGGTGGAAATGACTGGATGCTCCACCCACATGTACTTCTTCTCATTAGGAGTAATAATGCCATAAGGGACAGCTCTATTTAACAAGGTTTGAAATTTAGCAGAAAAAATGATGTAGGGTCTGAAGGCCACTTTTGATAAAACTGAGGGTTGCTGAGCTGTCTATTAGCCTCCTCCAGGTACATGTGGTAATAGTGATAAGGTAACATGCTCGAATAAGGTGTTATCTGAGCATGCTCGTGTGCTAACAGAGTGTCTTTGGTGTGCTTGAAAAATATCTTTGAGTCCCCGCGGGTGCATGTCTGGCGGCTGTTCGACACATGAAGGAATGTCCTGTTTGTTAGGCACCCCTGCATGTGTTGCTGCTGTTGATCAGCTGCGGGGACTCGAAAATATTATTCGAGGACACCGAAGACACTCGGTTAGCACACGAGCATGCTCAGATAACACGTTATCTGAGCATGTTCGATTATCACTAATTACTAAATAATTGTAGTTCTTTCTTTTAACCCCTTAATGTCCATTGACGTGCACAGTCCGTCATGGCAGGATTTCAATTCCAGCACCAGGACTGACTGTGCACATCATGCCTTTGAACTACCACAGTTGGGAGCTCCCTCTGCCTCAGATCGGCGGCCCCGAGATGTAATCACAGGGCCCGATCTCAACCATGATGACCCAGGGTTGTCATGACAACCTCCGAGTCATCCAGCTACGGAAAGCCGCTGAGATCATGCTCACAACATGGTCTCAGAAGTTTTCACCATAGGTATAATGCATTGCAATGCATTATACCTGCAATCAAAAGTGAAAAAGTGAAAGTCCCATAAAGAGACAAGGTAAAAAAACAACAACATTTTTTAAAAAAATTTGTAAAAAAAGATAGTAAAAAATAATTACAAAAAATTCCCCTAAAAAATACACATTTTTATGTAAAAAACAAAAAATACACAAGTTTGGTATCGCCGCGTCCGTAAAAATCCCATCTATAAAAGCGTAACCCTAGTTAACCCCTTCAGTGAAAGCCGTAAAAAAAAACACCAAAAAGTAGTAAATTATACTTTTTCCAAGCGGTATCATCTTGGAAAAAAGTGCAATAATACGCCATCAAAACAATGGATATAAGTAAACATGGTACCACTGAAAACGTCATCTTGTCCCGCAAAAAACAAGCCGCCATACAGCATCAGCGAAAAAATAAAAAAGTTATAGCTCGCAGAATAAAGTGATGCAAAAATAATTATTTTTTCTATAAAAGTTTTTATTGTGTAAAAAAAACGCCAAAACATAAAAAAAGATATAAATGAGGTATCACTGTAATTGTAGTGACCCAAAGAATAAAGCTGCTTTATCAATTTTACCACACGCCGGAATGGGAAAAAAAAAAACAATTTCTGATTTGCTGTTTTTTGTTCATTCTGCTTCCACAAAAATCGGAATAGGAAGCGATCAAAAAACGTTATGTTCCCGAATATGGTACCAATAAAAACGTCCGCTCGTCCCGCAAAAAATAAGCCCGCATGCGTCGCCAAAATATGGAAAAATTATAGCTCTCAAAATACGGCGATGCAAAAATTCCTTACAAAAAATTCTTAAAAAGCGTCTTTTAGTGTGTGACAGAAGCTAAACATGAAAAAGGGATGTAAATCTGGTATCACTGTAATCGCACCGACCCGAAGAATAAAGTCGCCTAATCACTAATACCGCACGAGGAACGGCATAAAAAATAAAACCAATTCTTCACCTTTTGTGGATTTGTTCATTCTGCCTCCCAAAGATCACAGTAAGGCGATCACAGTGGTTTACCCCCACATATGGGGTATCAGGACAAATTGCACAACAAATTTGGGGTCCTATTTCTGCTGTTACCCTTATAAAAATAAAAATTTGGGGGCAAAAAGATAATTTTTGTGGAAAAAAAATTACTTTTTTTATTTTCACGGCTCTACGTTATAAACTTCTGTGTAGCACTTGGGGGTTCAAAGTGCTCACCACACATCTAGATAAGTTCCTTGGGGGGTCTAGTTTCCAAAATGGGGTCACTTGTGGGGGGTCTCTATTGTTTAGGCACATCAGGGGCTCTCCAAACGCGACATGACGCCCGCAGACTATTCCATCAAAATCTGCATTCCAAAATGGCGCTCCTTCCCTTCCGAGCTCTGCCATGCGCCCAAATAGTGGTTTACCCCCACATATGGGGTATCAGCGTGCTCAGGACAAATTGCACAATAACTTTTGGGGTCCTGTTACCCTTTGGAAAATAAAAATTGGGGGTGAAAAGATCATTTTTGTAGAAAAAATATGATTTTTTAATTTTACGGCTCTACGTTATAACCTTCTGTGAAGACCTTTGGGGTTCAAAGTGCTCACCACACATCTAGATAAGTTCCTTGAGGGGTCTAGTTTCCAAAATGGGGTCACTTGTTGGGGGTTTCCACTGTTTAGGCACATCAGGGACTCTCCAAATGCGACATGGCGTCCAATCTCAATTCCAGCCAAAAAAGTCAAATGGCGCTGCTTCCCTTTCGAGCTCTGCCATGCGCCCAAATAGTGGTTTACCCCAACATATTGGGTATCAGCGTACTCAGGACTAATTGCACAATAACTTTTGGGGTCCTGTTACCCTTTGGAAAATAAAAATTGGGGGTGAAAAGATAATTTTTGTAGAAAAAATATGATTTTTTAATTTTACGGCTCTACGTTATAACCTTCTGTGAAGCCCTTGGGGGTTCAGAGTGCTCACCACACATTTAGATAAGTTCCTTGGGGATCTATTTTCAAAAATGGGGTCACTTATGGCGGGTTTCCACTGTTTAGGTACATCAGGGTCTCTCCAAACACGACATGGTGTCCGCTCTCGATTCCAGCCAATTTGACATTCAAAATCTCAAATGATGCTCCTTCCCTTCTAAGCACTGCCGTGCGCCTAAAGATTGGTCTTCCTCCACACATGGGGTATCGGTGTACTCAGGAGAAATTGTACAACAAATATTGTGGTTCATTTTCTCCTGATACCCTAGAC
The DNA here is from genome assembly GCA_033576555.1 of Oophaga sylvatica. Taxonomy (NCBI): domain Eukaryota; kingdom Metazoa; phylum Chordata; class Amphibia; order Anura; family Dendrobatidae; genus Oophaga; species Oophaga sylvatica. The sequence continues at coordinate 334,645,037 of JARQOD010000002.1, read as the reverse complement.
AAAATAAAAAGAATTGTCGAAAGAAAAATTTTGGGGAAAAAAAGTTAAATGTTCATTGTTTTTCTTCCACATTGCTTCAATTCTTATGAAGTACCTAAAGGGTTAATAAACTTCTTGAATGTGGTTTTGAACACCTTGAGGGGTGCAGTTTTTATAATGGTGTCACTTTTGGGTATTTTCTGTCATATTGACCCCTCAAAGTGATTTCAAATGTGAGGTGGTCCTTTAAAAAAATGGTTTTGTAAATTTTTTGGGAAAAATGAGAAATCGCTGGTCAACTTTTAACACTTATAACTTCCTAACAAAAAAAAATTTGGGTTCCAAAATTGTGCTGATGTAAAGTAGACATGTGGAAAATGTTATTTATTAACTATTTTTTGTGACATATCTCTCTGATTTAAGGGCATAAAAATTAAAAGTTTGAAAATTGCAACCTTGCGTTTATTTTCATAAATAAACGCAAGTTATATGGAAGAAATTTACCACTATCATGAAGTACAATATGTCACGAGAAAACAGTCTCAGAATCGCCGAGATCCGTTGAAGCGTTCCAGAGTTATAGCCCCATAAAGTGACAGTGGTCAGAATTGTAAAAATTGGCCTGGTCATTAACCTACAAAATGACTTGTTCCTTAAGGGGTTAAAAAACAAATATTTTAATGTTTTAGATTTGGGATACAAATGTTTGGATATGTATTGGCATGGACACAACTTTTTGGCTGTCACACACGCTTTGCTTATTACTGTATACATTTTTGCATCTGATTAGAAAATTTTTTTTTTATTATTTGTTGATGACTGGCGGCGAATTTACCAACTGCAGATAGTTACAGTATATTGATGCAGAATTCACAACGGAAGCACACGACAACAGTTCCATAAGTATGCAGCATGAAAACGCTAGTGTAAAAGTGAAAGAAATGGATCTGTCATAATTGCATCCTTTTTCTTTGCTGTATACATTTTCTTACAGGGAGTGAATGTGTGACTATTTCCTTACATGTTGTTGTTCAGTTCCCTGTGTTTTGTATTGTAGTGTAATTCACTTTCTGAAATATTTCGGAATCGGAGGCCATATTATTTCACACTGATCTTTCTTTCACAAGCATCTTGGTTTGTTGCTTGCTGCTATGTGAATGAATGAGAGAAGCTGAAATATAAAGCACAATATGGGAGAGTGCAAACTGTGGCAGTAAAAGTTGTATGAAGCCATTCTTATATTTCCAAGTAGCAATTCTTCAGCTATTATTTTTTGTCATTTAAAGAAACATCTGACCTCATATGGTTGTTGAACTGCACACAATATACGGGGCAGAGGGTTTTGAGTAGAGAGAACGTGCCGAAAGAGAATGCAAGGTGTCATAAGAAAAGTTAGACTTTATTAAAACTATCCAGCCATGTGAAGGGAGAGGGTTTTTGTAGGCAAATATTTGCAATCTTGTTACACTTAAATGTCCAGTTTTAGGAACGGATATGGATTGGTTATTGCTATGGTAAATCACATGAAATCATGCTTGGAATAGTAAATGATGGCAGTGATACAGCCTTTATATTGTGACGTCTTTTTTAGGTATACCAGGGTTTGGATATTATCACTAATAAAGTGACGGCAGAGGAACAGCAGCTCTGCAAGCATCACATGATCAGCTGCGTGGACCCACTTATCACAAATTTTACAGTAGTTGACTTCCGAAATAAAGCTGTGGCCCTTATATCCTTTCTTTTTATGGCGAGCATGATGGTATAGTTGTAACCATTGCTAACCATTTATACTCCTTAATTATGAACATCGAAGATATATTTTCTAGAGATAAAATTCCAATTGTGGTTGGAGGGACAAATTACTACATTGAGTCACTGCTATGGAAAGTTCTCGTCAACACGGTACGTATGCTTTTATCTGTTGGCCTGCTTTTTGATATTTATTGACTGCTCTTTCACACGCTTGTTAATGAAGTCCAAAATGATATGAACTACAGGGATCTCCACCTGGAGAGAAGACATCTGCACATGGAGATCAAGTCTCGGCTGATGGAAAAACTGAATTGGAGAAATTAGACTTTTCGGAGCTTCATGCTCGCTTGAAAAATGTGGACCCAGAGAGGGCAGCGATTTTGCATCCACATGATAAACGTAAAGTGGCAAGGTGGGCAACTGTGTATTGTGGTAGTAGATCTGGCCGTATTGCGCAGTGATTGGCTGCACCTGACAACAAAGATTATGGGTAGCAGAGAGACGGCGCTGGAATGGCGGTAGATTCGGAAAGCCAGGTTCAGACGATTGTATGAAAAATCATCTGATTTTCATCCGTATTTTCATTTGTCTGGTGTTTTTTTTTGTTTTTTTTTTACGTCTGTGTGATATTTATATTTTTTACACCAACAGTTTAAAATGTGAATGATCAAATACAGTTTCCAGCTAAAAAGCCCTATTGATTTACATTTCTCCATGGACAAGAAATGTCCGTATAATACCTTCGTCTGAATGAGTTCTTAAGTTTGTTGTTCGTGGGCAAACTGTGCATTTAAGAAAAATAATAATCTTTGCCCTTGGACTCATCCTGCTGTAGCTAAATGGTTGATTATGAGCAGCCCTTCACCGCAGTTCTTCATAGTGAGGGTCACTTTTCTCCATGAGTAAGACTCCATACGCTTATTCCCACTGCACATGGAGTAGATGGACGGTATATGTCAGATGTTCTTGCCCTTCATGTTACAACAGCTCCCTCCAGATTGATATTGGACCCCAAAATAAGAGAGTGTGGTGGGATTGGGAAATAGTGTTCAAGTGACCCTATGTTACTGTATTTGAATAGGACTTCTAAGAATGAAGTATACCAGTGTCTTGAGCTGTAGCTAGGCTTCCTTTCACCCAGAGCAAAATGAAAAATGTGCTGCCCTCACCGTGTAATTTTCTAAGGCAAAGTGGCTTGTTGGGGCCTCCAATAACATCTGGGGAAAATGTCCCAGTTTCTCATAACACAACCTACCAGATGTGACCTGGCATATGTCTGTATAGAATGTATTATAACATTATTATGGGATAGATGGAAACTACAAAGCAGTTTCCATTTTCCATGTTCTTGAAAATTGAGTAGCAGTAGCTTTCATTTTAAAATGTCCTGTTTCATGTTACTGGTGGGTTCCCCAAATTTCACCCCAAGGTTATTTTCCTCACTTCTGCTGGCATAGGAGATCAGAGAGTGGGTAGATGTCATGATATCCGTGGGGCTGAGTCTTTCTACTGTATGTCCCACAACTTTTATAATATGTGCTAGGAATATTAGTATTATTGTAGGTTACGCCTTGTATAACAAGAATCTGTCGAGTCTCAGTATAAGTTAATGTTGCCTAAACAAGAAATAGCAATGGCATATCCGCAGGTCACTTAGCTGCTTTTATAGCTAACAGCTCCTCTTTTTGGCTACTACCTGGTTAAGATGACCTCATAAGTTGGCATCCTAGAAATAAGACACCTAACTTAGGCCTCTTTCACACTTCAGTCGTGTGACGTCCGCCCAAGTGTGAAAATGGCGGATCCGTCAGAAAAGTGTAACAACGGATGTAAAACGGATCAGTTTTCTGACGGATCCGCCAAGAAGTTTTCACCCGGAAATGATGAAATTTTCGTTCCGGAAATGTAAGTATGCAAGTCCGGACCGAGGAGAGAGAGAGACACCCCGGACAGTGTTGTCAGCATTTTCAATGCTTTTCTATGGAGGCGACGGATCCGCGGGCGGATTCCGTCAAAGACAGATGCCAGCGGATCCGCCTCCCATAGGCGGCCATTATATAAAATGGCGATGTGGCGGATCCGCCACACTCTGCCATTTTGGCGGACCAAAAAAAGTTGCATTGGACGTTTTTCTGAAATGACGGACGCCAATTTTTTGGCGGATCCGTCAAAAAACTGACCTAACGGACGACCATCCGTCAAAATCCGTCACTAATGCAAGTCAATGGGAAAAAAACGGATCCGCCAAAGAAAAATGTTTTATTCACATTTTGACGGATTTTGACTGACGTCGCACGACTTAAGTGTGAAAGAGGCCTAAGCAGAAACTTTTAGTACATCCTTTACATGTGCTTTAAATGTCTTTTGTCAGTTACGGTAAGCTAAAAAAATATGTTCTTTTTGCCCGCTTCATTTCAGTGAATTTTTCTAGCTAGGTGCAGTGGAACCTGTAAAGATAAACCACCATTCTGAATCGAAGAACACACAACTCGGCAGCACCCTTTGTTTCATGTTGATCTTTGTATGAACGGCAGGTGAATAGTTGCTAAGCCTGTCTAGTGACATAGTTCTCAGCGAGATCTGACTTGCTGTAACCCATTTAGGAAATCTAGAAAGCTTGCACTTCTCCCTGCCCTAAGGCCTCTGGGAGATGCATCTGCAGTTTGTTTAATGTGATGCTGAGTGTGACCTTTGTGACTTTCGGGGGAAGAATTCTGGCATGTCCTGAGCACACCGCCTGATGACCCAGTAACAGTGTATCTATCCCACAGAAGTTTGCAGGTATACGAAGAGTCAGGTATCTCCCATACCGAACATCTAAGACGACAGCAAGAAGAAGATGGAGGTGGTCCCTTAGGAGGGTCCTTGAGATATCGGCACCACTGCATCTTATGGCTACACTCGAACCAGGAAGGTAAGGACCAATAGACCAATGATGCAGGACACTGAAAGGTACTTGATCTATAATATCAAATGTTTTCTTATGTTATATCCATGTGTTAAATTGGTAGTATCTGAATCCCTTTCTCAAAAATTGTTTTTCAGTTCTTAATGCCAGACTGAATGCCAGGGTGGATGAAATGTTGGAGATGGGATT